>JAFMSR010000017.1:34975332-35575332 GCA_022818135.1 Saxidomus purpurata
CAATTTACCGCCCGTAGTCATACATGAGCGGAAATGTTGGACACATGACTGCAGAGTTACACGATTACTCAAAACTTTGTTATAACTCTCTAACTAACTTGAATTATTACGTTTTTTTCACATTTTGAAGAAGAAACATTCGACGAATGATAAAGAAAACATATTTAAAGAATCTGCGGGAAAACGACAGTCTTAGTGAAACATTTTGTTTTGCACTGACCGCTGTGTCGTCAGTGTCACTGAAGTAAAATATACACAATAATCTTATATATCCTGGATATACTCATGCATACTAGTTTATGTTCAGTGCTATTGTTTTTAAATGGCTATCCAAATAGTCATAACTATGATAATCATTATTTTTAATCGTTATATGACATATTATTAACTCACGCGTGCACGCGAGTCGGTAAAATTACAAGAGGCTCTCGGAAAGACAACATTTAATGTATATTTGTACATATATACGAGAACTTGGTAGAGTGCTAGTCTAACTATTTCGACTTCGAAGGCAAACCGATTTTATAGGCTGATATTTTCAAGTTGTTCACCTTCTAGTTATAAATATCAGATCTGTGAAAGGGGTCACACTGAAACGCCAAATTAATTAGGCTATTGGAGTGTTGCTGTATATGTCCAACCGATAGTACAAAGGGGGCCCGACATGTCTGACACGGGACTTTCTGCTGTCAGACAAGCAGCTTTTCTGTCCCGGGTCCCGGTTGTCCGCAGGCTAGCCGAAATGCTGAGGCGAAAAAATAAAAACGAATAAATATTGTACGAAAGTCCTGTTTTACCTAGGCCAGACATTTTAGCTCTATTTGCAGATAACATTTTAATCACGCTTACTTCAAAAGTGCGCTGTTAATGTGTTTTATTATTTTTATTTGTATGTACATTTACATGTATTACCTCGTTGAGTAGCCTCAATATTTCGACTGCAAGACAGACAAATTTTACAAACTGATATTACATCTAGTCTGCCTTTGCGAATGTAGCAAAAAGCACTTGCGTGCAATTAGTTGGGCTATTCGTTGAGGTACGCAATAAAACTTCCATAGTCTCTTTCATAAAGTTTTGGGAAAGTTTCATCAATTAATGTTCACCTGGCTCCGCCATTTACCAAATGGCACTTTAATATATACTTTATCCGATACTGCTTCTATTATGACTTTTTTTTTCTTTCCACGTTCGGAACGTGGCGTCTGAATCAAATAAAGACTGATCGCATGCGCTCCTATTTGGCCTTGGAGGGGAGGAGTTAACCGATATCTACATGCTCTATTAATAGTTTCAGATTCACCTTTGCGTAAGATTGTAATTATATTGATTGCTAAAATAGTGAACGGGCAAAGCCAACTGCAACGCGTTGTATTTCAATTATCAAATTCTTCATTTAACTGTAACATAATGAATGTTTGCTTTTGTAAACCAATGGAATTCCTTTTAAGATGGCTTTTGATGTTATTGCACGGACATGCTTCTTATTATTAATGAGTAATTACGACTCAAATATACTCAAAGCTATATGAAACGTAACTTATATATCATATATTTTATAATGGGCAATCTTTGACAAGGCTTTCAAAACGTTTAAACAAATCATAATATGGAAATAAAATTCAAAGATATAAAATTAAAGGGAGGTAATTCAAGAACTATTGCGTTTCAAACCCCCAAAAAATGCCAGCAAAAATGCGCATAAAAGCCAATTTAAAATGTTGATTCTTAGCATTAAAAAGATGAACAACTATGGCAACTGACGAAAATCAATATTTTGAATAAAAATCACTTCATTAAATCTTTACGCGTCGGGAATACATAATGCATAATATTTAATTAATATCACAAATTACTTCAAAAAGGACTTAGATTAGTTGCATTTCTAATTGTCTTTAAAGCTGTTTTACCCTTCAAAATGGCCATATAGAGGGAAAGATCAAGAACGAAGCTGAAAACTCAGCAAATGCTTTGAAAACATGTTAAAAGGGAATTTTGCCAAGTTATTTCTCTTCTTGAAAGATACAAATTAAAATGTACGTAATTGAAATTATTGAATTTCTATATTTGACTAGGATAGTCGAAAAAGAATTTAACTGATTTTCTTTATATTCAATGGTAATAAAACTGATACTGATTCATATAATATATTATGTTTCTTACATCTTTGGCAAGGTTCATTTTTCAATAGTATAAATCAGTGACTAATGTCTTTTTGAAAATATGATGATAACATTGAAGGACTATATCACGTTTAGAGTATATTCAAATAAACATTTTTAAATTTTTTCAAGATTTGCAAGCTTTTTATATATGTACGCTTAAATTAACATAATAATTTACAATAACAGATCTTATTACAGGTTCAGTACGTCCGTAAGGCAATATACCTTACAAAAATATGTTAACTCCTTTTTTACTACTTTTCCTTTACAGCATCTGATTATTTGTATAAACGTACAAATTAGTATCATTACTATTTGTTCTATGTATTTAATTCACAGAGTTTATACGACATACCTTGTTTCAAAATCATAATTATTTTGACGCGCAAAATATATACCGTTAGAGCCTATCGTCTTCTCTCTATTAATTCGGTTGGCCATAGCACGAAGTAACGATGATGATGCATGAAGTTCCGAAGGGAAATCGGTAGGGGATTAATTGCTGTATTCCAGTACTCCAATAACATCATTACTAAGCAATATGACGTGTTAAGCAAACATCAGGTATGCTAAACTGATATCATATTAGGCAATGTAATAGAAAAAAATTGAACAGACTAGAATACAAATATTAAATGATACAACATGATAAAGTTTTGATGTGGTAAAATATAAAAAGCTTATTGCAAAAACTTACTATCTAAAACATCAAAAATTAAGAATTGAACAAAGTCCGAAATTCTATAAAAATAATTTACAAAACGGTGGTTCTTGTTATGACCGTACATCTACTTGGATATTGTAATACCATGTTGTGCATCAGGGCGTAAATGTACTTTTTAAAAATGAACTATTCAAAATGAAGGGGTGTCAGATGTATGCACAGGTAAAACGATCCTATACAAGAAGGTTTTACCTAACTATCACGTGAGCAAGGTCAGTTGGAGTGATAAAAGCCAGACAACTGTTCACGGTGTTTGTGACGGGTCAGAAAAAAATTATACCTGGAAGGGGGTTGGTGGGGCTAATAAGCACAATTACAAACAAAATTTTGTGACTGTTCGAATCCTTGAAAGAAACATGATAGTACCTAACATTTAACGGAAATCATGAGATATGATTATCCGAATACCAGGTCATTATTTGCAAGTACCACTGTTAGAAGGTCAACGCATATCTATACCTGTTTGGAAACGCGATTAACACAAAGGGAAATCCTTATTGTTTTCTAATTATTCCTGTTAAGTAATACTACGTCTGTCAAAAGCACTGGATATTTCGAATTAATTGACTTTCTTTTTAATAAATCGATTAAATAAAAACATAAACACTTTGCTTCATGTATAACTTTCGTTCGGGTTGGACTTAAAAGTGTAATAACTATTCCATATTTGTTAAAAAAATTCTGGGCAACTTCTCTGTATCGGCAACTAAATATTCCATCTGAATAGGTAGATAAAAAATATGTTTTTCTCCCAAAAAAAGATGTTCTAGCAAGCCAAATTACCTGAAAATTCAAATGACTGTATCTCTTCTTACAACACCAAGAATGAGGTCCCTTTAAACGAAGAAAACAAAAGAAAGGCTTTTGATTTTCTAATTGATTTGAAAAACACTTAAAAAGTAAATTTCCTATTGCCCCACCTTTAAATAATCAATAGTGTAGTCCAGTTGATAAAGCGTTAATATATTATTTTTAAAGGGAGACCATTCAAAGTGTAAATGTAATGTAGTTTGTTGCAGTAGTGTCACATTATTATGTTTTTCAATTTTTACTTAACACAATTACTAAGTGGGCAACATACCTCAAAACTATATTAATAACCAGCTAGCATTTTATAAGTAACATCAACCACGTGTACGTCGATAATTGTCAATGTCAAAAACAAATCACCGGCTCAAAGTTATCCTTTTATTGCTCATTTTACATTGAAAAATACTTTGAGGAATTTGACAAGTTCATATCTCTGGCAATAAAAATACTTATCGCACCGTGTTGTTTTACAAATATCAATGTACATGTATAATACGACCAAGTCTAGATTGTGGTTTCTTACGCACTATCGACGCAACGTCGTTACTGATTGGTTACGTCATTTAAATTTGCGACTATAGAATAGGGTATATAAAGTATATATATATAGGCTAACGCCGTCGCCGTTAAAACTATTTGCGATCATTTAAAAGTTAAAGACCATTAAAAAAGTTAAAGACCATTAAAGTTAAAGACCATTAAAAATCGTATATACAGTCACAAATGTCAAAATCGCGCAATAGTTGATCCTTTTCTAAAGCGCAATATGTTAAAATGCGATAATTAAAACGCCGTTCGATTTTTGCGACTATATAATTATACGTTATTTTATAGTCGCAATTGTAGGCGACGCAACCAATCAGAAACCACGTTACGTCAATGACTTCGTAAGAATATATCTTATATACTTTGCAATTGAAATCAAGTTTTAATCTTCATTCGTATGAGAAAACATGTTTATTTTATGTTTTCCAGTGAATATAGAGTTTTCTCAGTGAAATAAAAGTGATAATCCACAGTTTTGAAACAGTGGATTACCATTTTTATTTTTCACTGTTTTGCAATCTTTAACCCGGTTTACGTCAAAAAGTATACCGAGCGTAATTTGCTGGAAACCATGCGACGATGACGTCGTTTAAATGACGTCATTTGCGCTATGTTTCGTGACGTTTCCCGCGATTTTCGATATTTTGTAGAAATAAACTCAATAAAAGTAGAGTTTTAACCATAAAATAAACAGAAAAATTGTCGGTATCGGTGTAATACACGTTAACTTCACTCGTGAACACCAAAAGTTGTTATTTTCACTCGTGGCTGCGCCACTCTTGAAAATATCCTTGGTGGCCCCTTGGGGAAATTATAACGGATCTTACACCGAAACCAACAATTATCCTCTATTTCTTACTTTCTTAGCTAGCTATAGAGACAATATATCTCGCATGCCTATTTCTATGCATTTATCATAGAAGGAACGTCCGTATGGCATTCATAAGGATATGGGTTAACTTCGTTTGATTAGGTATTTCTTTTCCTCTTTATACACCTAGGAAAATAGATTTCATTCACTGGTAACGCGCTTGTGTGTAAGTTTCCACTGACTAGAGTCAGCAACAGCTTGTGTTCACAAAATGTTTCAAAGAAATGACCAAATACAATGATGCAACATGTGCAGTGTAAATTAAGACTACGGTACTTGCACAGAATATAACCGCTCCTGCGTACTTCCTGAAATTAAAAGTGGATAATAAGTAGCACGAAATGATTAAGTCTAGGTTTTTTTCTTCTTCATTTTTACCATATTTCTTCAATGCAATGATATCGCAATAATAAGAGACGCTTTTTTTAAAAAAGAAGCAACACAACACGAAAGAAAGACATGCGTCAACCTTGTTCTAGAGTAAATAAAATTGTTCTATCAATGTACATGTACCAGGAAAGTAACTATTCTATATATGAGTACATTTATAGTGTAAAGGGACTTTAATACATTTTGTTATTTAAACAAGTGACGAATGCCCTTGAAGTGGTGTTTCACAATATGTGACCTTGAACTTCAAGGTGTGCACCCGGTAATTGCACACGAAAATTATCTCTATGTGCTGAACATTTAAGCCAATTCATTTTAAAATCCTTTAAAATATAACAGAGTTATAGTCTAAACAGCAAAAAAGTGTACATCAGACTGTTAACGATTTTTACAAACAGGAGCAAATAATTATCATTCTATGGCTTGTATATACTTGGATCCGGTCTTTGATATATGGTCAAGCAAAGCTCGGCCTATAAGCACTTTTTATAAGCATACTATAAGCAATCAAATCAAAATGTTTATCACACTTGATTGGTCAGTGCAGGATTTGGGCATTAACTGCAACATCATGGCTGTTATCATTTTGTCATTTACCCCTTCAAAAATTAAGAAGGTGGAGCTAAGTATGATTTTATATGTAAGATAAAATCAATAATGTAGTAGAATCATATCATAATTGAGTAATTCATGTCAATGGACAAAATATTTAAAATCTGTTTAGCTTTCTCAATGTTCATCAAATGTGTTTGATTGACAGCAAAGAATAACAAACAGTAGAAGTTGGTTATCTCAAAGTTGTTTTCTTCAAGTTCCAATTGATTAGTATTTTTGTTTGTTTACGTCCTAAATACGTATTTTATCTTTGAATACATTTCTGTAAATGTATAAAATTACCAATTAACAAAACACTACTCAATACTGGTCAAATACCTGAACTGGTATTTCAGTTTTTGTGTTTCTAGCTATTATGATATACTATATTGATTGTTAACACTACTCAATACTGGTCAAATATCTGAACTGGTATTTCAGTTATTTGTGTTTGTAGACCGTGACGAAGCAGAATGCAACTATTAAACATCTGTTACTCTTTAATGATTATTCAGGGTACGTTCTCAAACAGGACAACAAAACAGTCGCTCTTTTTTAATTATCTAACTGTGGAACACAGGACAAACGCGTTTTTTTCTTCGTTTCCCTGGCTTTCGTCTGGAGCTATATTTTCCGACATAGCCTTGGTCGTGAGTGTTTGAAACTTTTAAAATATGCGGCGCCATACTATTCAACAATATCTGAATCATATCTAGCCAATTCTTTTTGGCTTCTAGTATACTATTACATTCACTGTTTCATGCACGTTGTCCGCTCATGGAAGCCGTTCAAGTAGCGTACATATCTGTCTTATGAATTTTAGAGGTCTTGCTTTGATAGTATTATGGAATTCAATGGCGTTGTGGAAAAAAAGTTTCATTTTCGAGATCCAATCCGTTCATTCCTACTCATAACTTCGAATAAATCTTTTTACAAATATTAATTTGAACTGATGCGATTTCCTGGCTATTATTTTCAAAAAAAATTGCATGGATCGCTTCAAACATGAACATATAAAATAACGTCTCGATATCATAACGGACAGAGTTTGTTAATCAAGTTAGTTTGGACATTAACGTTTAGATGTCATACGTTAGACTTCTAAAACAGGAAATCAAACCACGTTTCGGCCTTTAATCGCTGTCAAAATAACTATACTTAACATTTTAATAACACAAAGTGTTATATTAAACAAATTATATTTTTTGAATCTTAAAAGAATATCTTTTCTTGGCAACACTTTCAGAAAGCTTTTGATTTAAAAAACCCCAAAGGGGACAATAAACACAGAATAGTGTTGGAATGTTCTTTATTTACAAACCTTACACTTATTTACGTTAAGGTGAGCATTGAAAGGGACTCACACAGATTGTGAAAGTTTCTTTGATTATCTATCCAACACTAACATATAAAACCATAATCTGAAGAAAACGTTAAGTTCTTCATTTAAAATTATTTAGAACAAAAATACAGGATGTGCATAATGTCGAAGCAAATGCGCTAGCTGGATATATGTTTAGAAGATACTTTGTGCGGCTTGATACAATATATGAAACGTTGAAAAAATATTATCCTAACATTGTGCCTCTTAAGTACTTCGAATTACTTAACAGCATTTTAAATAAAAGTTCATAAATTAGTATATTAACTTTAGGCATTTTCTGTATACAATCTAGGTAAATGTTTCATTATTTTATATTATTTACATACCAAATTTATCAAGATTGATCTACGTATCTAGAGAGCGACGAAAGGCAGAACGATATGAAGAAATTACAGAATATAGGTAAAAAAGTAGTTTTGTTTGCTGTTCCAGTGATTGTTTTGTACACTTTGGTTAATATATACCTGGTCACAAAATCGCATAGTGGTCGTTCAGAACCATTGTTTTTAGTCACCAAAAAGATCAATAACAAGGCCATTGGCTTGAGTTCGAGAGTTCAAACGGAACCTCCGCCTGCAAGATTCAGTGACGATAACAATGCTGTAACAAGCCCTGGAATGGAAGCTGAACTAGAAGAACTAGTAACAAAAAAGGAAAAAAAAGACCAAAAGTCACCAAAGGAAGAAGAGGTGAAGTTAGTCACGGACACTGTGGCTATGATGCAGAATAACTCTGTTGATAGGATGATAGAAAAATTAAAATTAGCGAACAATGGAACGTTCTTTCCCAGCTATTTCTGGAACGAGGATATACATGATCTGACAAGAAGATTTGGGGGTATAGCAAGAAAGGATGCAAAGACATTGTCTGGGTATAATAAAATCAAGCTGTAAGTTTTTACTGAATATACACAAAGGTGAATACCACACAAACTATAAATAGTGTTTATCAAGTTAAAAGGATCTATATTTTGTAAAAGTTTACGTAGTATGTATATATAATACATACCTTAATAACATATTTCATACCCAGAAATCACGTGACGTTTTATTGACGGGTCCCTCTCCATTGAAGGTTTCTTGTCGAGATTGATAAGGCGTTATCGATCTTTAATGTCTGCAGAAATATATAGGGTAAATATTCTACTGTTCAAGTAACAACAAAATCCATTAGTTATCTGAATTATATGAACCTCGTTTAAAAACATATAGTTAATATCTCTGTTTATTCCTTTGCGTTTTGAAGTAATTATTTTCTTAGACGACACGTTCAGTCTATTACAATACATAAAAGAAATCGTATTTATAATCATTTTTGCTTATCTCAAAGTATTTATTAAGATTTTAAAGTAGATTAATAATTTTCGTTTTACCAATAACTTTTCAAATATTGATAAGATGTAAGACCAATGTTTGAAATGCCCAACGTGTATGACTTAATTAATTAACTAATTTGATACAATGATTTCACAATAAAATTAACATGTACAGGCCCTTCTTATAATCAATGTCATGCGTGTTTTCATAGCAACAGAATTTCATAAACACCCACGTACCATGACAAAACAGTGATTTGTAGCTACAAATGCGAATTTAAAACACTTCTGCAAGACTATCAACATATTAAAGAAATGATGCATGCTTTGTCATGTATCTTTAGTACACATAGAATTGTGAGTAAATACACGCTATGCAAATAACTTTGAAAAACTTCCCAATACGTTCTTTCTCGTCAAAATGCTCTGAAATACACATCGTATCAGAATTGACATAAACATGCATGTTGTTTTCTACATACAGTAAACTCCTTTTATAACGAACTCAGTGGGACCATTTAAATGTGTTCCTTACATCCGGAGTTTGTTATATCAGTATAACATTTTCGTATAAAATAAATATAGAAAAAAAATCGGACCGAGAAAAATGTTTTCTTTATATCCGGATTTTCGCTATATCCGGAGTCGTTATTTACGGAGTTCGCTATAGTTTGTCTTTTTAAGTTTGAAATGATATCTTTGATATTGGTTTTGATAATAATCTCATGTGTTTTTCCGCAGCCCTGGTGGTAAAATACCAGCTTGGAAGCTGTTTCACAGAAATGTACGTCAGTTCTCCTTGTATGAGCCAGGCGACCCCAGTCTATATAATATGCTTGTTGACATGGCGACGCTTCCAATAATCGAAGCAGGTATGTTGGGGGGGGGGGGGGGCGGGGCGGTGGGTCTTTTGATGCTGACATAAAATAATAACTGGTATCAAGAAAGTGCAGGGATACTTAAAGCTCATTATCTACAAAGTTAAAGCCAACATTTGAACAATTCAATATTGAAATAGGAGTTGACAGTTTCCGATCAAAGTGAATTTTAAGACGCTTCCATTGAGAGCCTACCTTAAATTAGCATAGAATGTTGCATCTTTCATTTTGCACAAGCACTATGGTGCGAACTTAGCAAGCTAAGTCTCAGCGAAGCTTACGCGGATGATAATAATGTCTTAATTAACTTATTAATCTAAACTAAATTAAAAGTGATCATATTCCTATATACCTTTTGTGCCACGGTCCAAAGCACAAACAGTATTTGCTTAACACAATGAAATTTTTATTTATTTATTTGCTGATTATAAACTTATGCTTTGTTCCACATCAACGTTCATTTCAGATGAAAATACTTCTGGAACACAATTGAAAATGACTGTTCGATTTAGTAACGAAGGCAGAGCAATTCTAAAACCTATGAGGTATGTAATATAACGTTATTATTCGAACTTTTTAATGTACAGTTTTAGTGGTTTTTTTACTTTGAATTTTTGTTTGAGAAAAGCTTAAAACGTTAATTTCATATTGAATATAACGTTTAGTTCTTTCTTTTTCTCAGCATAAAGTTCTTTTTGGCACAAGTATGTGTTAGAAATATACTATGTTTTTAAAAACATTTATTATCTGTTTGGTACGAACTTGAAAGAAAGGTCATTTTAAAGGGTAAAATATCCTAAATGGGATGGTCTGAACGAAGAACCTAATCATTCCAGGTACCCTAGAGAGGTAGAGGCGGACGAGAATCGTTACATATTTGATGATATGGAGAGACATGTCGCAGAAATAGCAGCATTCCAACTTGACAAGTAAAGTGCTTATTATAATAAAATAACTTTTAATAGTTACATAATGTAGAGAGTAATATATATTCATGTAATCATGTTTTGATGTAAATGAGAATACGTACAGCTGAAGGCTCTTCATAAGAGTCAGAACTGATGATGATATTATCAATAGTTTGGACTTTACATAATTATGTGACCTTAACATTAAAATAAAAAGTCACCATAAATGGATAGAAAAAAAAAAATGAATTTGACATTTAATATCCCCTCATGAAAACTGTCAGCGATATATTCTTAGGAATGTTGTCAGGTAGGAGATAAATCTTATAATGAAAAAAATGCCACCAGGTCAGAATCAAAGGAAAATGGCTTGCTAAACACTTTCAAGACACTTTAATGGCCATCGTCATACCCAATCTCTGCAAACTAGTCAAACTAATGCATCATTGAAGTTTGATTATTTTATTTTATCTAGGTTTACTGGAAGTTTCAATATCGTATCGATGTCATATAACTAGGTCACGCGTTAAAATAAAAGGAAAAGTGACACCATTTAAATGGCATATGCTAAGAACCTTTTTTAGGGTTGTTTGGTTTTATCGAGTTCCGCCAACAATCAAGAGAAATATTACATCAAGCCAAAACCGATATTCCGTCAATACGGAACACCTTATTGTACCTCACCAGGATATGATTTGAACTTAACATGTTGTCAGTGTTTAGCGAGTCAACTGAATATTTGTCGGCTCGCGAGCCGAATGTTTAAAAAATGCCAACAGAGTCAAATCAAATGAAAACCGGGATGTACTTAACAACTTTCAAAAAGCACTTTAAGAAGATAATTCGGAATCGCTTGATAACAAATGTAGATGGCCACATTTTATACCAAATCGCTTCCCCCAAAGATGAACCAACTAAATGAAGGTCAAAATACAATGCTATCCTTTAATGTATTGCGTTTCAGATCAAAAAAAAACCCCCGAAAAATTTTTAATTTTTTGCAGTCCGAGCGAAATTATCGCTGTCGCGATTATCTTTTGGTAACATGGAGATACCCACTATCAAGGTAACGAACCTAAGATCACAAAAGTCATGAACAGGTCACTCGAATATATACTTCAAAATTATACGAGAAGAAACAGAGGACAGTGGCTACATTGTAAATCAATAGGTAAGCCTAATGTATGTGGGTATGCAGAATATGTCTCGAAACTAAGATAATACAGAGGCTAGGGTTTTAGTCAAGTACGTCCGACACGGACTAAACGTTTCTACATCGGAAGATTGATGACTTCTATTACATGAAGTAAAACCGAGGTACATGGCGGGGGCAAAAAGTCACATAGGTGACACTCTTTATTTAACTCACCAAAGGATTGAAAACGTTGTAACAATGTAGATATTGAGATAACGAGAAGGCCGAACTGAATACTAATGAACCGGATACTCACCTAAGGGGTAACATGTACCATGGTTATAAAACCATGCTAAAGTAATCGCAGAATCAAGGGATCACGCGAGTGAGAGATTAGAGCACAATTACCATGGCGATTTGAATAATTTTGAACAAGTTATGGACGGGTATACTTATCACAATCAGTATTCTGTACTGCAAAACTATGATATAAACTAACACTCCTGAATATATGATGCTTAACATCGCAACATAGAACTGTACGGGCATTATGTCAAGTGCCAGTTATTTGAGTGATGTATTAGATCAATATGCGATAGACAAACTTGGTATTTCAGAACACTGGTTATACGAATACGAATTAAACTTTTTAAATTGTATAAATAGTACATACATATAATAGCCATTCAGTATCTGATCCAGACCTCCTTCCCTAGCAACAGGAGAGTAGGAAAGGGAGTTCTTGCAATTATGTGGAATAAGCGCCTAAATAACCGTGTTTCTGTGATAAATCTTAAGACGCAATTTGTTATTGGCATAGAGGTAAATGTCTGTAAATGGTTTTATGACAGATTGTATTATTGAGCACATTGTTATGTTTTGTAATTCGAATGAATCACTACGCTTTAGGCTGTGGTACAACATGCATAATATATAAGATAGTCTAACACAAGCGGCTGCTTTTCCTATATAAACATATAGGGAAAAGCCTGTATTTTATTTTACGATAAAATACAGCACGTTTTTCCAAGGACGACGTGCCTTAAAAGACGTAACGACGTGACGTATGTAAACAAGCGCGTCCTCGCGTTTTGAGGTTACAATAATATACTCCTACGCGCTAAATAAAATTCGGGGTTGTATTCAAAGAAAATAACGTATTAGAATTGAAATAACAAATTGTGTCCTATATATTATCGTTGAATAAATACAGTCAGTCGTTCGGATGCGAAAAATTAAATCAATCTCGTGATTTAATTACTACGCATCCAAATGCCTGAGTATATTTTATTCAATGATAAAATACAGGGAGGTATTTATCATTTCTTAAGTATCGATATTGATATTTACTCTAACTTGAGCGTTCACAGCTAGATGATTGAATTGTTTTCAGGTTTTATGATGTTTGAATTGTCTGAAAATGTTATACTTAATCTTGTGAAAATGACTCTTCGTTATTTACATTATATGTGTAAAGCTTTAACTTTGTGTATAACTAGTAAGTTTGTTAAGTAATTAATTAGAATATATTTTAAGTAATTAATAATTGTCTGCTTAACCATCAGACTGGAACATAGATTATTTTAGTGTATATTTTGTCCAGCAATACAATTGATCATTTTATCCTTAAACTAACCTTGTGTTTCATTTCGGCAAGGTTAAGTAACACCAGGAAAGTATGGTTATCAAACACATATAATTTGTTTCATACTAACCTTGCACCACAGAAAAGGTTGAGGTGGGTCAAATTATACATCATATCCTTTCATTGCACATACCATTCTATACATTATGTATATATATACATACATATTATTTTTTCTACAAATCTAACTTTACATCTACGTGTATATATTTTGAAATTATGATTTAAATTTAGATCTACATGTGAAATTTATTATGTTCACAAATGTTGTTTACAAATATGCTCTTCTATTGGAGGAAATAAAGAATGTCTATCCATCTATCTCTTCACATTTTAAAGAGACACCCCCTACGACGAGCAAAATATTTTCTTAAAACGTTAACAATGCGCTGAATGTATGAAAAATAATAAATAAACTCTTTAACAAGGTTTAGGATATATGACTCTTTAATAATTATGAATGGGTGTAGAAGGCTGCGACTAGTTAAATATTTGACTTCACCCGCGTTTATGCTGGTTGTGTTTTGTCAAATGCGTAACAAATTCTATAAATAGAATAGATTATCACGACCGTCAGATGGAGCATTTTGAATCACACTATGAAACATACTACAGTTGATTTCAAACCGTTTACGGCGCTGATTATTGAGATATGTGTCTTTTCCTTATTTAGTGTAACATGTATTTAAAGTGTTTCTTCAGTAGTTATTACTTCCAACCTCACACATGAAAGACAATAAAAACAGATGATTCTTATAAATATTATATCATAAATATTCAAATTAATGTAATAAATAGAAAAAACAAGTTCTATTGTTACACCTAAATCCTCAAACGTTTCATCCAGTTCAATTTAAGCAAGCTTCGTCTTTAATTGTGATTCAAATTCTTAAAGTATCTTCATTATTAATCATTTTTTAAGTAGAATCAGTTTTAAATTTCAAACCTTTGAAATGAATTAGAACGTTATTCATATCTACATGACGGTTAATTTATTTGAAACACAGAAATAACTTTTAGAATGACGCCATATTCCAGTTACAGTATAATGTCACGTGTAATAAAAAATACGTCATTAATAATCAAGCATTCAGTAAGGTCGAACAGTTTCATTTCTTTGCGTTGCAATAAATCAATCTTGTACTTATTTACAACTTAAAAACCAAAATTCATTATTTGTACCTCTTACAGTTGGAAATGTGTGCTTTTTTGGAAAGTGTGAATACTTCTGTGATAGTGCGCATGCGTTCTGTGGTCATCCGGATATGATTGAAGTCTCTCTCCAGAGTTATCTCCCCTCCAGAAATATTGCTACACGTAAGGAATGGTATCAGCCTTGGGCCCGATCATACAGGTAAATTCTATTTTGCGACATTTTAGATTTCTTCAGACAACATTGCGTCAAAAAAGGTTATCTTACAACCGAAATACATACTTTGATAATCTAGCACACTTAGACAAGAAGACCTAAACTAAAAGCGTGTTGATATACATGTTCTAACAGAGCCGTTTTAATTTAGTAAAAGAGAAGTTGTTCTCCTTTCTCTTTAAACCGTAAGTCAAACGGACTAAGTGCATAAAATTATATTTTCAGCTAAAATTGCCAAAGCATTTTATCTATAAAAATCTAGATTCAAACACTTCAAACGTTAAACCTCTTCCATCTATATAGTTTTATGTTCTTAATAGCGCAATTCGGTCCTGCCAGGTAGGATAGGACAGGGACATTGTATAGCTTACAAAAAGATCCACTTTATGACATGAATTCAAAGGTAGGAATACAGGTAAAATAATACTTAAAGTTGAAAATAGATTTAAAATGTATTGTGTAATAAAATTTTATTGTAAGAGTGCTTTCCCTTTCAGTAGCTGGGAAAAGGCCTACTGGGAGAAGAATGACGATCTGTGCGATTCTGTTCGTACTCAATCGCCTTTTAACAATGGCAAATTACTCATGGATGTGATAGATGCGCATACATTTGACTTTTTAACGGGTACGTAATTAGGTTCATGAAATCACTAAACAGATGCGAGTATAATTTGTCTCTGGCATATCTAGAATATTGATTCGGTATTCTTGCGAGCCGAGCGAGGTCATCGTATCGTATATTAGGGTTTTATCGTTGATACCGGTTTCCCACGTGACCAACGCCACCATAAGAGGTTAGTTATTTTAGGTTTCGGGGGATAGTGCAAGATACAGAAAGCGTCCCAATTCCAGAGACACCCCTGGTTCTTTATCATGCCAGGTGAATAGCACCCACACATGGGACCTCGGTTTTAGTCTCATCCGAAAAACTGTTAGTAATTTTAGTTGGCCAGCCCCGGGAATCGAACACGTTATATGTCAGTGAAACCATAAAGTTTTCTGCATACGCAAGTATATATCATTGGCAACAAAATGTTATTATTTGCTATCATACACGAAAAAGTTTTTGTCAACAACAATCGAAGCGAGAGAGAGATTTGCGTTTTACCTTTCTTTTTTGTGACTGGGTAATGCAATCAAACAAGTTTACAGACATTTAATTTGCAACAGGGACTGTAAAAAATACTAAAAAGATATATACGTTTTGTTGCTGAAACGGCCGCCACCTTGCAAACTCAGCACGGTATTCAATCTTTTCCTGCACGTAAACACAATCGCGACTGTGATTTATCGTTTTATGCCTAGAACCTATGCCACAACTTTGTTTAACTTTCACAAATCACCATGTGAAATAAGTGGAAAACTTGACAAATAAACATGATGATGATAAATTACATTATAGATTTGATAGACACTTTAATGACGTCAAAATGACGTCACCATGCAATTTAAAATACTAGGAATATGATTACAGGTAATAAGGACAGACACAGTTTTACAACGTTCACAGAGTTTGGCAACTACTCCTTTCCAATCATGTTCGACAACGGAAGAGGGTATGTTAACTCAGTATAACGAAAAACAAAGTCCTAACATACTGTGATGTATCTAGTAATATTGCCCGATAGTGAAACCATAAGGGTGATGTAACAAGTACTTTCTGATAATAATGTTACAATAGCATATCTTACTCAATAATAAGTGGAAAATGCATGAATCGATTACTATTATGATTTATAAATTATCAAGGACTTATATTGACTTATTTATGGCAGGTGCTATTTCGTGATTATTTTGTTTGTAAATTCATATTTTTGAAACTTTTGTACGTTGTATTATCTGAATCGGATCTAATGTTTTTCATTGCTTCTTATCTTTTCGTATACCTTAGTTAAGCCGATTCCGCAAACGAAAGTATGGGTATTACAATTTAACAGCACGATTCACGACCGTTTTTGCTTTGTTTGATATACATCATAAGACTATTCCTAATTTTATCAATTACAGATTTGGACGACAAACATACGACGCCATGTCTATCTTAGCACCTCTACGACAGTGTTGTATGATCCGGAAATCGACTTTAATCAAGTATATCAAGCTTTACCTTGGTCCGGTAAAACTAAGTGTCCTAATGGAAATGGCATTAGAGACAGACCCAATAGCACCAGTATTGATAAGACCACATTTAGATGCTTTAGATAGACGGTTGATTAAAATTTTACAGGCTGTGGCTGAATGTATCGAAAAATTCCCTGTAAAAAGAGTCGTTGTTACTGATAAATTCTGATTACATATGTTTTTTGTACTAGTGCTTCTTTGTTGTTGCTTTAGAAATTGGGTGAAATATATGTATTATAGTTTAACATATGGTTGTTTCTAGAATATATGTTAAAACTCAACAACTAATATCATTGTGACATTTCTATGGCTTTAAAAGTCAATTCATGTTGAGAAGCTATATAGTAGAGCTACCTGCCTGTTTAAATGATTCCATTACGGTCACGTGTTGAAATAGAAGTAAATGTGCAGTAGTGTTTTCTTCTACAGTAAGCTAAATATTACTTTCAGTTTGCAAGATAAGAAACGCTATAACATGACCAGCGACACAGGAAAATGTGCCTTCGGACAAAATACTTGTAAACTGGCTTTCTTGCATATATTGAACTTGAAAACAATATTTCAATATCAGTATGGGAAAATTTCAGTTACCTACGTCCAGTAGATACAAAATTACAACAGTCTGAAAAAGTTGACCCAATGCGTCAGTTTTCGCTCTAAAAATAACGCCCATGCCACAAGTTGACGTCAACACTCACTATAATTTACATTGGCAGTATATCATTTTCTAACAGCATCATTTAATTTTGGTTGCAAATTATATATTCTTTCGATATATATTATATCTGATGAAATATATTATATCCTCTTTCCATGATATGCTTTTTTTCATACGTATCGCCAAAGTCAGAAAAAAGAATCATTTCGAATCACTGGTCTTGAAGGATTTTGAAGCAAATAGTATGTTTATGTGCAGGAAAATATAGTGGCTATCAGTTTTGAGTACTGGTTTTGCATTTCAAGAGGGTGACAAAAATGTGAATTTTATGTTGTTTGCAATCAGTTATTGTCGAATAAAGTAACAAATGTCCGAAGGCCCATTTTCGCGCGAAGCCGATCATATAAGTTATTGTGAACTTTCTGAACATAAAGACAAAGTGAAACGCTTAAGAGATATATTAAAAATTATTTAAAGTTTACGACATACTTGTTGAAAGAAACAAATTTCAGAAAAAAAACATAAACTAGTTACCATGATAGGTGACTATGTTGTATATATCTATGATTGAAAAAATGTCACAAGAGCTGAAAACTACGACAAATGACATTAAAAGCTAAAGAGAAAACGCTGATGTATTGAAAGGATCTTCAAAAATTGAAGTATAGACACGCGGGATAATTGCAACAGAAGGGCAGCTAACATAGTTTACAACCCAAATGAAAAAAAAACACTATAAAAGATAATATGACTGAATTCCAAGAGAGGTTTACTCACTTAATTGACCGAAAATTACTGACAAATACATTGTCATCAGATGTGTAATGTACCTACTTGTGAAAAGAAAATCCAAGCGCAGAACATGAACTTTTTTGTAAAAACAAGGTGTAAATTTGACGCACAGATTATAGGAAATTATAGGAATTCAATCCCTTGTTGCTGGAAGGAACATGTGCCACATAGAGTGTAATACAGTATTGTTAGCTCACCTAGGTACGAAATGATCAGTAATCGCCAGGTGTCCGTCGTCTGTCGTCTGTGTGTCTCTCCACACTTTACCTTGTGTATGCAATAGAGGCTGCATTTTTCACTAGACCTTCATGAAACTTAATCAGTATGACTGCCTTGATGAAATATAGGTCAAATTTGAATATGGGTTATCTGGGTCTAAAGCTAGGTCACCGGTCAAATCTAGAAAATCCTTCTGTATGCAATAGAGGTTGCATTTTTCATTGGATTTTCATGACATTTGGTCAGCATGTTAACCTTGATAAAATCTAGGTCAAGTTCGAAAATTGGTTATCTAGGATCAACCCTAAGTCACGGAGTCAAATCACAGAAAAACCTTGTGTATGCTGTATAGGTTGCCTTTTCATTGGACCTTCATGAAACTTGGTCAGTATAATTGTCTTGATACAATCTAGGTTTTGTTAGAAAACAGGTCATCTAGGGTCAAAAACTAGGTCACCCGGTCAAATCATCGTAAAACCTTGTGTACGCAATAGAGGTTGCATTTTTCATTGAACCTTTAGTAACTTGGTCAGTATAATTGTCTTGATAAAATTCAGACTGAGTATGAATATGGGTAATCTGAGGTCAAACACTAGGTCACCCGGTTAAAAATGTGGATTATTTGTGCTAAAATGTGTCATTTTTTAATATTTGTGTTCTTTAAAACTGTATTTATTTATTATCATTTTACGTCCATTCAACACATTATTTATATTTGGAGAATATAAACTACTATTATGCAGAAATTGCCCCTTTAGACTGTTAGATTTATGCTGATTTTTAAAATAAAATTTAAGTAAATAATTGTTCACTTTTCAATGACATACGAATTGACTTAAGACGTTTTTCTAACTAGACGCACTCCCACATACGTGGAAAACTTCTATACATGTACTGCAAATGCAATATCTGTTAAAATAATAGAAAACGAAAGGCAATGACAGACAGGCTCAAACAGAAGCAAAGACGAAATAAAATAAACAAATGATAACAGTAAACCGATTACAGTACCGCCTGCATATCAGTTACTGGGACGACTGCAACAGCTGTAAACGCTAAGATGAAGCTAGATACAATCCGGTTTGTATATTTTTGTATGTTTATTTGCACGCTTACAGTAGTCACTGTCTATCAAACAATAATTTTCATATCCTTTGTTTTAATTTTCTGAATTTAGTATTAAAAATTATCTCAAGTTTACTTAACTCTTTTTTTATCGAAACCTTGACTTTTAAAACTATTAAGGTTCAAAACTTCGTCCTTGTGCATACATATAACGCTGCACGAGAAAATGAAACTATCAATTTCCAAACATTTAAGCATTTTCAGTTAAACGACGGAAGTGGTAAACTATGAAAGATCCCAATTCTGATGGAAGTGTTAAACTACGGGAGATCACCATTCTATGCCAAAGCATCAGAATTTGTGTCCAGCTGTTCTCTAACATTGCTTACAATTCAATTTCAATTCGCTTGTCCCCGAGCATTCAACTCATGAAAGCATTGATTTCTTATTTAAAATATAAATAGACCTAAACATAAAGGAGCTCAGAACACAAGATGAATAATTGTACCACTGAAACATTTTTATAACTTTCCCTCACCATATTTTAAAACATAAAACTTATCTAAGGGATTAAGTTCATACTGCACACAATCATGGAGGACATTAAAAGGAATGTAGTTTCAGAGAACCATAACTTCCAACATTTGATTTTGGTCAAATGACGTGAGGCAGTAAGTTTCAAGAAAACAACAGTATTTCCTGGCAATGCTATTTGTTTTTAAAAACTGTAAGTTTTATTTTCACAAAACAGTATATGGTATAGATCCCATAAATGACACCTTTCGACGGCTCGAATGGTTGTCCGACCTAATATCCTGTTTAATAACTATGCCTTTTTATGAAAAGAAATCACATGGTAAAATCCTGCTGAACGAACAAGATCTAAGAAAGAATTGCAATGTGGTAAAATTGTGTGCGTTTTTTTTCGGACTTTCATTTAGATATTTCCTACATTTACCAACCATTGACAATGAAAGGAGATTTCAATGTTGAACAGAAGCCATTCGACGTAAATCTTCATATGTCGAGTGTCTCAAATGTTCTCCAAAGTGCGACATAAGAAATAGATATAGTACTGTTTCCGAGAATTATTACATTAATACTCGAGAGCTACGCCTCCTCGAAATAACGTAATTGTTCGAGCAAACAGTTCTTTCTCCAATTTGCTACACTTCAGTATTGAAACCGTATGATATATCTCAGATAAAGCGCAGTTATAAGCTCTGTCCCCTTGCACAAAGCAAGGTACCATAAATAGATTAGTTTGCTATTGTATGTTTTCATCCTAAAAGACATGATACAGTATGACCAAATTTTGGAGGAATATCAAGAAAATGTGCAGAAGTGCTCTTATTTTACTGTTAAATTAGTCTCGTACAATATATACTTACAGAATATTTTGCTATCTTAAAAGCAATCTTGCAACAGTTAAGCATATCTAAGTCAATATAGCTGTTTGTTTTTGCCAAAAACTCATTGGAAAATAACGTTCTGCACATGACTTTTTAAAAAATCTCTATCCGACCTTACTAGCGTGGCTAGATCTAGGAGGCGTTCCATCTCAATATTTCTTCTGGGCAAGAAAAACGAAAACCGAAGTCCGTGTAAATTCAAATGATTTATTGCATATAATATAACATATATTCTTCCATAAACAAGAAACTTTATAAATACTGATCACAGAGAACCTTGAACAAAGAACAAAACGTTTATAATAATCGAACGACTAATATAAAGTAAATATTAAAGTGAACCAATTTAGCTGTGGATATATTTTCAAACAATGCAGTCACCTTTACGACCAGGGCTGTTGAGATGCATACTATACATTGTAGATATAGCGTTTAGGCAACGTTACTGTAACAAAGGTACGCTCCCTAGAAAGTTCGTGTACTCACTGAGCAATACATAAACATCATAATAGAAAGTGACTATTTCCAAAAATTGATACGTCATGATTTCTGCCCCTTTTAGTGGCGATTTTAGCACCTTTATGTGGCAATTTTTATATGGCAATTAAGTGAAATGTTCATTGTAAATTTCGATGTTCATTGTATTTATGATCTCAACTTACTTTTTAACTTGGTGTAACTGAAATTGTATCTAACAAAATTCTTACTTTATACAAAAGACTGTTTGTAAATGGTAAACAATCTTGAATTTTTGTTTATCATATGAATAATTTATTGTTTTGCAAGGCTGGAGGGGATGCATCTATTAGGGCAATAAAAAGGTGACCCCAATTATGGGGGCCTCAAGTTTAAAAAAAAGATATGCCATGATTTCTGCTATAACAGCAACCGTAAAGATGTCGAGTGGTAATAAACAGTTTGAGCGACATGATCGCGCGTCACTTCTACCATGGTTCAACGTTACTGTAAGTTAAGTAATTCTTCATATTCTGAATGGAAATGCCCAAGTCCACCCACCTGATATGGTTAGCAGTGGCGGATAAAGAAGAACATATTACATCTCTCCGCGAAGGTGACAGAATCTTCACTGACTGTTTAAAGGCCACTCATTACGCTTCTGTTAATAACTTCGTATTCAAACTAAAATAATATTTATAGAATTAACCAAAGTAATATGCCTTAAGTCGCGATCTTACATAGTGGAAAATGTTTGGTAATAGCTATTCTCGGTGAATCAGGTAAGTATAATGTTCACTGTGTATTTCAGAAATTATAATATAAATGCTGGTTTCAATTATATTTATTATCGTTTTTGGAATGAATCAAAATTTTATCTATTGGGGAGCTCATAAGCAAGCGGTAAAGCTTGATCAGTTTTTAAAAGAAATGCAGACTATGAAGTTTTCAAAACAATGTTGATATTCAAAAAAGGTAATTGTTATGTAATCTGCCAAATTTCTAACATTGTCATAGTTGATAGCAGGGCTTGAACCGTTTTGAACAAGAAACATAAAATGAGTCATCATTTTTAGACACATTATCATCTCTGCCATCCAGACATAACTAATTAAAATGTATCATAACTATTTGAATATCTTTATTTCCATCTAAGATTAATTGGTTTTAAAGTAATATTAAATTAATTATGTTTTGCATGTTTTGAGCTGTAAGTACTAACTAAAGTTATAACTGAAGGCAATTCATACCATCTGTCAATGCATTCTTGACTCGAATAACAGCGATCTTTTTTACCATTTATGGGAAGGGTCCGGGACCAGACAAATTGGTGGAAATCGCATTGTTTTCTCTAAACTGGGAATGTTAGGTTACAATCAAATATATAATAATTTCTCTGTGTTTTACTATACACAACCTGTGTATTACACAGACTCACAATATGGTGGAAAGAATGCAACGTCTTTCTGATGAACAATAGATCTTCCCCCCCTATCAAGCATCTTTTAAACAGCTTCGGTTATCTCCGATTGTTCGTTATCTTGACTTATTTTACTTGGTCCAAAAAATTCTAGATAACTTGAGTGGAGGACTAGTAGATAATGCTAAACCCATAAAATAAGTAAAGCTGCTGGACATTGCATTTTTGAAATTTATAAGGATTATTAAAAAGACTAACTTCCGTGATAAGATAATTAATCCTCCAGGGTAAAGACTTGAACAAACTTTGTAGAGGACCCGGAGATAATGCTATATAACAAAATTTAGAGTCTACATCTTGTTATTTGGAGAATAAGTTTTAAAAGCTCTCCGTAACTTGTTATTTTGGAAAATATATTTTAAATTTCTCCGGGAACAGTCTATACAACAGTTACCGGACTGCAGAAATTTGGCAGAGGAACACTAGGCATTCAATGTTCTTGACATTGACTGGTTGTGTATTAAGTCTCTTTTTTTCACACTATCTTTAAAATTATAATTTCAGTGAAAAACATGCCAATTGCAAACATTATGGGTCAAACCCTTTATTAATCAATGGTCATTAACTATGTCACGCAGTGATGCCAGTCATTGTAAAACACTGTGTAATATGCATACCCTGATGGCAAGTATATCAGCTTGATTCAACCATGCTCTGGTATATCCAATTTTGCTATCCCACCTCATTGTTCATTTATCTATAAATGAGTGAAAAACGGTTTTACTTACTTACTTAGTAACCGATTTTATATATGAAATTACTTCAACAAAATCCTTGCCGTCTTATGTCGACATAACATTTCAATATTTGTTAAAATTTATCAACAATAAATAAGGTAAGTAACATGACAACAATGTATAAACACAGAAGAGTGTATACAATAAAACTAGAACATAAGCTGTGAAGTAGCTTCACGTAAGCATATTGCACTAAGCTAATGAGAACGCTGCACGAATCTTCTCGTTTCTAAGTTAGAATCTCTAGTCGTTTTCCTTCATTAGACGTTTATCGTTTAACAAGCAAGAGTATCATCTCAATTTTTTTTTTCGTTTCCTTCCATGCTACCTCTCGTTCATCTCTTTTTTCACCGTTTCTTTTCTGTTACTGATATTTCATTACCTTATTCTCGTTGTGTTTTTCTTGTTTCTTTTCTTTGGATCTTTTTCCTGTTAAAGCGGGTATACACGTTCTAAAACGAACACCATGGTATTCTACGGTCTAATACTGATAATCGTGAGATCGTTTATGGCAATCTGCTACTGTAAGTAGTTCTTGTAACAATTATTTGTTTGTTTTCTATTTTTCAGTTGTACATGATTTAACATATGTGGCATAAAGGTTTCAAGGTTACGAAATCTGTAGAGAAAATAAGTGATACAAATAAACTGGATAACTGGCTTCAACAATCTCTTTCAAATATTCCTGAGCAGATAATCTGATATACTTCTGATAGACCACCTTATAAATTATATTGCTTTCTCTTGTTATAAGACAAGCTGTTATACTTTTCTGTCCTGAGTTACATGATATGTATTCATTTTGATTCGCTATCTTTCAGATCTAATCACTGAAAAACCCTCTCACGAACATACTCTACTATTGCAAGTGACAATACAGAAAATAGTATCGCATATTTCAGTTATGTGCATTAGAAATGGAAGCATACAGGATGGATGTCATGTAATCTATTCATAGTCAGTTAGGCAGCTCCAATCAATGTTGATTAGCAGCGATTTCATTTTGAAACTATTGAAGTGTTGCAATCCCTTTTGTTGAGATAAATCCACGGTTTTGTATCAAGCTCATGTCAAATTTTGCCCGTTTATTCAAATCATTACAACCGAAACCTCTTTAAGTGACACCATCACCAATAAAAAATGAATTTTATTTAACTAGAATTTATTATAAATGACGACTGCTTTTGCTGAGTATTTTTCGATACATTCAGCTACAGCCTGTAAAATTTTAATCAACCGTCTGTCTAAGGCATCTAAATGTGGTTTTATTAACACTGGAGCTATTGGGTCGGTCTCTAACGCCGTTTCCATTAGGATACTTAGTCTCTCCGGACCAATGTATAGTTTGATATACTTTAGTAAAGTCGATTTCCGGATCATACAACACTGTTTTAAAGGTGCTAAGATAGACATGGCGTCGTATGTTTGTCTTCCAAATCTGTAATTGATAAAGTGAAGATCAGGAATACATCGAAGCCATTCAAAATTTATCATACGATAACACTGAAATCTGATGAGTAGACTTTAAGTATTAATATGATGTGACGTAATGCAAACAAACCTCGTTGCAATGTTTTAAGAGTAATAATTAAGAAAGGCATGAGCAATCTTTCACATAAATCATGAAGTCGCATGGTGATCATAATAAGAATAATTAGTTTCTGCCGTGAAAAGATTCTAAGCTGGCCTAGGCTTAAGTAAATTAGAAATACTCTTTATTTTGATGACATTTTCCAGCACTGGTAAAAACTGCTGAGTTCGCAAGAATAATTTGTCTGAACTTTAAAAAAAAATTCCCGAAAATATCGAACTCTTTATATTCCCCATATAATCAGAAAATGTTTTTAATTATATATAAGTATAGTAACTTAAATGATGCCATCATTTATATAAGTTATAAGTATAAGAAAGATTGTTAAAAACAGTTTCTGCAACAGAATCATTATCAATTGGAAAGATGCACACTAATCTGTATTATGTAATTTTTGTAAAGTATATTATTAACAGTTTTTTTATGAATTATTACACCCTAACTTTTGACATACCCTCGTCCATTGTCGTACATGACTGGAAAAGTTAAGTTGCCAAATTCGGCGAACGTTGCAAAACTATGTCTGTCTTTATTGCCTGTAATTATACGATATTACTTCAAAAGAAAAATAAGGCGCAGAAAACAAACTAATGTATTGTATACTGTACTTCTGCTTTTTTAAAACTGTCTTGATGTTATAGTCCATTACTTGTATCACAATTCAAATACTCATAATAGAATATTGAATTCATCGATATAGTGATGATAGAACTGTGCTATATCTATTATTAAACAGTGTTGATGTTTACCTCCCTTTCACATGTTTGTCGCTTCTTCACGAAACAGTGTTGTTAGAAAGCGTTACTTACGTGAAGCAAAGATTCCGTTGAACATTTTTATTTGAAGACGCTACGTTTTTATTTCTATTAAGCATTGTCTGCGATTGAATTATTGAAACTTTTACAAAATTCGATTTTATATGTTTTTGTTGGGGGGGGGTGTATGAAATTTTAATAAATTTGATACACGGTAACAACGATAAGATAAATATTTTGCCATTTTTGCGTTTCTAAACCTGTTGAGTGTATTTATTTTTCAAAGTTTGCAATATCATTTTAAAAGGCTGCGCTGTATTTATAGCTTGTATTTTTATTTTAAAAGCATCGATAGGAATGTCTTTCGTAGAACATGTACTACAAATAACTATCAATTTCGCTAGTGGTACTACATGAGCTACAAGTCATTTTATATCTGAAGTGCTCAAGGAGCTTTAAATGACCAGAACTGAAACTTGTCGGAATCGAGTAGACATTAAGGTCCTAGTTTTAAAGGCCCTTGATCGCACTGACATTACTCACCTGTTAAAAAGTCAAATGTATGTGCATCTATCATATCCAGAAGAAGTTTGCCATTGTTATATGGTGACTCCTTACGTATTGTATCACATAAATCGTCATGTTTTTCCCAGTATGCCTTGCGGTATTTACTGAAAAGATGGAAATTCTTGCAAAATGTTTCATCACAGTTACAATTGTCTGTGATGGATACATATACTAAACGAAATTTTAACGCACCACCTGACTTTTTCCTTCTTTATTTAATTCGATCCAAATTTCTGTCAGCTTATTATTAGCTATTGGTAAAAGCTAGCTTAATTTAACTAGACACCCGGGTAGATACTTCCAGTACTGAACTTCAATGTCTTGTCCAATTTCATATGGAAGATAATTTTAAGAGTGTTTCTAAAGGCAGAACAACAAGGCAATATCCCGTGTTAATTCTACGGAGGTTTAACCCATAAATTAAAATTGTCTCCAGGCTTAACTTTTGTCTGGCCACTGCCGACGGGATCGCCAGGCAGCTCTGGTACATGTCTAGATGTATTTAAGTTACGTTAAGAACAAACAACACGGTCAAAGAAAAAGAAATACCTGTATGAACGTCTCCAAGGCTGATACCAAGACTTCCGTTTTGCAATATTTCTGGAGGGGAGATAACTCTGAAGCGATACTTCAATAACATCCGGATGACCACAGAACGCATGCGCACTATCACAGTAATAATCACATTCACCAAAGAAGCACAGATTTCCAGCTGTAAAAGTTCCCGAAATACACAAAAATTGGTTTTACTTCAGTGAGGAAGTGGTGTTAATGCACACAACAATATATACAACAAATCTTTTTAACGACCGAAAGTAAGTCAAAGCAACAACAAAAAACAATATTGAAAGCACCGACTACTAAATAAAGATAAGAAAATAAATGCAAAAACATGAATGGGGAAGTGGTGTTAATGCACACAATAAGTACGACAACTCATTCGTACAACGGAAAGTAGGTCTAAGCAACGAAAACAGACAAAATTAAAAGCACCGACTTCTAAATAATGAAAACGTTAGGAAAGTCGATATTGTTATACAATTTACTATATGCTGTCGACAATCGAAAGACGACATGATACATTTTGCGCTAAATCAAAATATGAAGCTTTCGTTAGAATAATATCACCTAAATCTGATATTAGGATTGAATATTAATGTAATGAATGCCAGTTAATTAAAACATTTCACATTTTGCACATGATGCGTCACCTTTTCTCCATTTTAACCTTGGTTTCTGAATCATATCATGATAGTATCATGATGTTATTTACAACAATTTGCTATTTTTCACTGCAGTACATGTATTACTACAGTCGAATTATATGCTATAAAGATGGAATGCCCAACAGGCTTCGGGTCGCACCGAATATACCTCGAACGAGGTTGGTGGACCCAATAGACAGGCAAATAAAAAAAAACATTCTATTATTCGTCCAGTTAGTAGTCGGATTTAGGACTTGCCTGATATATAATTATGTAACTGAATGTAGCAACAGGTCTCTTGGGCATCAAGTACAGGTGATATAATTGTGACATTGTATAGTATATGACGTTTTCGTATTACTTTTTACCTAGTTAATACTAAATTACAATATATCTAAAAAAAAAATTATTTGATATCCAGATTACCATTACATTATATTTTTTTTGTCCAGTTGGAGAAGTATTCTAATACGATCTCAATCTGACCGACATGCTTATTTCAAGAACACGAGCTTTTCGTTCCAGACCGTTTTTTTTTTTTTTTTTTTTTTTAAAGCTTGTTGGCATTTTTTTTAAAAAAAAAAGCGAGTCGTTTTATCTATTTAAAATTGAACTCGAGTAAACAATGTCTATACACCGACAAAAATCTTGTTGAATATGGCCAAAAGAAAGGACACATAAATACAAAATATACAAGAATTTAAAGACACATACATGTACTTGTAATGTAGTGATCGCACTTTGTCGGCATTGAACGTGTTTACTACCTATAACAATGGCAAAAATAATGCAATAAATTTACCTTAGAAAATCTAATAAAATATTGACAATACCTGGTGAAGTAAATATCGTGTCACCTATTGACTTTGGCAATATTGATTTTAGTTCTGATGTAATATTAATTAATCTGCCGATTGTTGGTGGGACACGATAAAACCCCAACACTCTGAAACATAAGACGGCGAATAAATGACATAGCACAATGAAACATAAAGCAGCAAGTTAAAGCCCCAACACTGTAAAACATAAAGCAGCGAGTTAAAACCCCGTAATTTTGAAACAAAAAGCAGCGAGTTAATCAGCATGCTCTCTGACTACAATGCACCAGTCAAATGAAATATTAGTATGAATTCTAGTTGTGTATATTATAGTTTTGGGTCACTAGGTTAAAGGTAAAGGTCACAGGGACTTAAACACCGAATATTTTACCACGCTTCTTCTCCAGAACCCCTTTGGTGATATTTCATAAAACTGTGCAGTCATCAGTATGTATAAAGTCTAGTTGTGCATATTATAATGTGGGGTCACTAACTCAAAGGTCAAAGTCACATGACCCTGAAACCGGAAAATCTTGTCCGCGCTTCTTCTCCAATGCCCTTTGCTGGGTTTGCATTAAAATTTTAAAGGAAGCATCTAGTAGTGCATATCATAATTTTGAGTCACTAGGTCAAAGGTCATAATCTCAAGTTTATTATTTAGATAAAGTTTCACTATGGTATTACCTTACTTAATAAGTTTCAACAGCTAAATAAGGGACGTACCATCGTGTGCATGGTATATGTGTCGGCTTCTGAACCCTGCAGACCGTAGGTTCGCATGCCATCAGCGATAACTGACTGCGACCTCAACAATCTGATCTTATTCCCGGTCCAAGATGAAGAACTCGTCGAGAATCGTTTATTTAATTTGTTAAAAGTTCAAACAGGTGTAAAATAAATACGTTTAAATCAAATAATTGAACTAATTGTTTCAAATTTATAGTTTCATTATGTCATTTACGGTGAACCGCAGTTTATAGAGTTCTTCGTTCTTAGATAATGTTTCTATTATATATTAGATAAGCGTCTAGAAGACTGTTTAAAATTGATTTTATATGACTGAAACATGAGGATGTCTATACAGTTTACTTTATAAATAAGTTACATTCAATATATTCGGTTTTAAATGAACTGAGGCCCGTTTCAACAGTATTTCAGCTACACTCAGAGAAACTTGTAAGCATCCAGTAACTATTTCATATCCTTTCGAAACCAGTAATAATTGTGATCTAACTTTGCATAGATTCGCTTACACCTCTGTAAAATCCATGTGAAGTTTGAAGGAAATCAACTGAATATCATTTGGCTTGACAATGTGACTAATTAATATGTAAAGCCCTAAATTTTTAAGTCGGAAAACGGGTGGTTACACATATTTAATGAAATTGTGTTTGATGTTAAGATTTATAATATCTTCAGAAATGAAAAGAGCGGCTTTACAATAAGTATGCATATGCGTTACTTATTTCCCTCAAAGTTCGAAAGTCTGTTGTTCTTCAGTTTTGATAAACAGTACATTTTGTGAGCTTTGCAAGGAGGCTTATCAGTTTATATAATAATAATATCTCAAATAATATTCGATAGATTTTCTTCCAACTTTTTCTTCCAACTCCACTACAAGTTGATCATAGGGTGCAATCCAAGTGAAGTTATGCAAAATTTGACGCTATTCTACTACCTAATTCTCCGTCAAAATAGCAAAAAGCATCATGAGCTGAAAAAATAATAATTATTTTTTAACTAAAAAAAAATATCAAACAGGGAATGCCACGTACCAAAACGCAGCCTCCCCAAAACGAACCCCACAGCACCCAGAAGTGCACACCACCACGCACCACACACACACACACGCCACGCACACACACACGCACACACAATCTGTACACACACAACACACACCACCAACACACACTAGCAGGGGGGGGGGGGGGGGAAAAAAGGGGCACAGGGGAGCGAAACGGGGGGGGGGGGAGGGAAAAAAAAAAGGGACGCAGGGGGGCACCGCTTTGGAGCGGTCAGTGGCAGTGGAAAACACCACTGGGGAGCTTAAACCGGTTTATGGGGCGCACCCAACCTCACTCTTACCCCCACCATGTTCCAAAGTCACAGGACAGTGTAAATAAAAGTAATCCCTGCTAGGTGAATCTCTAACACACGCAATGGAAACAAAAGGCATGGTATGTAAAACACAAAAATACTTGTCAAGTTGGAAGGCTGCTATTTCTGCGATATGTCTCTCTATATCATCAAATATGTAACGATTCTCGTCCGCCTCTACCTCTCTAGGGTACCTGAAATTATTAAGCTCTTCGTTCAGACCATCCCCTTTAGGATATTTTACCCTTCAAAAGGCCATTTGGACACACAATAGAAAACAATAGAAAACTGATTGAAAAAAAATATTAACAGGGGTTTTTACGTTCATTTGGTCGGAACGATTTCCTTTATTTAAAAACGTATCTTGCCAGGATACTACAGCCCAATTTTGGTCAAAATCTGACTCGTAGTTTCGCAGACAAATATTTTAAATGAAACACAGATGATGATGGTTGAAAGACGAGCGAAAGACGACCAGCTTGTACTTACAGTTCAAGCCTGCAGCACAGATACACAAATGAACAAAAGCGCTCTAATCTTAGGTCATCTAGATCAAGTTGATGTGGCCTCTAGTGTGTTAACAAGGTTATTTAGGTCAAACGTGATTCAATGCAAGATAACAGCTATATTAACTTCTACCCAAGCACAATAAAGGACGCATGCTTCAAGATGATTGGTAAATACCTGGCCATAACATTTCCTGGACACATTCATTATAATGCAGATTCGTTACAGGGAAGATAGAAAACCTGCTGGCACAATATGCCAACATGCCGTTGATAATATTTGTCTTATTCATTTTCATATAGTCTTTCATATTTCTGTATAGAAATGTTTGCATGATAGTATGTGTATATCTATTTTAATCTGTGATATTTTGTATTATGAATATACATCTTCTGATGTTTCAAATGAGATCAAATTTGTGAAAAGCAAAACAAGAAACGTTTTTACAGCATACCTCATTGGCTTTAGAACCGCCCTGCCCTCATTACTAAATCTAACATTTATTTTCAGTTGTGTTCCACCAGTATTTTCATCTGAAAAAAAAGATATTTCATAACTTAAGAATATATCTACTGATTCAGTAACAAGTAAATCTATGAATAACGAATTTACGGGCACCAAAATACAACATGAGATAAAAGATCATCGTCGGAACCCACAGATATTTCTTCCGCTTCTATTCAATGCGTAATGAATACCCTAGCTTACCGAGGAAGATGACAGATATAACTTATTTAAAGTCCTATTAGTACTTTGAATGTAAAATTACTCTAAGGTCTTATATTACCAAGAAAGATATCCTACCGACGAAATTGACAGTCAATTGTTCGAAAGAAAATCGTAATGTTGTTAAAACGAATATACATGCTACAAAATGTATTAAAAAATAATATTGTGCAAAATTTTGATCAATCATATGCAAAAGTTAAGGAACGTTGTTTGACAAGCATGAAGAATCGACAAAATGTGAAAGAAATGTAAACGTTAATATTGTTTTAGACTAAGCGGACCACAGTTCTATCGTTATTCTTTCCATAAATTTATTATTTTCTTTGTGAGTATTTTAGCTGATAGATGCGACTTGAAATATTTGAATACAATGTGTGGCGATACAAATATGGTCAAAACAGGTAATTGGAATCAGGCTAATTTGTCTTGATAACTTGCGGGCCTACTGTACGAATTAGATAGCTGATTGGCTAAAAAGGAAGCCAGCCTACACATACCATAATTTTCACGAAAACAATCATGGTATGAAAATCACGAATACAACTTGGTAGGGAAAACATCTCATAAAAAGTACAAGTGAAATATTTGTACTTGAGAATATTGTCTGTTCTGTCAGAATTCATTTAAATATACCAATGGAATTGGGTGATGAAATTAATCTCAAATAAATAACATAGATCAAAAATTGATGGGATCTGTTTACAACTGGGATGACTTTACAAAACGTAATGCTCATATCTAGTCACACTAGTGGAAAACCTTACAATGCACGTGTATGTGGAAAATGTGTTTATCATACTCAAACCTAATACAGACAAAAACAACACCATACCTGCTTCAATGATGGGAAGCGTTGCCATGTCAACAAGCATGTTATAAAGGCTAGGGTCATCAGGGTCATACAGAGAAAATTGACGAATATTTCTATGAAATAACTTCCAGGCTGGCAGTTTACTATCAGAACTGTAATCGAAAACATAAAATAAACTTTAACGTTATTTCTGTAAATGCTCTAAATCATTATACTTCTGTTCCTGTTTAGTATTTGTCTGAAAAAAAAGGTCCTAGTTTCACTGCTAATTATTCAGTGTTATCACTGTATCTATGAACTGACATGATTTGTTCAAATGTTATATTTGATATTATTTAAGAAAAAAATAAATACATGTAGAAGGAATACACGTAATTTATAAGACTCAATCACAATCCATTCATCGTTGAATCTAACAAGAACATATATTCTTATCTGATGGTTTTAATGATGTGTGTTTTGGTTAAAAAATGGCTGTATACATTATGTCTCCATCACTTAATTTCTTGAGTTGTATAAAAGTTATAATCTCTGGCGGGACGCTAATGAGGAATGTGAACATTTGCTACTATATTTAGTAACAGAAACTTGAAAAAATGGCATTTTTGTCCATTGGCCAGTGTATTTTCCTGCTCAGAAACATCAGTTTTGTTTCAAAATTCTAGAGGACTGTTAGTCATGGCAACACCAATGCTAACGAATTGTTTTTGCTATTTTCAATGGTACAAAGATCATTGTAAATCGACAGACACAATACATACCGAAATGATATACTAAACAAAACTTCTAATGCACCGCCTGCCCCTTTCCTTCTTTATTTCATTATCAACCCTTCTGATATCTGCCAGCTTATTTTTAGCTATAGAAGCATGAAAGCTATCATGTCTTGCATTTATGAAGACACTGGGTAGATACTTCCGTTACTTGAATTCCAAAATGATCGAGTGGTACAACTCATATGGCAGATAATTTAATTTAACATTTAAACCTCCGTAGACTTAACATGAGTTATTGGCTTGATGCTCTTCCTTGGGAAACCCACTCTTAAGATTTTCTTCCATATGAGATTTGTATCATTCGATCATTTTTAAATTCATGTAAAGGAAACATCAGCGCTTGCTCTGCCAAACCACTGGATCGATTTCAATGAAACTTCACATGTTTGATAGATACAATTTCTAGAAGTGCATATTGTCAGGGGTTTTGTCAATTTGATTTTGAGTTATGGTCCTTTAATTGTGGAAAATGTCAAACATTGTGATGTCAATACCATATCTAAGGAATAGTCCGATTTACATTTTTGAAATCTCTAATGACAACAATGGGCTGGTAAGGGAGACATGAGCCTTTAATGACAAAACCCTTTGAAAGATAACGGATCATGCACGAATCTGTATACGGTTACCAAAGGGAAAATTCAATAAAAACTTACTGTTTGAGTTGATCATATCCTGACAACGTTTTGGCATACTTTCTTGGTATTCCCCCAAGTCTCCTAGTCAGGTCGTTCATACTCTCGTTCCAGAAATAGCTTGGAAAAAACAGTCCCGCATTCACCATTTTCAATTTTTCTATCATTCTGTCAATGGAATCGTCTTGCATCACAACCAGTGTGTCCTCCACTGAGTTCACCTTCTCCTCCATGGGAGACTGTTGATCTTCTTGTTCCGATTTTTTCTTTAGTTCAGCGTCATCATTTTCAAATTTTCGGTTTCCACGAGGGTTTCCGTACTGGATTTTTGAACTCGAGTCACTGTTTTTGTTATAGACCTTTTCGTTGAGTATAAACATGGTCTCTGAATGTCCACGGTGAAACATTACGAAAAGGTACATATTGATTAGCGTGAATAAAATAACCATCGGGAGTGCAACAAGGACCAACGTCCGACCGATCTTCTGTAACTTTTTCATTTTCGTCTGTCTGTCGTCACTATTAAATACACAAACACATCTGTAATGCCAGTTTACTTTCACAAAATTTCTGATAAATACAGAAAGTACAAGTACATTATAACAATATAAAAAGTAATTTTGAAGAGAATATAATAGAAATAACAATGATAATAATGATGATGACTGTTGTGGTGGTGGCGGTGCTGCTGCTGATGCTGATGATGATTTTTATTATTATTATTATGATTATTATTGTTGTTATTATTATTACTTTAATAACATATAAACTATAAGGTGAACTATAGACAAAGGTTAAATAAGATCAAAATGAAACTGTATACAACAATATAGATAACATGTCCAAAGGTAAATGACAACCCAGAAAGAATAAAATGCACAATTATCATTGTGTATGCTCCTATGAATTTTCGATGAATATTTAAAATATCAAATTCTATATATTCACTTTGAAAAACAATTAATTCCAATAAGCGCATTTTTGTCGTTATGGCTGTTCTCTAATACTTCCATATTTATAATTAGTGACTTAATTGTAATTGTATTTGAATGTCACGTCATTTATTTTCCAGATTCTGAGAATACAGTTCTACACCATAGGAAGCTATGAAAATGTGTTAGTTGAAGAAAAAAACATAATAAACGGAAACAGTCAATGCTGGCTATTCTTCGCCGTTACGAAATGAAACGTTTGTTAATTAAGGGCGTTCTTACAAGTATATGTGTTTACAGTCCAAAAATGGTTAATAAAAGCTTTGCCGAAAACAATACTCAGAATGCACTTAAACGTTACTCCTTAGAAATATTTTATCAATTACTGTAATATTTTTCATACAATATGCTACGTGTTAATCTGTTGTAATCTGGTTAATACAATGTAACAGACTTATTGATGAACATGTGCATGTTCGGTTATGACCTATCAGGCTAGTCTATGAGAGGAAACTGTCGGTAGCTCCTGCACCTAATGACACCTATTTGTGATTTGAGTAGTCTATTTGTTCAGTCTGAAGAGCACCGTATGTATAGGGGTTCATAGAGGGATTAGCAACTTTTAGTCTGCGCTTCAATCACTGCGCACAAAAATACCACGTAATGATGAAAAATTACACGTGAGAGCATAAAAATAATTGTAATAAAATATTTGAATTGACTTGTATCTGTATGACTTTCAAATGTTAAATTCTTGTTAAAACGTTTTGTAAGCAATTACTGTAAGGCGGTGATTTTGTTAAGATTTAAAAATGGTTTATCGACTCCAATCCGCCAATTTATGTTTCGAATTAGATAGCAGCTCTCTAGATTAAAATCATACAATTGTACGGTGCACACTTTATAACAAACCGAGAGCGTGTGTTAAAGAATGAATGTACCATCCATACCCTTCAGTGGTGCCGACGGTTAAATGTAAAGTTTCAGGTAAAGTTATTTGTCCTAATCCACGAGCATGGCAGGATAAAAAGACACAAACGCCAGAATACAACAGTTTCGGAATAAGACCTGAGAAACAAAGAAACAAAATCGTTAGCTGTGTTTGGCCTTCGTTAATTAAAGTAAATGCATGTTTCATTATCCTCTCTGGTTTCGTTTTGAAATAATCATTACACAGTAACAGATGTCCGGCCATTAACTTACAGTTTATCAATATATACCATATATAAGTTCGAATAAGTAAATATCACCGTGGCTTGTACCGTTTAATTTAGCCACATCGCGCACAGAAAATAACTATTTTCAAAGATGAAAAGAGAAACTCGGGTACCTTAAAAGATTTTATCTTTTAAAAAATACGAACAATTATGGGTAAGGAGTAACAGAAGAACTGCACAGTACATGTGTTTCATTGCCATGCTCATGGATTAGCACAAATAACTTTTCCTAATACAGTTCTATTATTTTTCTATCCTTACATTAATTCTTCTATATATGAGTATTGAAGAAATCATCAAATAACTAATTATCTTACATTTGATTTGATTTGATTTAGAGCAAATTTTATAAAGGCCCGTCCATGAGAGCGGTTATATTAGCTTGTGCTTATGAGACCTCGGCATGTCTCCTACCATGCCTATACTCAATAAAATGTGATTTGATTTCTAAGTCCAAAAAAGGAGAGATTTACCTAACTGCAATTTCCAGTCAGTTTGAACCAAAGAGTGAATTTTACTGGTTGCCAAAAAGTAGGTCAATCGCGGTGGCCAATGAGATCTGTGAGTGCGATTGACCTAGTTATGTTTTATTACAGTGTTTGTACATTGTATTTACTTGTATAGCAATATATAGCCTGTGACCTCTTCCGGGGCCATATGGATTATCCGGTACCAACGATAAAAAGCGTGGTGAATACAAATACGAGGTATTGGAGTCGTTGGCAAAGAATGATGAAAATACGTTTACTTATTAAAATTTACCTATTCTTCTTTGTGGGTAATTGCTAACCCTTCCAGTATATGTCAGTTTATTTTCGACTACATTTATGAAGACATTTGGTATATGCTTTCAAAAACTTCACATAGTACAATTTTCATGTGGGAGTGTAGGTTTCCTAACAAAAAGCATCAAGGCAATAACCCGTTTTAAAGTCTGCGGCTGTTTTATTAAACGTTAATTAAGATTACCTGCCATTTTGAATTTCATGTAACTGAAGTATAAATGCAAGACTTGATAGCTTTCTCGCATCGGTAGCCAAAAATAAGCTGGGTTGATAATTAAACAAAGAAGGAAAAAGGCAGCTGGTGCGTAAGAAGTTTTGATTAGTATATTACGCGTTTCAGTCGCATGTAACTGCAATATAAAAAAACTTACGTAATAATCAAAGGGAAGTACATCCTTCATAATAGATATGCAGATATGTAAATTTATTAATTAGTTCGAGCACAAAAATAAGCTTTCCAATAAATCATAGGATCATAAATAAACAAAATTCGTTTTAAAGTGTTATCGTTGCATGTTAAGGACTGGGCAATCTTGTGTAGGAAAAACTGTTTTACTATTTTCCTTAAAGGCCAGTGATCACTTTAGATGTAACATATACTCACAGCAATTATCTTAACAAGAAAGAAGTTTTACCGATAAACTTGGCTGTTATTTTTATGAAAATTGTTACAGACGTTGTTAAGTACATGTTTTCAATATAGCGCGCCCGAAGGGACTTATTATGGGAACATCCGCGGCGGGCGGACGGTGTCTGCACGTTGTCCGCTCTCTAAGTCGTACAGTTTTCATCTGATCTTCACAAAACTCACTGAACATGTTTGTGGGCATAATGTCTCGGCCAAGTTCGAAAACCAGCCAAATCGAATTAGGCATGTTTGGATTATGGCCCTTGTCCGCTCTCTAAGTCAAGCAGTATGATTCACCAGATCTTCATAAAACTTGGCGAAAATATTTGTAGGTATAATGTCAATGCCAAGTTTGATAACCAGCAAAATTACCCAAGACACTTTTGGATTATGGACCTTGAATTATCGAAAATTATTAAATTATCCTTTTCAGCTCTATAGTTCCAACAGATAAATTAGCCTTGTCCGCTCTATAGTTCTAATGAACTGCAATATTCTGAGTTATGCCTCCTTGACGGGCGTATTTTGTGACAGTTTGACACTTATTTTCAATGATTTTGCAATAAAAAAGCAACGTTTTGTGAAGAAGCGACATAAAAACGAAAGCAAAGAGACATAAATGCGGAAGCAAAGTGACATAAATACGAAAGCAAAGCGACATAAATACCAAAGCAAAGAGACATAAATACAAAAGCAAAGTGACATAAATACGAAAGAAAAAGCGACATAAATACGAAAGCAAAGAGACATAAAAACGAAAGCAAAGTGACATAAATACGAAAGCAAAGTGACATGAATACGAAAGCAAAGTGACATAAATACGAAAGCAAAGTGACATAAATACGAAAGTAAAGCATACACAAACATATTTTAGAGTAAACAGGATGTCTATAGTTTATTTTATTATTGAATTCAATAGTCTATATACTAGTGTATGCGTAAACGGAACGTGATCCTAGGGCTTTAAAATGTTGAGTGGTGAACTCATATGAAGAGGTGCTCACAGACGTGAACGCGTGTTGTTACATTGTAAATCCACTCAATTCTTAATTGACCAAAACATTAGAATAGTGGTTTAATTTATGCCCCATAGCTTTAGATTTCGTGAGAAAACAAGTACGGATCAGATAATGTAACGCATTAAGATAGAAATAGCTTCCAGGTACATATGTGTGAATTAATTTGTATACATTTGCACGTAGATGAGGTCTTGGTTGGTTAGTATCACCTGTCGTATATATCTATAGAACAGAACAGAACATAGATTTCTATAATAGTCTCTGAAATATGTAGTTCAATTTGAATCAACTATCGATCTTTGAGTCGTATTTGTTGCGACTGTTACCGGACTGGACAATATAGGTCTTAAAATGTCTATAAAGACAGCATTGTGTTAAAAGTCTTTTAGTTAATTAAATTTAATTGCGAACGAAGGTAACTTGTCACCAATGTCACACAGTGGTGATGTCGGATTTCATTGTACATGTAATGCGACTCAAAAACGTAATATCAGAAGGAAAAAATCTGCTGGTGTCTAAACATGCACTTTGCATTTACTTAAGGCGAAAGTATTAACAAATAATAAATATTTAAATATGTTTAAGTTAAATATAAGAAGTGCTAGATAAATATTGTATAAAATGTTGTCATGATTAATTTAGTGCGGTAGATAAGAAGAGATCCTTTCCAAAATACAGGTAACTCCTTCACTTAAGGTAATTAAAGATTCGGTACACCTTTTGTGCATAAGTTTACTTTCAGTCCAACTTTGAAGGGCAGATAATGTTTTGTGTTCTGGGCTATATTTTTTTATTTTTGTAACAAAAATGTCATATTCTAACACTATTGAAAATGTCTCCTATATAGGCAAAGAAGGATTTGACCGTGATATACCAAGTATATCACTCTAGGCGTCCTATAGATACATGTAACTATTTCCTATTTATAGTTCCTATTTTCGACTGCTGAAATTCCCTCCCGTGTAATTTCCACACAACATCTATGAGTGTGCATGCGCTAATGCGCTTGGATTTGTAGTGTTGTGAATGAATTCACGTGATGTAAAACAAATCGTAGTAAAGTTTTCTACACTTTCGGTATCGCAAGCAACATCAGTAACACCAAAAATAAGACGAATAGCGTTTTATTTGAGGACTAAAAAAGAACAGCCAAACTTTCACGAAATGCAAGGAATGCACGGAATTCTACAAGTTCAAGGAAACAATTTCATGTTAGCACAGCAAATAGTACCCCTTCGAACATGTTTTGTTTAAATTAACGTGTTAGAATGGAAATAGATTTTACTTTTGAGTGAGATACCGGTTAGTATATCACTGTGTGTAGTTTAGATGCTTCGTAATTAATCGCTCAGGCCTTTGGCCTTCGTGATTAGATTACTACGCATCTACACTCCACACAGTGATATACTAACCGGTATATCACTCAAAAGTGAAATCTATTTGCTAAATAGATGACCTTATCTGCATGACATGTGTTTGCGTGCCTGTGCAAATTCAAATATAAGAACTACTTTTCAATGGTCATTTCATAGTACTTATTTCAGTTTCAAATTGCCTACGATAACTCATCGCAAGTTTAAAGTCACAATTAGCTATATAGATTTCATTTATATGTTTAGAAACAATCTTTGTGGCAGTGTCTGAACCAAGTCGAGGGTTGACCACAAAACTGTTGTAAGTCGTTCTTTATTCCGTTTAAGTTACTGCAGTTTTGCAGTCAACCATCGAAGTGCCCGACGCCCCTGTAAAGTTTAATTTATCAGTACTTTTAAGTCGCTTGTGCATCTTATCTTCTACGTAACACAAGTTAAACTTTTAAGTTTCGATACTTTACAGCAAAGATATAAAATATATATATGAAACAGCACAACATGTCATTCATATGTCCTACGCTTAAACGTCATTTTGTTTCTGGGTCACCGACGTCAAAATTGAAAAAATGTACATTTCCATAAAGGCACTATTTTGTTTAAGTATTAAATTATTCGGATACATTTAGTTTTGTCAAGTAACAAGTCTAGATATATAAATGATTTTGACTTGAATAATCTACACCAGAATTCTTAGTCGTGGTCGGTATTTACGGACGTCACATTAATCTTAACCGGTATCTACAGCTCGTTTTTTCATTCGTTAAAAAAAGTAAAAGTTATCTCTTCTATCAGCCACGTGACTATCCTGCTGTAAGCCGCTTTCGTCTAACTTCTTGTTCGGATACAAATCCTTTCGGAGCCCATTTTAATGACAAAGCTACTTTCACAAAGCACTGAGTGCAGGCAAGGAAAAACAAAAAGCAAAAAGGTGAAACGCACCTCTAGATCTTCGTATGTAAATGTTCAAAATTTACTTTTAGCAAGAAAGTAAGGAAGAAAACACATGTCATACTTATCTCGTAACAGCCCGCTTAACATTTACAGCGGTATTATTTGACAATAAACACACAGACTAATGTCTTTACAATAAACTGTGTATTAGTACATTACATGCCTATCAAAATACACCATATTGAGAATACAGTAAGAAAAAAAAGCTGTTACCATCGAGATCAATTCTGTATTGTACAGGGAAGGTTGTAACATCATATCTTGCCGTTTCAGTTGTAAACTTAAGTCAATAGAATCTGTTGCAATGTCTACATCTACATAATGACATCGGGTAAAACTTTACACAAATGTTAAATTACTGAACGAAGGTTTCAAACTTGAAATGATGCTGAATTCATCGCTTGACGTCAATAGCATTAGTCAGATGTTATCAAATCTTGGGTATACGTAGAATCCCCCATGTGTTTGATGATTGCATTCATTTGCAATGTATATTTCAGTAAAGAGCGACAGGTTGCCCGATGCTCTAGCAAATGACATCGTCTTTTCCTATACTAGCACTTAACTGACAATACCCAAGAAAAACTGGTTGAGAGGAATGACGGCAAGATCACACATACGACAAGTGAGAAAGGTCAAGTCTAGACAATTTCCACAAAAACAACAAAGCTGATCACTGTCAACCTACCACACATACATCTGCCTAAATAACCGTCAAGAACATTATCCGTAGAGACGAGCATTAAATTCACTTTTGAAAAAGTGTTAGCCATTTGTCATAGTTCATCTATTTTCATAACTTATATGGTACATATGGAATAAACATAAAAATCATTATTTCGACATGTACGTGTACTGTTCATTCAGGATCATGTGACAGTGACGTTAAAGATATATGTGTGCACAAAAAGTCTACATCCATTGCATAAAAGGGTAGATCATACGTGCAAAAAAGATTCAATCCGTATATTATTCGATGTATTTTTCTCATTTTTTCTACCGTCATATTATCCTAAAATAACTGTAGGCCTATATAGTAGTACAACTTGTAACTTGAACTTTAAAAAGTTTTTTCATAGTAATGACTTTAAAATACGCGCCGATTACAAAGGATATCGTTTGCACCACTATCTCCAACAAAAACATTATGTAAGAATATTTGATATTCCTGTGAATTTGCTAAAATAGCTGATCTACTTGATTTGTAAATCGATATCCAAACGACGTAGATAATGATAAATTCATTGTAAACAGATTGTTTGTTTTTGCACTTGAATAATATATAAGGAAGGGTGAACGTACATTTTGTTAAATACCAAAGCGCCGTAATCAAAGAATAATTAAATTTTAAATTTCTGATAGAATAATAGCACCGTGTTTAATTTACTCTAAGAAAATTTTGACATATCCCAGCCTTTTTCATATTCATAACTTTTCTACACGAAAACGGTTTACCAGAAAGAGGTTATCATTGCAAAAATGCTGAGCTTTAATTATAAGAATGACGTTTGATTTAAAGGGTTTGATTTTTTTTGTACAAACAACAGTCAATTTCGCCGTTACAACTTTTTTCTTAGTGATTTAAATGTTACGAGTAATTCTAAAATCCAGTGTGAGTATGTACCTTTAAAATCAATTGGAATTGAACTTTCTTAGTACAGTACCATAAGGCAATGCTAGTGTGGTGACTCTAGGTCCTTTAGTAAAAGAGCAATGCGTGCCACAAGATTTTTTGGGACATAGTTACGTACAGACAAGAGCTAATCAATACGACCGCCCCAAAAAGTTGGGGCACAGAAACGATGTGCGTTTAATAGTCTACACCACTTAAGTCTATTTCGGCAGTAAATTGTGTATATGGCCTTCCTTGTGATAGAATACGCTGAATTCATATTGAACACACGTTGTATTTAATACCAAGGTTAGATTTTATCAGCGAAATACATGCTTTTGCAAAAATATAGAACGTATTTATTCAACACATATTTTAAATATATAGATACAATTTACGCTCGATGATCCGGTCAGGCCCAGATTTCTGATAAATAAGTGGTGACTCAAGAATGCATAAGTCGCAAGCTGTGCATGTTCTATATGTACATTGTATGTTTAAAAGGTTGACTGGTATATGAGAGATATTGTTCACTTTGATTTATTAAATTACTGTAAGTATAGATAATACCAACCAAGTTGTCTCACCGGCGAATCTCACCATTATTTGTACGAAAAAACAGTCCTAATATAGATTTTGAAATCGAAAGTACATGCAGTATACATGTCAGCGAGAGAAACGTAAATACAAAAGAAGGGCATACATCAGCATCGTTTTACAGTACATTTAATGGAGAAGCCGGGGATTTTAAACTGTCGCTATACCGCTAACGTTAATTACAAAATATGTATATATTTCTAGAGCATGAGGCTTTTTGCCCTGTTACTGTTACATTTCAATTAAAACTGTATCGATTCGTTTATATGTCAACATTTAGATAAGTGCTTTTCAACCGGGAATCAAAATAAACTTACAGTTGTAAAATTTGTGAGTAAAGATCACTGACAGGAAGGAAGAAACTGCGGTTGTCTTTGTTGACAGGTGGTCTGCACGTATTTTTCCTTTAAGTCTTTATTTACAGGGTGGTTTTAATTTGGGGATGGTCTGTAACACAAGTTTGACTGTATATACGACTCTTGGTTGGAGTAACAGCACAGCAAATGCAATATCGCGGCAAAACGGACATCGCGTAAAACGGGCATCATATGAACACGTACATGGCGGTAAAACAAATCATATCATAGTTTAGTTTACATTACTGTGCAGATGGAATATGCTTCTTTCGCTTTAAAGGTGTTTGCTTTTTAAACAGATTTTGGTCATTTGAAACTAAAAAAAAGTAAATGACTTGTTAAAGATGCTAACAAGTGTGTATAACCAGTCACAGAGCTATCACACTATTTATAGCATGCGCCTCTTTTATTCATTACTTTTTTTAAATGGTAAATTAAAATATTGACACGAAATGTTTGATACGATAGAATGCAGATAGTCTTACCTTTTTATTACTGCTAAGCCATATTTCATAAAGTAACTCAAGTTGCTAACTCCCACACATTATTCTCTTATTAAACAACGTGGCGCTGTTAAAGCACAGGTAACCGGTAACATACACGACCAAAAATGTTAGCAAATATAAATCATTATTTCCAGTTCAGATGTAAATTCATTGTAAAATACAAATATGCTTTCGTTTTGAATTACAATTGTAAATTGTATGAAGATGGGAGCTGTTATCGCAATACATTCTACAGCCTGATCAATGACAATTTTCCACACACATTATATTAAACCATCTGGGCGAATCGTATATAAATACAAGTTGAAATTTCATAAAAACTATATATAATGTACAGGATATAGTGAAAGATATGAAATGTTTAAACCTTTTGAATAAATAATTACCAAGGGTGTGTGGTTATATGAATGTTCTCCATTATAGCCTACATTGACGATGGTATAGTTAATCGCTTTTTAAACTAGCTTGGTGTACATTGAGTAAAAAGTGCAAGGTTTAACAAACAGCCAAGTGTCAAAAGTAATCCGACAACGTCAACATTTACTACAGTCAAACCTGTATATAGGACCATCTCCGAATAAAGACCAGCACTGAGGAAACCTTGCACTATTAAGCAATTATGGAGACACCTGGGAAAAATACCGCCTGCTAACAAAAACCACTATAGATTCTTCCGGTCACTTGTCTTTGTTCACATGTTTTATTATTTCATATTAAACCATTGTTTTGTAAAAGAAAAATCTCCTTTATTAATTTTAGATGGCATCATTATCAAATTTTAACAATAGATTAAAATATTATTAAAAAAGAAAAATTCTAAACTCAGAAAAGTTTATATTTTCAATTCTAAAAGCCATCAATATTTAAACAGTTTAGTCGATAGTCAGTAGCCCTATATATCCATTGCGAATTTTGACTTCAACTATTTCAAGTTATATTTGAATGATAAATGCATGAAAACTCCAAAGGACAGAATTTTAAAATAAATGTCTGAAGAAACCTTTATTTATTGTTTTTATCGGTGCAAATTTCATAAAATATGATCCACAGATCCTTTTTGGATTTACCAACCGAATGTTATGAGTCCTGCGAGAGGGTAACGGACAATTCATGCGTCATACCTCGGTTGTTATCGCATTGAAAAACGGTCTATATTTTACAACACTTAAACATGTAAGAGTGAAATCTGTGAAATTTGTCAAGTGATTTCATTAAAAGTAATGTCTTTATACCCACGCACTTTTCAATTAAGCTAGTATATTTTGCAGTAATAGTCAATCATCCAATAAAGTTTAAACATTTAACACGTGATTAAACAGTAATTTAGCTATTTTACAGGAACAGTTTCTTTTACCTCTATGTGAAACTGCCATAGTCTCACAAAAAAGGCAGATCCGGACCCATGATTCACAATCACCCAGAAGGTGACTGACTCCAAGGTTAATTCGTTCGGACCAATTTAAATTTTTCCTTGTCTAGGTATACAATCACTACCGGCTTTCTAGGTTTTGTAAGCTGGTACACAACCCTTTTCTGGACTGACCCATGTGGAATTGGCCGCCGACCGTTTTCAGTGAGTCTTCTTTTATTCAATCAATTACCATAATGATTGTTGCGTGCTGAAAAATGTTTTTATTTTTTTGGCAGATGACAAGTGCATTTGCGTGTCGATAGGCTCAACAATTCGTTGCAACATACTTGTTGAAGGGGTTTTATGCCCGTTCAAACCGCATTTTGATCATTTTAATAGGCAAAAGTTTACCTTATCATCTGTACTGGAATGGACTCCCATCTTCTGTAAAAGCTGCCATTTTTCTCACATAAGGAAACATGGTCTGTAGCAGGACTCGATCCCATGACCCTCAAATCTATGAGAGGTAACAATGACTCTTACCACTCGGCCACGGAGGCGGACTATACATACTCACATGTTTATGCTAAAGTGTCTTTCAGCTCGGCTAGAAAAACAAATACAACAACTAGCGTTGATTACTCTCAAATTGAACACTTTTTTTAAGTCAAAGAACCAGCAAATTTTATTTCTTGTACCCATTTGAAGCAGTGAGCACTGTGGCACATGTGGCGTCAGATGCACTGTCCACTAAAACACACCTTATGTTACCTATCCGTGGTTCGGACTGGGGACCTCAGTGCTCGTAAATCGGCGGTCGTAAAATCAACCGAAACCCACTTCATAATAGAAGTAACTTATCTGTATCAAATATTACATGACTATCTAATATCACCAAAATAAACATCATTTTGACATTTTTAGTTCAAATTTATATCAGACGTAGCTATAATGATTATAACAGATCAATATTTTACTTTTTAATGTTTCAATATTGATTTTAATGATTTACTGTCAATGAAAAGACATTTGAATAAATTGTAATTTTCTACAAAGGAATAAAGCAAAAGTAAATAATGTCCACAATATTTCAATAAATTCGTTATGCTTCGGTGATTTTGTTTTCTTTTTTAATATGCTTCAAATTGTCAGTTTTCTTCAATACATAGATATACCTACTATTTATGAGCGTCAATTTGGTAGGTAGTTGGTAGTTGGTAGTTGGATATTCGAATAACCAACTACCTATTAGTAAGTAGTTGGTTATTCGTATTTCCCAACTATATAGCAGCTGGTAGTTGGTAATTCAATACACTATATCCAGAATAAAATGTTCGAACACACCATACCCTTTTCTTAACACAAAATAAAGCAGGGGACTCAGTTGGTTATTCGTGTGAATCCCAAACTACCTACCAGAAGGTAGTTGGTTATTCGAACTTTGCATTTTTTCCGCTCAAAATAGAAAGTATTTTTCAGGAATAAATGTTACGGATATATAACAAGATAGATGTATTCTACAACATGGTAACAACCTCTTCTCCCTACATCCACCAGGGGACTCAGTTGGTTATTCGCGTGAATCCCCAACTACCTACCAGAAGGTAGTTGGTAATTCGAACTTTGCATTTTTTCCCCTCAAAACAGAAAGTATTTTTCAGGAATAAATGTTACGGATATTTAACAAGATAGATGTATTCTACAACATGGTAACACCTCCTTCTCCCTACATCCACCAGGGAACTCAGTTGGTTATTCGCGTGAATCCCCAACTACCTACCAGAAGGTAGTTGGTAATTCGAACTTTGCATGTATTCCTCTCAAAACAGAAAGTATTTTTCCGGAATAAATGTAACGGATATATAACAAGATAGATGTGTTCTACAACATGGTAACACCTCCTTCTCCCTACATCTACCAGGGGACTCAGTTGGTTATTCGCGTGAATCCCCAACTACCAACCAGAAGGTAGTTGGTAATTCGAACTTTGCATGTATTACCCTCAAAACAGAAAGTATTTTTCAGGAATAAATGTAACGGATATATAACAAGATAAATGTATTCTACAACATTGTAACAACCTCTTCTCCCTACATCCACCAGGGGACTCAGTTGGTTATTCGCGTGAATCCCCAACTACCTACCAGAAGGTAGTTGGTAATTCGAACTTTGCATTTTTTCCGCTCAAAACAGAAAGTATTTTTCAGGAATAAATGTTACGGATATATAACAAGATAGATGTATTCTACAACATGGTAACAACCTCTTCTCCCTACATCCACCTGTGGACTCAGTTGGTTATTCGCGTGAATCCCCAACTACCTACCAGAAGGTAGTTGGTAATTCGAACTTTGCATTTTTTCCCTCAAAACAGAAAGTAGTTTTCAGGAATAAATGTTACGGATATTTAACAAGATAGATATATTCTACAACATGGTAACACCCCCTTCTCCCTACATCCACCAGGGGACTCAGTTGGTTATTCGCGTGAATCCCCAACTACCTACCAGAAGGTAGTTGGTAATTCGAACTTTGCATGTATTACCCTCAAAACAGAAAGTATTTTTCTGGAATAAATGTAACGGATATATAACAAGATAGATGTGTTCTACAACATGGTAACATCTCCTTCTCCCTACATCTACCAGGGGACTCAGTTGGTTATTCGCGTGAATCCCCAACTACCTACCAGAAGGTAGTTGGTAATTCGAACTTTGCATTTTTTCCCTCAAAACAGAAAGTATTTTTCAGGAATAAATGTAACGGATATATAACAAGATAGATGTATTCTACAACATGGTAACAACCTCTTCTCCCTACATCCACTAACGGATATATAACAAGATAGATGTGTTCTCCAACATGGTAACAGCCCCGTCTCCCTACGTCCACCAGGGGACTCAGTTGGTTATTCGCGTGAATCCCCAACTACCTACCAGAAGGTAGTTGGTAATTCGAACTTTGCATGTATTACTCTCAAAACGGAAAGTATTTTTCAGGAATAAATGTAACGGATATATAACAAGATAGATGTATTCTACAACATGGTAGCATCCCCTTTTCCCTACATCCACCAGGGGACTCAGTTGGTTATTCGCGTGAATCCCCAACTACCTACCAGAAGGTAGTTGGTAATTCGAACTTTGCATGTATTACTCTCAAAACGGAAAGTATTTTTCCGGAATAAATGTAACGGATATATAACAAGATAGATGTGTTCTACAACATGGTAACACCTACTTCTCCCTTCATCCACCAGGGGACTCAGTTGGTTATTCGCGTGAATCACCAACTACCAACCAGAAGGTAGTTGGTTATTCGAACTTTGCATGTAATGATATACTAGTTAATCATTTAATTATAACGGTTTACTGCTGAGATGTATCATTCATTTTCAAAATTGTGATTATATATGAAAATAGCAAATATTTACAACACACTGATATTCGTATTTTTTCGTACACGGGATTTAAGCAGACATTCTTTTGAGAATGCGTTTGATAATTGGACGAGAAACGATGTAACATTCCTTAATATTCTGTACAACTATTTGAGAGAAACAGCGTTGGCAAGCCAAGACTGGGTTTATTGTAAAATGGTTGTTGTTGTTGTTATAGTTGATATTGTTGTATTGAATTGGTACTAGCGGAAAACAATATTTCTAACTTCGGTGTCGTCGGTTCAATTCATGCTACATAAGCTTAAAAATGGCCTGTGTTAAAACCTGTGAAGTTAGCTTAAAGATGGGAATTTGGTATTGGGTATTGAATACCTTGGTAGATTTGAACATCTAGCCAGCTGGGAGTTGGGTTTTAGCATAAGTTAAGGCCAATACCCAGTTACCTTCGCATAACAAGCTAACTGGGAGTTGGGTATTCGCTATACATAAGGCCAATACCCAGCTAGATTCGAATACCCAGCCAGCTGGCTTATGGGTATTCGCTACCCATAAGGTGAATACCCAGCTAACTTCGAATACCAAACCAGCTGGGAACTGGGTGTTCGCTTTGCGTTTTGCGAATACCCAGCTAGCTTCGAATAACCAGCCAGATGGGAGTTGGTTATTCGCTTTGCGTTTTGCGAATACCCAGCTAGCTTCGAATAAGCAGCCAGCTAGGGGTACGGTATTCGCATAAGTTAAGGCCAATACACTGTAGCTTCGAATAACCGGCTAACTGGGAGTTGGGTATTCGCTATACGTTCAGCGAATACCTAGCTAGATTCAAATATCCAGCCAGTTGAGAGTTGGGTATTCGCTATACCTAAGGCAAATACCTAGCTGGATCAGAATACCCAGGCAGCCGGGAGTTGGGTATTCACTTCTCGTAAGGTGAACACCGAGCTATAGCTTCGAACTACCAGCCAGCTGGGAGTTGGGTATTCGCAAAACGTTTAGCGAATACCAAGCTACATTCGAATATCCAGCCATCTATACGTAAGGCGAATACCCAGCTAGATCCGAATACCCAGCCAGCTGTGAGTTGGGTATTCTAAAATCGTTAAACGAATACCCAGCTAGATTCGAATACCCAGCCAGCTGGGAGCTGGGTACTCGCAAAACGTTGAGCGAATATCCTGCTAGATTCGAATATCCAACCAGCTTGGAGTTGGGTATTCGCTATACGTAAGGCGAATACCCAGCTAGATCTGAATACCCAGCCAGCTGGGAGTTGGGTATTCGAAATCGTAAAGCGAATACCCAGCTAGCTTCGAATACCCAGCTAGCTGGGAGCTGGGTATTCACAAAACGTTAAGCGAATCGGCCTAGATTCGAATATCCAGCAAGTTGGGAGTTGTGTATTCGCTATGCGTAACAATTAATCCAATGATATTCAGTGTTGTCGTGTTTAAAATATTAAACTTTATTTCAATATGGTGTAGACTTCATGCTTCTATATCGGTTATTTGTGAAATCCTTGAGGGTTGTTGTGGTAGCTGGGAGGCGTAAGTCATTCTTCTTTCTAATCATGGCCTCTGCTTCTTTATAAAAGCTAGCATCTTAACCACGGCTATATTTGATATGCAGTGTGTTAGTCGTAAAAAGACGTTCCATGTTCATAGTTTGTGTAACCATGCATTATACAATAAATAACAAAGACTTTTATTCCATATTGTTATGTTTTTCCAGCGGATTAAGGAGCTTTTGTTTTGCATTAGTAGGCGATGTTGCGTACTTGGTCACGTTCTATTCTTGCAATGAATTTATATCATTCATTCTTGTACATTTGTATCATTTCTCTTAATGAAGAAGTCGAAACTGCCCGAAGCATTAATTGAATATGTCGCTCTACTGACGCCATTTTCAAGATCACTGTTTTACGTGTGTACTCTTGCTAAGCTTTATAAAAAATATCAATGCACATTTATTGTTTTAAAACAAATACTTAAAAAATGGCTTATCTTATAAGATCAGTACCTGGCCCTACCAGAAAAGCATTTGTTTCATTGCAACTGTCTCACAGTATATTATTTACTTATTCAAGGTTTTGTCTGTCAAGACATTCAAATTATATGTAATTGACCCTTTGATTTTTTTGCTCGATCACGCAACAAGTTCCCTTAGCTTATACTTATCGCTCTCGAGACACCATACTTGCCCGAAACTATCACTTGTTAGAGAGAATTGAGATTTTCATATCTGGTACACAGTTACAGCTGGATAAACTGAGACACCTGTGGCATAAAATGTTTTGGTCTAGGACATTTGTCAAGTGTGGCCTAACTGGGAATTGAACGCGGAACCTTTACGTTGCGAATCGAATGTCGTAATCACTGCACCAATGAGGCCCACACAGTTAGAGAGAGAGAGAGAGAGAGAGAGAGAGAGAGAGAGAGAGAGAGGGGGGGAGAGAGAGAGTAAAGAACAAAGGTATGTGTCTCTTGGGTCGGGGTGAGTTTGGTGCGATGCGGCAAAAATATTTAATACCGTGCAGTGAATCCCTGTGCTAATATGTACAATTTAACAAGATACAACTTTGAAATTAAAGAAATAAAAACAGAGGGATATAATTATACTGTTGTATCCTGATCGTGCCAGTTTTATTTCATGTTAAAATAAAGTATCCTGGTCTGACTCGGCGAGGAGGTGGAGAACCAACCTGACACCCATTCCTACGCCTATTTTTTTCTTATCCATTTCTTGATTGCATCGAGTGTACTTCACAATCCCCTTGGTCGAAATCCACAAATACCCAGCCCATTACCAGAACTATATATAACCCATTATCCGCTTTCACTAAATACCACGGACGCGCCTCTTGTAAATACATCTCAATTAATGAGTTCCTACAGTTTCGGGTATATACAGTGAGATTTCCAGTTACAAAGACATCGCTGGTTGTTGCAATATGTAAAACATCCATTTCATTCAATACAGCAAATCTTAAACTCTGAAGTTTCGGCTGCTGAAGTGCTGGTCTGCTGGTCTGCTGAGCTGCTGGTGTGCTGAGTTGCTGTGCTGCTGGCAGCGAAAAGTCTGCTTGCAGCGAAAACTCTTAGTAACGGAAACTAATGCATATAAGATATAAAATATCAAAATGAAAGGGCGTGTATATTAATTGTATTTACGCATAATTCGTGCTTCTGTCGTATTTTAAACATCCATGTCATTCAATATAGCACAATCTTAAACTTTAAAGTTTCGACTGCTGAACTGCTGGTCTGCTGAGCTGCTGAGCTGCTGGTCTGCTGAGTTGCTGGGCTGCTGGCAGCGAAAAGTCTGCTTGCAGCGAAAACTCTTCTAGTAACGGTAACTAATGAATATAAGATATAAAACATCAAAATGAAAGGGCGTGATTATTTATTGTATCTACGCATAATTCGTGCTTCTGTCGTATTATCAAAAAAAGAAAAACAACATTTCATTCAATATAGCACAATCTTAAACTCTGCCACGCTGCCAGTCTGCCAAGTTCACGCTGCTACGCTGACAGTCTGCCAAGTTCACGCTGCTACTCTGCCAGTCTGTCAAGTTCACGCTGCTACACTGCTACGCTGCCAGTCTACCAAATTCACGCTGCTACACTGCCAGTCTGCCAAGTTCACGCTGCTACACTGCTACGCTGCCAGTCTGCCAAGTTCACGAAAATCACGAGATCTCCGTCTTAATTCTGAATCGAAAGAATGGGTAATTTTAGTTGTCCACCCTTGGAAATCGCACGAGCAGACCTGAGATTACAGGTCTTTTGCTCTACCGAATGAGCAGGATGATATAATTAAAGACTCCCGACACAGCCTTGCAGATGAAAGGCGAAAAATAAAAAATATGTGAGGTGTTTATTATGGCTGTCATTTCAGGAAAGACTACGTATATGATGCTGGGCTGAAACTCACGACATTTCGTATTAATATTTTAAAGAACCATGGCAACTCATATAAAATTGATCTTTTTTTAAAGAAACAAGCTAAAAGCAAACGGGCATTATATAAAAAAGGGGGTTCAGTATCGTATGTCGCACACCCGGGTTTTACCGAACGACATTGCAAAATTAAGCATGATAGTGTGTAATAAGGTCTTTTAATGACTTGCCAAAGTGGTGTAGCTGAGGTTGCATTCTGTTCATATCTTATTACCAACTGTTGAAGCCTTCACCAATGAAGACGACGGAATGAAATAGCCGTCAGAACCGAACAAAGGACACATATTTAGAATACACAAACAAATCCAGCGTCTTCAGTGCTTTCATTTTGAGCTGCTTCAGTAATTATCCAGTACTGACTTCAATTGTTACTGAGTCAATCTTCAATGTTTTGTTCAAGATTACCATAAAATTGTTCCATGACATTGTTTTTGTATTGTTTACACGATTACGCAGATACTTATACTTACTCCAATGGTGCAAAGAATTAAATTTGATTGCAAGAGATCTCTGACGATCGCGCTTACGTGAGAAAGTTGTAATAACGGAATCGTACCAACGTTTGTCATAAGTCTGAGCATGACTTCTTTATATGGAATACATCTTTTTTATTAACCTATCTCTTTTCTCTAAAATACATGCAATATCCGAATTACCAACTACCTTCCAGTAGGTAGTTGGGGATTCACGCGAATAACCAACTGAGTCTCCTGGAGGATGGAGGGAGAAGGGGTGTTACCATGTTGTAGAAAACATCTATCTTGTTATATATCCGTTACATTTATTCCGGAAAAATACTTTCTGTTTTGAGGGGAAAACATGCAAAGTTCGAATTACCAACTACCTTCTGGTTGGTAGTTGGGGATTCGCGCGAATAACCAACTGAGTCCTCTGGTGGACGTAGGGAGACGGGGGTGTTACCATGTTGGAAAACACATCTATCTTGTTATAAATCCGTTACATTTATTCCGGAAAAATACTTTCTGTTTTGAGGGGAAAACATGCAAAGTTCGAATTACCAACTACCTTCTGGTAGGTAGTTGGGGATTCACACGAATAACCAACTGAGTCCCCTGGTGGACGTAGGGAGACGGGGGTGTTACCATGTTGGAGAACACATCTATCTTGTTATATATCCGTAACATTCATTTCGGAAAAATACTTTCTGTTTTGAGGGGAAAAAATGCAAAGTTCGAATTACCAACTACCTTCTGGTTGGTATTTGGGGATTCACGCGTATAACCAACTCAGTCCTCTGGTGAACGTAGGGAGACGGAGGTGTTACCATGTGGTAGAATACATCTATCTTGACATATATCCGTTACATTTATTCCGGAAAAATACTTTCTGTTTTGAGAGAAATACATGTAATGTTCGAATTATCAACTACCTTCTGGTTGGTAGTTGGGGATTCGCGCGAATAACCAACTGAGTCCCCTGCTGAACGTAGGGAGACGGGGGTGTTACCGTGTGGTAGAATACATCTATCTTGTGATATATCCGTTACTTTTATTCTGGAAAAATACTTTCGGTTTTGAGAGAAATACATGTAATGTTCGAATTATCAACTACCTTCTGGTTGGTAGTTGGGGATTCACACGAATAACCAACTGAGTCCCCTGGTGGATGTAGGGAGAAGGGGGTGTTACCATGTTGTAGAACACAACTATCTTGTTATATATCCGTTACATTTTTTCCAGAAAAATACTTTCCGAATTACCAACTACCTTCTAGTAGGTAGTTGGGGATTCACGCGAATAACCAACTGAGTCCCCTGGTGGACGTAGGGAGAAGGGGATGTTACCATGTTGTAGAACACAACTATCTTGTTATATATCCGTTACATTTTTTCCAGAAAAATACTTTCCGAATTACCAACTACCTTCTAGTAGGTAGTTGGGGATTCACGCGAATAACCAACTGAGTCCCCTGGTAGATGTAGGGAGACGGGGGTGTTACCATGTTCTAGAACACATCTATCTTGTTATATATCCGTTACATTTATTCCGGAAAAATACTTTCAGGTTTGAGGGGAAAACATGCAAAGTTCGAATTACCAACTACCTTCTGGTTGGTAGTTGGGGATTCACGCGAATAACCAACTGAGTCCCCTGGTGGACGTAGGGAGACGGGGGTGTTACCATGTTGGAGAACACATCTATCTTGTTATAAATCCGTTACATTTATTCCTGAAAAATACTTTCGGTTTTGAGGGGAAAACATGCAAAGTTCGAATTACCAACTACCTTCTGGTTGGTAGTTGGGGATTCACGCGAATAACCAACTGAGTCCCCTGGTGGATGTAGGGAGACGGGGTCGTTACCATGTAGGAGATCACATCTATCTTGTTATATATCCGTTACATTTATTCCGGAAAAGTATTTTCTGTTTTGAGAGGAATACATGCAAAGTTCGAATAACCAGCTACCTTCTGGTAGGTAGTTGGATATTCACGCGAATAACCAACTGAGTCCATTGGTGAACGTACGGAGAAGGAGGTGTTACCATGTTGTAGAATACATCTATCTTGTTATATATTTGTTACATTTATTCCGGAAAAATACTCTCTGTTTTCATGGGAAAACATGCAAAGTTCGAATAACCAACTACCTTCTGGTAGGTAGTTGGGGATTCACACGAATAACCAACTAGGTCCCCTACTTTATTCTGTGTTCAGAAAAGAGTATGGTGTGTTCGAACATTTCATTCTGGTGATAGTGGATTTAATTACCAACTACCAGCTGTTATGTAGTTGAGAATTACGAATTACCAACTACCAACTAGTAGGTAGTTGGTTATTCGAATATCCAACTACCAACTACCAACTTCCTACCAATTTGACGCTCATCTACTATTTGCACAATTATTTTCACAAACAACGTCCGAAATTACTAATCAAGTACATGCAGATGATCGGGCGGTTAGCGTCGCTGACTTGAGATCAGTGTAACCTCTAATAGGTCCGCATCCTGATACTGACCATTTATCTGTATGGGAGAGAGTTGGCAGTTTCTAACGGAGGATCTAACAGAGGATATAACGAAGGATCTAACAGAGGATATAAGGGAGGATATAAGGGGGGATCTAACGGAGGATCTAACGGAGGATCTAAAGGAGGATCAGAGTCTAGTACTGGTTCTACCCAGGAACGATTGTAAGGTAAACTGCCCGCCTGTTAAAATGGCCAAGGTTAGAAGGGGCGTATAACTCATGCAACCACAACAGTACATGCAGATTCGAGTGTTATGGATCATCGTAAGACGATCAACCATTGCGTCGATGGGTAGTAAATGAACACGAACATACAAACTACCGTAAAAAGTAATTGATCGAATCTGAATTGGCTGTACATGTACCACACAATTGAAACAAAAGGGCCGTGATGGCACAGGAACGTTCACCTGAGAAACGAGGGTCAAATTATTCCCAAATTAGTGAGGAGAAATGAAAGTATAAACAGTTAGATATTGCATTTTTTGTCAAAATCAGGGACCGTAACTCTACAAGTATTAATAAGATGAAGGCAATAATCGAACTTATCCGAAATCTTATGTTCGTACACATGCTGTGTTTATATAATAAGAATCAATGAAAATGAAGCTGTACTTAAATCCTGTTGGTGTTGCAAGGGCGATGTGCTCGTTTCTGTACCTCTGGACTACATGATATCTGATTAAGGACATTTGGATAACTATTTAAAAAGCAATTGCTGAAACCTGACTCGGTGTCTGAAACTGCTAGATGTAATTGAGACCCGACAATCTGCAAAATAAAACATTAGGACGATACTTGATTTTATAGTACAGAGGTATAGTAGGTATTACTTTTACAGTATAGGGGTATAGTTTAACAGTTGAAAGTGATACAACTAACCAAAGTGCCTTTCAAATTCAGTTTAAGATAAAATAATCAAAGTTACAAACCAAATGTACTAAATATCAGTTTTATTCCAATTAAATATATTGTAAAGCGATGAAATGAAAATACATCAACTTTCGTTGGGTATATTTGCACCAGTCTGTGTGTAAGTAATTTATTAAAACAATGAACAATTTTGTCAAGCCCGCTGGCGATTAGTTTTTGACATAGTGACTGTTGTCACTTTGGGGGTTTACTGTGTGTGCGTCTATCCGGATGAGCTTATCCAGGTTGTAACTTCGTCATGAATTGAAGGATTTTGAATTGACATCGTTCACCACATGGGGGCAGTGTGTCGTGTTGAAAGACCTAGGTGTGTAACTCAAAGGTCAGGGTCACGCTGAGAGGAGAATAGAAGTGAGTTTTTCAGTATGATTTCTTTCCAACCTGTTTTCAAAGCATTTATTGTGTTTTAAAATACCATACTAGACCAATAATATGTGGTATGGCCATTTTATTCCATAATTTAAAAGACATAGCGCAAAATGTTTTAAATAATATCAAATGCTTTTGCCATGCCTAATTCCATCTTACATTAAGCATGAGAAAAGCAAATATTATTAGTAAAATTCCAGTCGAGGCCATATGAAGGACATTTTAAAATCAAAACAAACATTCTGATCAGTTTTGTTCACCGTGGTAGTTGTTGGTGCGGTTTAACGCCCGTTCTAACCAAAACCAAGTCATTTTAACACGCGGACAATTTACCTAACAATCGTACTAGACTCCTGTCATCCGTAAGAAACTGTCAACTTTCTCACATAAAGATACATGGTTGGTAGCAGGGCGCAAGCCCATGACCCTCAATCTATGAGAGGTTACACTGATCCCAAGTCAGCGACACTAACGGCGGTATAGTTTATACTAATTGCGAAACAAGTTCTTACAACTTATATTAATCGTTCTCGAGACTCATTCCAGATGGAATGAACCTCGAAGAGAGAGAGGCAATGAGGATATATTTGTATCTTGCCTAGGGACACTACCGACATGGCGATGGTAGGGATCGAGCCCGGGGCCCTTCGATCTTGAGGCGAACGCGCTACCACTGCACCACGGCGGCCCCACTACGGCGGTCTACTGACAAAGTATCATTTCTTTCATTCTTCTGGCGTAAAAAATTGCTCAAAAACGGTTTTTGATTTTTTGTAATGAAAATTGAGTAAAATTTCAGTGAGCTAAAAGATGAAGCTTTGTCCATGAATCCAAGAAACTTTAAAAGGCAAACGCTGCCTATCTTGGACCATCAACTTGTCCGAACTGCCAAAGCCATGGGAGCATCAGTAACTGCACTACAATACCTGGATTCAATGAAAATATCAAAAATTCCATGACACAAGTCATGATCTCAGAAGAGTATCCATCAGAGACATGGACCCATGTGTACACAGACGGCTCTGCTACAGCTGCTAAACAAGATGGTGGTGCTGGTTTTTTCATCATACACACAACTTGTTGGTCAGAGACAGTATGTACGAAGACACAGAAAGATGACTAACATCTACTAGTCAGATGGGAACAAGTCATTATGCCCAGGCTTCGTACAGGTTACAAAACACTCAATGCTCATATGCATGAAAAATTGAAACTGTCTTCATTACCAAAATGTTAGATTTTTACATTTATTTTTCATATTTCTTATTGTTATTATCTATTTTTCATTCTTATTTTACCTATTTTGTATCACATTACAGATCTGCATTCATAGAAGTACCTAACAACATTTGTTTTTATTCAGCACTACAATTGTTATATAAAAGATACACAACTGCAAACAGTTACAGTCCCAGGATCACTTTGAATTTACAGATAAGGTAACGTAAATTTATTGATAGGATAATGATAGAACCATGTTCTATTCACTCTAAAACAATGTTGACGTATGCCTTTCTTTCGTATTCAAGTTGTTTCTTCACGAAAAAGAGTAGCCAGAAAGCGTTTCTTATTTTTTGCAATAGTATTGAAAAAATAATGCGCTATCTTTTTAATATGTACTTATCGATTAAAAAAGCAAAGTTATTAATATTTTGGTACAAATAAAAGTCATTTCTGTCAGTAAACATCTTTTTTGATAAAATGACAGCTACTTGGGACTAATACAAAATCTAAACTAGAGACATAAATGTATTTACAACCATCTCTACAGACTATAAAATAATAATCAACAAAAATGTACATGTAAGTAAAAGCACATGTCAATGAAGCCACTTGTAAACTAAGACCAGTTTTCAGGTCTTCCATGAATGATATTTGTTATCAGGTTTGACTGCATATTTCAATACTGCATTGATGCCAAGATTTATGGAACGCCAAATCTACATATACTCAAATATTTGAAGAGGTCTTTAAATATTTGGAGAGCTCTTCAAATAATATTAGAGGTCTCAATTTCAATTAGAGATATCTCCAAATAATTATAGCGCGCAAAAATTGTAATAGAGAGGTCTTTAAATAATTGGAGAGCTCTCTAATTCAATTATTGATATCAAAAACTGATTTAAAGCGCGCAATAAATGAGTTGAAGACCTCTCCAATTCATTTGAAGATATCAAAAATTCAGGTGTATTTCAGCTGTTTTTAAGAGCTCTGTAATTGAATTGAAGAGGTCTCTAATTGATTTGAAGACCTCTGTAATTGTTTTATAGCGCGCTACAAATTAATTTATAGAGGTCTTGAATTCAATTAGAGACCTCTCTAAATCTATTTGAGCGCGGTGAAATTCAATTTTAGATATCTTGAAATCGATGTTAATACATGCTAAATCTACATATACTAAAGTATTTAAAGAGGTCTTTAAATATTTGGAGAGCTCTGAAAAATATTTGGAGAGGTCTACAAATTAATTAAAGACATCAAAAATTCGCTTGTAGCGCGGTTTAAATCCATTGATTTAGAGACATCTATAATTCAATTGAAGAGGTCTCCAATTGAATTAGAGACCTCTATAATTGTTTTACAGCACGCAAGAAATGAATTAATGATATCAAAAATTGATTTTGAGAGGTCTCTTATTCATTTGTACCGCGCTTCAATATAATCCATGTACAACCTTGAAATGGAGAGCTCTCAAATAAAACAATTGAAGCGCGGTACAATTAAATTATAGACCTCTCAAAATCAATTATTGATATCGTTAATTCATTTCTTGCGCGCTATAAAACAATTACAGAGGTCTACAATTTAAATGGAGACCTCTTCAATTGAATTATAGATGTCTCCAAATTAATGGATTTAAACCGCGCTACAAACGAATTTTTGATATCAAAAATTGATTTATAGACCTCTCCAAATCTTTTACAGAGCTCTCCAAATATTTGAATACCTCTTCAAATAATTGAGTATATGTAAATTTGGTATGAATTCAAGACATCTAAAATTGAATTTCACCGTGCTCAAATTGATTTAGAGAGGTCTCTAATTGAATTCAAGACCTCTATAAATTAATTTGTAGCGTATAAAACAATTACAGAGGTCTTCAAATCAATTAGAGACCTCTTCAATTCAATTACAGAGCTCTTAAAAACAGCTGAAATACACCTGAATTTTTGATATCTTCAAATGAATTGGAGAGGTCTTCAATTCATTTATTGCGCGCTTTAAATCAATTTTTGATATTAATAATTGAATTAGAGAGCTCTCCAATTATTTAAAGACCTCTTCAAATATTTGAGTATATGTAGATTTGGCGTTCCATAAAGGTTACCAAACCTCCTGGTCATTAGAAAGAGCCCAATTCACTGAGAGGTAAACCTCACACACCACCTTGTACTCTGCCTCCTCACAACTAGTAAGGAATTACCAGAATGCCTCTGTTTCACCTGAAAATCGTTAAAAAAGAAACACAAGTTCAGAGATCTCAATGTTTTAATATAATTTATGTCTCTCACAAAAGTCACTGCAGTATTCAAAATCTTTTCACCGACAACACTTTGAAGTTTTCAAAAAAGAGTATATAAAAGAAAAGCATCGATAGCGTCAAAGCATTTGTTTCGAAAGGAACAGCACATTATCTTATGTTTTTGCTGGTCATAAGTAACATGCGTCAATTTATTTGCATGACGAGTCGTTTTGAGACAAGCATAATAAACTAGAGCTGTCACTAGACGTGATTAATACTTTTATGTGTTCGTTCCTGTGAGTCTAACCAAAAGTTTCTGAGGAAACATTTTTGTTTACAATATTCAAACATATGTAGAAATGAGTCTTGTCCATCTTGTAATCAATATTCTAATTCTGGAGAATCTACAACAGACAAACAGTATACATATAGTATAGATATAACGAGAATAAGCTCGCTAAATGGAGCTCTAAGCTCTTACAACAAAGGGAGATAAATCTTCATTATAATAGTTTTTATGAATCACCTTCAAGTTGTTGTTTCCCTTTGACTTTTATCTGTGAAGCAAACGTACATTCTTGCTAAAAACTCAAGATATAATAAGAAATTGCTAATTTTGGCATAATGTCTCATAAGTCTCATTCCTGTAATGATTTATTTCAAAGTCTTACTAATAGTTCCTTCGAAGAAGTGTATTTTTACAAACATAAAGAGAAAGTGGTGACATTATCTAGCAGCCATGTTTTAACTTTTAACGGACCGAGCCGAAAACATAGTTTCAAGTTTCAAGTAAACGTTAAGTCCCACTTATGCGGACAGCATTAACATCATATGATATGTACAAATGTATAATTATATAGCATACAGTGACATAGTGGAAAACGACCATATGTAATTGTTTAATTCAATACCAAATAGAATACCAAATAGATGACTGCATAGGCAGGTGATAATTAGTTGTTGACGGCTTCACCCGTACATGTCCTGCAATATATTAGAGGTTACAGTGATTTCAAGCCAGCTACTCTAACAAGCAGTAAGATGTAAATCTCAGTTACAAATGTCATCTATCTCTGTATGACTCTGTCAAGGATTTCGGTTGAATTGTGGTCATATTTCCGCTCGTATATGTTCCTGGTTATTGATTAAGTTTTCCGTGCTGGTCCATGTCTTGTCTTAACCTAGTCACGTATTGTCTTGAAACTTACTTTACTTGTTAATCAAATCTGAAAAGACACAAGCTAAAGATTTTTAAATAAGTTGATGTTTCGAAAACCAAGGTAGATACCTGTTTAAAGATTTACGTATGTTTTTCGGGTCATCAATCAATGCCTCTTATGGAGGTCTGATAAATCTTACCATTTACTTAAATTAATCAGTTCAAAGGTTTTGGTGGAAATTGATTTCTCAAAAACTAATAAAGGTACATATTGAAACTTCATAAATTATTTGCGGCTCATAAGTCAAGGCTAATGATCATTTACTGATAACTCTGAAACAATCCTATGACAAACAAGGGGATGGAGTATTGCCAGATACCGAAATACCCACGGAAGGGGGGGGGGGGGGATAATAATTTTATTTTTTTTTTTTTAAAATTTTTTGGGGGGGGGGGCACATTTTTTTTTTCCCCCAAGGGTGGCTTTGTTTTTTTCAACATAATGAGATTAATAGTTTTACGATATCACGAAAGACAAAAAAAAAACAGTAAACATCCCCATGGCATCATGTATATTCACGTGTATTCGAGCACCTTGTATGCCGCCTTTTCTCACAGGGGTACTTCTTGTTATGTGTGTATTTTGTGTTTGCTCGTGTTCCGGGAATACTTTATCTATCTCATCACCCTGGATGTAACAACGATGGCCCTCACAGTACACCATATCACCAAATACCGAGTCATTTTGATCCTACTAGATATCCGGATGAAATAAATGATCCGCACCTGTGTACAGAAAATTACATGTATATGAAAACACAATCGTTAACTTATATATATATAGTCTTCTCACGTATCACGAATGTTACAAAACCTGCATTATCAAACACGCTGCAGATGTTGAAGTAAAAGCATTTCATATATTAAGTGCATTTACATTGAAATTTAAGCTGGTACACAAATTTAGGTTTGTACTGCCTACCTTTATTTTTGTGATTTATCAAATCTTAATGTCGTCTGTTCAGATTAATTTGACTTGCAAACATTATAACCGAAAATCAACGTTATTATTCAAAAATGCCTTTCCATAGGAATGGCGTGTAGTAACTTTATTTGTTCGTTGTCGGAGTCTTGTAAATGATGAGTTTCAATAGAGATAGTTTTTGTTGTTGTTGTTGGCAACATTGCAACTTATAACCAAAATCATGTCGGTGCTGACGGAATATAGGGTTTGCATGAGAAAATATAGAAGAAATTTATAAGTTTACAGGTTGTAACTCTCTGCTATACAACATGCAACATATTCATGGTCGTTTTGACAAGCTTTCTTTAACTAGTGATTAAAACTTTTATTTAACAGAAGTTAGTTTACAAATTCTTGAATATTTTTGTGTACATACCAAGATTGACAGTGTTTTCATTTTTGTCCAATGAAATGTGTCCGTATGCAATAACAATAATCATTAATTATGGATAAGACATATCTTACTTCTTGCTCCTTTTCAAATATTTTACGTCTTCAATCAGGGATAAACAGGGATCGTAATAATTGAAAAAGTATATCATTATAAATGTACATTTATCATAGTGACATTTTTAAAATGAAAACATGTAATGAATATTGTAAATGTATAAACTATCAAAACAGGCAATGTGAGCAAACATGTGTTAGTGCAAGACATTTATGTTTGTCTATATACTTGAGATACTTTTAATACCATTTATTAAAATGTCTGCTTGGATAAAGGGGATGTTTTCTTCAAATCTTGTGTGATAAATACAGTTGCAATATAGACAAATCAAAACACTACCAAAGCCAACTTCTTACAAGTTATTCCACTGATATACGAATTCCTCTTACCTTTTGTCAGAAACTATGCCAGCCAAAACACTCGCATACTGTTGGAGTTTGAAATCAAAGTGCGCCAGCCTGTAAATTTGATGACTGATGTTAATCAAAGCAGTGTGCTCTGGTGCATGCATTTATATGTATATGTATGCATAAAGTAAGTTTAATTATAGAAATAATAGTCAGTAAACATCCAGTATCATTTGGATTCATTAGATCTAATTATAATTCATAAATACAGATACCATGATATTTATTATAACGAAGTTTTTTTCATGTACAGAATTCAATATGTAAAAAAAAGTTAAAAGTACATTTTATCCATTTCTGCACAATTATTCATAATTATACTATTATTTCGCCTGTTTGGGGATGATGGATAGCGGATACCAACATTGAGAAGTTCGCGCTCGAGGTCACATTTTGAGATGAATATAGATGTGAATTTAGCAAAGCGAAACATATTTACAATGAAATGCTTCACTTAATTTCTCTCAAATTCATAATATAAGTTGATTTTTCCAGTTATAATTGAAGTTGTTGTACTAACATATTGCGCATTGTGTTGTTCGGTTTTATTTATTTTTGCAAAGGTGTATTTTCATTGATTTGGCATTTCAATTAATTTTATTGTGAGTTTTCGTGTACTCGGAAATGAGGTTATTGTATTTATTCATATTGTGTGTGATTATATTTCAAGTTTCTAGTCAAGACACTGAACAACAAATAAACAATGATGCTTTACATGATCTCAAAGATGAAACATGCACTCGTGATGCGTGCATCAAACTGAAAGAAAATCTCGACCTAGAGGATACGCAAAATGATGAGAATTTAAATGAACAATTAAACAATAAAGAACTTAATGAGGATTTAGCTTTAACTGGTGACACCGACACGGAGGAGGACTGGGAAGATACCGACATTGAATTTAAACATTATGATTTTCCACCACTGTCTCGTATAGATCCAGGTAAGACTTTCATGGTTTTTAATACAACTAAAGCAATCAGGAAGTAGACTGAGCAATAAGAGGTTAGACTTGCACTTCTTTCTCTCCATGTATCTCGAAGTGAAACAAAATGTAAGCACTTTTGCATGATTGGTGCCCATTCACGGAAGGGTGGACTGAGGCATCTTGAGTGATTTGATCGGGGAACATCCAGAAAACATTTTAAATACCCAAAGTAATATATGCAAATGGCTGATCAAGCTAAGGTATGAATAAATCAAAGTGCGGGATCTAAAATATAAACTATTGTTCAAAAGATTGGATATGAGTTTGGAGTAAAGTACTGGAGTTTTTACTATTTTTAGTTTATATTAATTGGGCAGAGGGAACACCTATGAATACAAAGGAAGCACATTTTTTCGCTTCTTTGCGAAAAAATGTTGCCAGAAAGCGATGTTTTAAACTTGCAATCTCCTAAACATAAGAATAAACATGTACATGTAACGGTCGGTTCCGCCGGTAAGACGTCTTTATTCATATGTGGATAGTTTTACATTCAAGCGCCCATGGGACATAAAGTAATTGGGCCATGGCCAATGCTTATATCAGTATGTTATCGCGAAATGATTCGTGTCGTTTGTATTTGTGCGTTTTGGGTCCACCAACCTCGGTCAAGGCATATAATCGGTACGACCCGATGATTCGTGTCAGCTGATCAGAGTCCTTATATCCCCTTCCCCATGCATTACCCATCACAGACTGTCCGGGGCGGTTGGACTAAACAGTGAGGGGTTTTAATGAGAAGAACAATGTACGTGAAATCGAGGTTCCCGGTGGAATGAAATTACAATGCCTCTTACTTGCAATGCTTCAAGCATAGGACTGGAATAAGAAACTTTTTGTTGAGAAGTCTTTTTAATCACAAAAAAATGTAGCAAATAAATACTGCGCTACAATTATCTACGCTGATATTATCAAAAAATGTGTCTTATCGCCGGAAGAGACCGTTAATTGTTTGGAAAAAATGCCTTACGTTGCTTTTTTAATCGAAAGTGCATACATTAAGGTAGGTCTGTACCTTTCGTCAGTAAAATTAAAAGTTGTCACATTTGTTTGAAATTTGGTACATGCGTATATCGTGCCCATCTGTGTTTCATGGTAACATTTTTATTCTCATGACGTCACGTAACGTCATTTAACAACGCAATATGGCGACAGCGTACCGAAAGCATACAGTCATGTGGTTATTGTTATGGTATTTTGTCATTTGTGGACCGACTCTTATTTTTCAAAGTTGCTTAACTTGGAAAATCAATCGGTACTTGCAAATTATTATAATTTGAGAAAAAAAACATTTTGAAAAGTCAGGAAAACGGAAAAACGGCAGAAAAGTCATTTTTCTAGTACATGAATCTTGGCATTTCAGACAATAACAGAAAAAAGTAGACGGTGAAAGTTTTTGAAATTTTGATACTTTACTATTTTTGATATCTGAAACTGAATAATTGAATAAAAATGGGATGTGTTCGGCTTAGATTTTTTAGTAAGCGCTCTTGAATAATGTCGATGTAACGCGGAAAAGGTATGTAAAGTGATCGTTTACGTACACGGAGTGAAAATGTCAAACAGTCACTGAACTCACTTTTTCATACGCAACTTCCGAAAACTCCAATATTTTAAAGGATGGAACATACAAGTTCTCAATTATTCATTTATTACCTATGTATTTATGGTATAATACTCTACCAGCTTACTAATTTCTTGAGTATTGCCTCACAGAAGCTGTTTTGAGCGGTTTTCACAACTTCTCGAAATAAAAGTCTTAAATGCTGCGAGTTAAAACCTATCCTGACAATACTAGCACCGAATGATTATAACTAATCGATCCATAAATTAGAAATCTCCTTTTCAAAGGACCATGTGCTATAGCAAAGGCATATATGATGTTACCCATTTTTCATACACGTACTTGCAAACATGCGTGCATCAAACCTGGCATTATGAGTAAGTACAAGTACATTTCTACATTTTTCTAGAAAATCATCGAAAATCCTTAATGCACAACCCGTATTGCTCAAAACTCGTGTACATGTTTAAGCCACGTTGTTGTTATCCTGGAAATGATCCCATCTATTCACATCTATTTGGATAATGTCGCAGTCAGGGAATTTACGTTGCTTATTACGTATTTGCTCTTTAAACATCTTAAAAAACGTTTACATAATACTTTCTTCTTGTCTATGAAAAAAACTTTTATGTCATGATAAAGAATTCAATGACGACACATATTAGTGTCAAAAATCTTAGATATCCTGGTGGAAGAACGCCCGCTTCGAATAAGAGAAGTAGCGTGTTCAAACCACGTCGTACCAATGACGTGAAACTAGACAGTAACAGCCGGTAAAATGAGCCTTGAATTTTACAAGGTACTGCCAAATTACTTTCATATCATATAATCATTAAACTTTTGTAAATGTAGCGTGCAATTATAACTGTTTTCTGTTTGTGTGCTATTTTATCAAATAATTTATAAAACGTGACAAGTATCCTGTTTTCTTTTCAAACGCATTCAAAACGAATTTTAACCATGATAAGTGAAGTTTTATTGTAGTTCAATGATGTACTGACTTGTTATCAGATACGAAGATCAAAGTTGTAATTATGTCTGTATACAGAATGCATGATGCTTTGTGTTCAAATATGAACATTAATAATGATGTTTTTCTGCCAACAAATAATCAAATAATCGCATAATATATGACATTTAATACCGTTTCATACTTCAAAGTATTTAATAGAAAATAATTTCTTTTATTGAAAATAGTGCAGGTGTTTATACCACAAAATCCACATCCTTTTGTAAATATCATTATCTAAACACCTCCCGGATTCTGTATTGTATGCTTTACCTGAAACATGCATAATTAGATCCGTGTATGAATCATGAGTCATATGACGATTAAATGGGTATTGCAGTTTTCCCCTGCAAACTCATTTGATACACAAAATCGAACGTAATAAGCATTTAAAAGTGCTTTAGTTACATAACATTAAGACGACCGTCTGAAGTTGGCAACTTTTTCATATTGTCCGTTCTTACCTGGGATCCAAACACTTCGCCTTAAAATACAACAGCTTCGCAACCTACTTGATTAAAAACTTAACCACTGAGACAGTCGACTGTTCCGTGAATGTATACTAAAAACACTATATCCCAGAACCAATATAAAATTTGAGTTTATTTTGCTGAAATAAAATACCGACTTGCATTCTTATCGCAAAAGAGTGCTATTTTGACCAGTTTCAGCAAGCAACATTTTATTAGTCCTAACTGTACATGCAATTCAAAATTGAGGAATTAAAAATTTAAAGTCACCTGCAAATAGGATGATCCTGGATTTTAGTAACTGTTTGAAGTTTCAGGGATTATCTCTGTTCATATACATTTGTATCATTCATCAAATTTTTACAAAGTGAATTAATATCAAGTTTGTGCAGTTAAAAAACTGTCAAAGTATTCGACTTTCGGACAAGATGATTAGAATTTTTTCCTTTTATTGCCGCAACAACAAAAGAACTGCAATGATGGAATGCATTCTCATTACAAGTATCAAATAAAACCACTCAAAACATCCCTGTAAAGGTGAACAAAATGTATCACTTAGAAAATAGGGGATGCCGCGGAAGTGGGACGTACTATTTGACAGACGGACGGATTACAGACGCACGATGGATGACCAGTGATGGGAGAGGTCACTGCGTGCTCACAAAAACAGGAGAATGTCAATTTATGCGAATATGGTTCAGTGCTAACTCGCGAAAACCAACGATACACTTATATATAATTTATGAGAGCGCTACTTACGAATAATAAGACGTAACGTACGGAATTCCGTTAGGGGCATCGCCTATGAATGAAATAATCTGAAACGCGAAAACACGAAATCACGAAAGTACGATGACGAAAAACACGAAAGTACGATGACGAAAACGCGAAAACACGATGACTAAAACTCGAAACTACGATGACGAAAACGCGAAAACACGAAATCTCGAAAGTACGATGACGAAAACACGAAACTACGATGATGAAAACGCGAAAGTACGATGACGAAAACGCGAAAACACGCTGATGAAAATGCGATACAATTTCGCGTTTTCATCATCGTACCTTCGCGTTTTCGTCATCGTACTTTCGCGGATTCGTGTTTTCGTCATCGTGTTTTCGCGTTTTCGTCATCGTGTTTTTGCGTTTTCGCGTTTTCGTCATCGTGTTTATAAACCATAACTCCAGCTCATATAACTCTTGTATTATCCCCCTTAGTTTATATTATAAAAATATGTTCAAGTCATATCTTTAAGACTACTGCAAGGATTCACTTGTTTTGTTAATATTGTTTTGCGTATGCGTACCGGAAGGCGAAAGTACGATGACGAAAACGCGAAAGTACGATGACGAAAACGCGAAAGTATGATGACGAAAACTCGAAAGTACGATGACGAAAACGCGAAAGTACGATGACGAAAACGCGAAAGTACGATGACGAAAACTCGAAAGTACGATGACGATAACGCGAAAACACGATGACGAAAACGCGAAAGTACGATGACGAAAACGCGAAGGTACGATGATGAAAACGCGAAATTGTATCGCATTTTCATCATCGTGTTTTCGCGTTTTCGTCGTCGTACTTTCGCAATTTCGTCATCGTATTTTCGTCATCGTACTTTCGCGTTTTCGTGTTTTCGCGTTTCAGATTATTTTAGTCAAAGGCGAATATGCAGATGGCCCTAACGGAATTCCGTAGTAACGGGCACCTTAGAGTTAGTGAAATAGGGTCGTACGTAGTATCATCATAAACGCATTCTTGGTAAAAAAAAGATGAATCCTTAGTTATATAGACCTGGAGAAAATCAATTATTTGATTATATTTATATCGCAACGGGGAGTATAGCACTTCCGTGTTAAAAGAATACAGAGAATATAAAATTATCAGTGACATATTGTCATGAACGACGGTTTGGTAGGCTTCACGCGTGGGGGGGGGGTGGGTGTTTTTTTTTTTTTTTTTTGTGGGGTAAAAAAATCAGGCGTTTTTGATTTTTTTTTTGTTTTCAAATATCATCAAATAAACACTGTCAAAAGAACATAAGCTTTTACCGTCTCGATTTTGAAATATTTTGTAAAAACGACAAAAAGGCGTTGAAAAGCGATGACGTTTCAAACGTTATTTCAATTGCTTTAAGCGGGATCATGACACGCTTTGTGAAAGAAGGAAATGTTTTTACTTGGATGTATAGATCTAGTACATTTTCTAATGACTTTGACAGAATTGGCAGAAAAAAAATATGATTAGTATTAATATAATTATATAAGATTAACTTCATAACGGGCTACCACTAGAGGGCGTTGTTAAATGTCGTCATGTGACGTCACAAAAATGAAAACGCAGGCACGCGACGCAGATGGACACGCTATACACATGCACCAATTTTTAAATAAGTGTGACAACTTTTAATTTTACCGACGAAAGGTACAATACAAGTTAACTATCTTCTATGTTCAAAAGGAAGTGATACATTTTTAGCGATAGTTAAAATCTGAACTGTTGCTGAACTGTCAACGACAGACAGCAAAATATTTTACTCTACATCGATACGTATATCTGTTGTAATTTTTCGTTCGTCCGTAAAATTTGTGGGATTGCATCAGATTATTCATTTTCGTCATGGCCAGATTCCGCCCCCCTTCCCCCCCCCCCCCACCGAAATAAAGTTCGCCGTATACAAATGTACTAATATGAAATACATACTTATGGATATTAAACGAAACTTCTAACGCACCACCTGTCTTTTTTCTTCTTTATTTTAATTATCAACCCTTCCAATACCTGACCGCTTATTTTTAGCTATCGGTGCACAAAAGGTAGCATGTCTTGCATTAAGGAAAACACTGGGTAGATACTAGACTGGCATCAGTCGTTAGAGTCATTACGAATGTCTTTTCTGGACATTTTACAACAGCTTCACAATTTCTTCGCTTGACTCTCTTTGAGACAAATTTTTGATCGAGATATTTTTCTTAAAAGAAAAGAGGACCTCTCAATCTCAATATACTTTTATAAGTCTAGGTAGATACTTCCGTTACATGAATTTCAAAATGATTTAGTGGTACAAATCATATGGCAGAAAATTTAAGATTAGCGTTTAAACCGCCATAGACTTAACAAGGGTTAAAAAATACTATAAAGTTTGATGAAACTCTACACGTTTGTCCTGTGTTACACATTGAAAGATTTTAAAATAAATTGGCACGAAACGATCCAGGATTGATTTTTATCGATGTAACGCATTCCCCAAAATCGTTGTGTAAGGAAGGCAATTCAATTAAAATTCAAATTCAAATTATCACGCACAAGATAATCAAGGGAGACTATGTAATTAAATGCTTCAACAATTCTGCCAATGAGTGTCGTGCGCAAGTACGTGGTTCACATCTTGAACGTCAAGGTCACAGACTACGAGTCACCACTTCAGGCGCATGGGGCAGCTCTTGTTGGTTATACTTATGTCCTAGCACCACGTTTATTATACCGGTGACTGAAATGTTCTAAATCTTAATATAGCATTCAACGCATCCATCAACTGTGAATCTTCTGTCCATTTTATTATCACCTTTTCTACAGGCTTTTAAAAAATCTATTATTTGTTGACAGTTTTATAGTTTATTATAGTTTATTACAGTTTCATTAATTTGCATAATAAGTATACACATGTATAAAATTCTAAAATTTACTACAAAAGGGCCAAATGATAGGCTATTGTTGAAGAGAAGAATAAATAATTAATTTCCTCTAGTTTCAAGCCGAAGATGTAATATTTAATAAAGTGTGCGTATATGTATAATATTCTAAGGCTACAGTTTACTCCGTATATATCGACTTCGGATATAGCGAAATCCCGGATATAAGGAACATATTTTCTCGGCCCGAATTATTTTCTTAATCTATTTTGTACGAAAATATAATACGGATATAACAATATCCGGATATAAAGAACAAATTTAAAAGGTCCCAGGGAGTTCGTTATAAACGGAGTTTACTATACTTTGCTTATAGATTTTTTAGTATTATTATATGTTCGAACTAATTTAATAGATCTATATTACGATGTTTCAGACCAACGTTTCAGCAATGGTCACTATATAACATATTGTCAACCAGCCTACCATGGATGAAACCGTTCTAATCACCGGATAGTCTCGGACTTTATATTCTGATCACTATTTTTTCTTACATATAACACGAATGTCAACCCTGTTTCAGACCATAACCTATATATCCTTAAATATACTTGTATATCCTTGAGTATCTAAACCTGTTTCTAACCCCCCATTTACTACTGACTTCAATACGAATGACTGTATGGAAACTGCGACCCTGACACATTGTTCTTACAGTAGAATTGTCCCCTGTGTACAAGGTTCCATTTTGAAGCCTTTAATTATCGCTCCAAAGTCACTGGAAGTGTCTAATACTGTATACTCATCATTGTAGAATTCATTTGTCCATCTTCTTCGTTTTGGTCAACTGATACTGAATTCGTTCCTGAACTCGGATGCATTTCGGGGCAGAACCTTTTACCTTTGAAGTTCGATCATTTCTTCCGTCAAGTAAATTATCAATTAGTTACTTATTAATGACACGGTATGTAATTTGCTGCACGTTTCGATCGTGTTGGTTTTTTTACTCGTACAATTTGATTAGTCCGAATTCAACCATTTGCTTTTCCCCCGTTTTTTACCGTTGTCTTACAATAAGTTTACAGTACCTTCTCGGCTCAGTGCTCGAAATCGGAATACACATTCCCTATTATTTATGTTCATGAATATTTGATAAATGTTTTAACTCATTATTCAAAAACTAACGTTCATTGTCTTGATGTTCATTAAAATGCCCAATAAAGTAAATATCTAGAATATGGCCATGGACAGGATCGGTTTAATAACAGATAACTGGTGAAAGGTTTGTTGTTGAGAAATTGGGGCCAAAAATAACCGCCAAATTGTTGTAGTACGTCATTAACATATACTAGTTGCTAGTTTTCATGTGTTCGGCGCAATTTATTGTGACGATAATCTTCATGTTTTTTTCTGGTGTTGAATTGTTCTAAACTGGAAACGAATAAGTTTTGAAATGTAGACTCTTGATGTATCACTTTTAAATGTGTAAACTTGACTATATAATAATCATCAAAATTACTCTTGCTTCTCTTGCTTCATATATTTTTAATAAGTAGATGTTCTGCGATAGTCAAGTAGAAACAGTCAGTGGTTAAAATTTAAGAGAGAATAAATAACTTTGTTTATTGCAGGAAATGTTGGCGACATTGTTGACATCGAACTTGAGGAGGGTCAATTCTACAAACGGATAACGAGATCGGTCAATCCACCTATTTTTGGTTGAGTATATTTAGTTGCTTAAGTCTTGACTGGCCCCACAATTTATAATGACGACAAACCAGTCTTCATGACCACATTTTCCAAAATATGTTTATGTGGTCTTAGAAGCTACCTTAATTATTGTATAAAAGATATGTTCTGAAAATTTAATCATTTGACCTAGAACATTTTAAAACAAATGTATGGCCATAAAAACATGACGTCATGGACATCATAGGAAGTATTCTGACATTACTGTTAACATTTGCCATCACATTTTTAAAAAATTAAAAAGCTTTTAAGAATAGGTTGCCATGGCAACATATATAATAAAGTTCGATACTTTTTGTGAATATGTAGAATAATACTGTTGGTTATAATAGCTGCTACAAACCTATTTTTGACAAAACAAGACCATTTAATGCCACTTTATTCTTATACATCTACTAAAAAGCTGCATTTTATCGCAAATGAACTTTTTCTCTCGTTGCTTTTCGTATATTTTATAGATGCTGGAATTCGTCTTGTTATACCCTTACTCTTTGAGGGCTATATAAACATTCATAATATGATTTTATGTAATACATAATGTATGACCACCTGGGATGTTCAGTTTTAACGCTAGGGGCATGCTTTTAAAAAAACTTGATAGAGGTTTATTAGGCAGAACCACACACCAGATGTATAAGTTTTTTTAATGTTGCCATAGCAACTAGAGTTATACATTGAATGGAATCCTTTGAATATTTATGGTAGAGCTTGATACAAGAAACACATCAACTTCGACCGGGTAGATCAGATGAGATGTTGTTTGAAGGAAATGGTGGTCGGACCGGGGGGACGCGGTCTTAATAGCCGAAAAAAACAGTTGTTCCCTATATAGGAAATGAAACAGCCGTACACGTACTTTCCCTAATACCTTCACTTTGAAAAAAAAAATTCAAAAAGAAACCGTTGACAATAAAATACATGTACGTCTAAACCGATTAAACATGATTGGAATGTTTAATTTACATAATTATATGCATTATAATGTTACATTATAGTACGGGTTGTCAAGGGTTACGGTGAGTATTGTCACACTATGAAACATAATGTCAACTTAGGTCTACGGCTGTCTACAATTCATCATAATATATTTCAAATTGCGCTATTTTTACAAAACTGTAATAATCTAAAAAAAAATTACATGAATACTGCTACAACGTGTTAAGTCAATCATTATTTTGAAATAGATGGCTCACACATAATTACGTATTTTTTGTAACTATTAGATTTTCAAAATGTTCATGTAAGGGAGTTCATGTACAGTCTGTAATCCTCAATCAACATTGCCAAGAGTTGGTTATAGAAGGAATTGTATCTCTTCAAAATACTCTGTCGGCATTATCGTTTTCTTGGTCCTGCATATTTTGTTTCTATATGTATAATTATAACATATATACGCAAAGAAGGATTTGAGCGTGATATACTTTACAAAATATATCACTCTAGACGTCCGGAACCATTTCTGGCGGCTGAAATTTTTCACACAATATCTATGAGTGTACATGCGTTGATACGCTTATAAATGAAGTCACGTAATTTAAATAAATAACGTAGTAAACGTTGCTACACTTTCGGTTTCGCCTGTAATATCAGCAACACCAAAATAATACAAATAGTGTTTTAATGTAGGAGTAAAAACACAAGGCAAAGAGCTTAGATATTTAGTACGTAGCATTTCCTAGTGGACCCCTGCCAAATTTTTTCAAATTATAACCCCGTGTCGAAATTAACCCCGCCCGGGGATCACTTTATTTTAATTTGGCTAATAAAGGAATCATTAAAAGTGTCTTCTCCAAAACCCCAAGCCTAGAGCTAAGATATTTGGTATGTAACATTGTCCAGCGGTCTGCTACAAGGTTTGTTCGAATCATGTCTCTTGGGTCAAAATTGCCCATGCCCACTTGGGGTCCCTTCTCTGTATATTGAGTTATAGGGACTGCGAGTGAGTTTTCGCCGGTCATATGGATAGGAAAAGGGGCCACTTAGCTCAGTCCAGTGAGTTCATGTAGCAACCGGCGACTAACCAAGCAACCACTGACTCCCTTAGCAACCAACGACTTCCTTAGTAACAAATGACTTCCACTTGGAACAAGTTACTTCCGCTTAGCAACCAGTGACTTCGCCTAGCAAGGAGTGCCTTCCTTACCGTATATTGATTTATTTTGCAACCAGAGACTTCCCATATCATTTATTAGCAAGTAACTTCCCTCGCATCGATTGACGTACATTTAGTCGCCTAGCAACCAGCGGATCTAGAACGATTATTTACGTTAAAGACTTTACGTTAAAGTACAAGTATTTTCTCGATAATTTTATTTTCGTGATCTATCTTTCATTTCTTCATTTTTTATTCAATATGTTCTTTCTTGTAATTAAAATCATACACGTAAACGAAACAATACTCGGTCAATGAAGCAATCAGTCAAACGCTTCGCCTGTTCCGCTCCTTAAATTAATTGATTGAAGTTATATTGTTTATAATAAAAAAAGAACATTTTGTATGCAAGGACGGTGGGAAACCCTCATTTATATACTGAACAAACAGTATTAATTGAATAAACAATTGACTTCAAAATCAAACATTTGATTAACACCACTTTTATTTGAGCTTGCAAATTTTCATTCTGTGTACTGGGTCCCTTGTAAGAAAAACATAGCGGGTATATTAGCCCAGAGGCACAATGTGATTGATTGATTGATTGATTGATCGACCGACCGACCGACCGTTTGTGGTGGTGGTGGTGGTTGGTTGGCTGATGATACTGACTGACTGACTGACTGAATTAAGCCGACGGGGTCTAAATTAGCCCTACCCAAAGGGACTGACTGACTGCTGATTTACTGTACTGACTTAATAATAGAATGTCCAAACTGTACGGTGTAGGCATTAGATATCTGACTGTGTGCTTATGACTATTTTTTTTGCCGCCATTCAAAATTTGACAAGGTCTAGAGGTTAGAAATTTACATGTACCTGTACTTATCAGCCTTTACTGCATTTAATTAAAGCCTATGATGTTCAATAAAATATTCTACCGTTCTGCTAAAATTCGAGGATACGTGCTTTCTTATTTTTTGAAGGTACATGTGATGAAATTTATTGCCCTTGTGTTATAAAATATGGACACGATTTCCACTTTGACCCTTGATGGCATTCATTTGCATGGTAAATTCTTGTCTGCTTATTTTATAATGCTATGCAATATACAAAATAAGGACCACGTGTAAAGTTTGGCAAGCAAGGGTCAATGTTTAATCTTAAACAATGCCGTAGAAACTTATATTAAATTCGCTTCAAAAAGGTCCACTAACGAATTGGACTCAATCTAGAAGAGATGTGGATTTTAAAGGTCTTGCTAACATTCATGGACGTCAGCATATATGGCACGGGGCTCGATCCCTTAACGGTTTACACTGATATAGATAGTTACGGAATCGATTACATGTCACTCTGGACGCTGACTGGCTGAAGAAAGATCGATAAACAATAACATTTAATGATAGTACAGTAACCATAAAGAGAGTCCATCGATCAAAATAAAATGTTAAATATTGCAACAATATTGAAATAAGTTTAGTTTAAACAATATTTAAATGAAGCTGAAAGGTATCTTACCTTGCTTGTAAAACATTGTGTTTAGCTGCATAGTGTATGATGGGGGTAAATCAGTCATCTGGTAGTATTTCGTCGTAATTAATTAACAAAACGTCACATTAAGTGTGAGGAACAATAAACATTTCAAGGCTAAAAAAACACTACGAATGAAATAAACTTCCGTCATTTAACAAGCCAGAAAAGTGTCAAAAACATTATAAACGTGTTATAAACGTTAAAGTTCTATAAACGGTAAAATACAAGTCAAGCTTCCGTTGGTCGGCGGGGAATATTACACTGTTTACGATGGTACTGTCTAACGGTAGGGTAGGCCGGGACTATAACTATTTAACGATGGGTCAGCTGGGACAATAAACTGTCTAACGGTGGGTCGGCCGGGACTATAAACTGTCTAACGATGGGTCAGCTAGGACAATAAACTGTCTAACGGTGGGTCGGCCGGGACTATACACTGTCTAACGATGGGTCGGCCGGGACTATAAACTGTTTAACGATGGGTCAGCTGGGACTATAAACTGACTAACGATGGGTCGGGCGGGACTATAAACTGTCTAACGGTGGGTCGGCCGGGACTATAAACTGTTTAACGATGGGTCAGCTGGGACTATAAACTGACTAACGATGGGTTGGCCGGGACTATAAACTATTTAACGATTGGTTGACCCGGACTAAAAACTGTTTGACGATGGGTTGACCGGGACTATAAACTGTCTAACGATGGGTCGGCCGGGACTATAAACTGTCTTATGAAAGTAAGTAAAATATGTAAAGTGGTAATGCCTTTGTCAGATTGAGGCTCGGAGATTTTCAATCCTGTTAATAGGCAATACGTCTCAATATACTGCTTTGTGAACGGAGTGGAAAGTAGTTGTATAATAAACTGCTAGGCATCAGGAAATGTTATGAGCACGATTTATCTTTTTAAATACGTGCTTGTACTGGAACTATTTCGTGTTCCTAATTTTGCGGTTTCGATATGTTTGCAAGGGCAGTACTAGACACACACCCTCCGTACTGAAGCTACACTCTACCAACATTGTCACATTTAGAGTCAAGTTGCGAGCGGGGATAGAACCTCTGACTGTCAAGTATAAGCGATTTCTTGTTAATAACCAGATCTTCTGAGCCACAGATGGGACTGTTAAACATATTACATTTGTATGCTAAAACATACTGTAAATTTGGTCATTTTGACGCGACGGAAGTTTTGCGATTTGTGAGCAGACAGATCTTTGATTTCGGGAAAGAGGAATAAATCGCGAAAAGAGAATTCTCTAATAAAAAATCTATATGAAACGAACATTTCGCGAGACTTTTAAATTAACGAAACGGACGTTTCGCAAAAAAAGCATCGCGAATATTGCACAATTTACAGTATATTCATGATATAATAGCAACTTTTGAAATAAAAACATTTTAAACCTGTTACTTCAGAAATTCCAAATTACCTTTCTAAGAAGGAATGCAACGCGATCATATCTTCAGCTCTGAACAATGGGCTCGAGAGAAGCGGGGTCCTCGGGGCTGACATCGAGGACGAAAGAAGAGAAGCAGGCGATTTGTCGTCGGTAAGTAGTCAAAGGTAGAGTACGTATGTAAAGATGATTTTTCGGCGGTAAGCGCTACAGGCTTTAGTATATCCGCGGTAAGCAATTCTAGCTGGAGTTTATGAAATATTTTATTAGCAATACAAGCCGGGATATATCAATGCAAACTGGAAAGTGTATACAATAAACTCCGTATATAACGAACTCCTGGCGATCATTTAAAGCTGTTTCTTATATCCGGAGTACGTCATATCAAAATACAATTATCATATTTAAAGAAGGAGTGAAATCGGGCTAAGGAAACGTGTTTCTTATATCCGGAATTTCGCTATATCTGGAGTCGTTATACATGGAGTTCACTATAAAACAACCTTGCATAATCTTTCTTTGATGTACGACATTGATCCTGTGTTCGGGATCGCCGCCTGTCTTACGTTGGCAATACTGATGTGTCACTGTTGATCATCTTCTCTAATACACCTAAATTAAGCAGTCATTAAACAGTGATCTTCTGTAAGGGTCACTGTTGATGTTGGCTGATTTACAGAGAATTGAATGTACGTCAAATGACTCAACCCATTTATACCTATATCTTTACAATGGAATTTCCTTACTTCCAATTTGGGCAAGTCCATTTCTTTAAATAGGGGTGTTTTGTAGAATTTGATAAAATACCTACAACTTAAATGTACTCTTTTTTGTCATTTACAAAGCTTCATCTAAAATGCAGCATTGTATTTTATTCGCAGATAAGCCGAGTGAGTGAACAAACATGGTTGGACTCTGAGACGATGCCCGTTGACATCTGGAAAACACTTGTTAGGAGGTAAAGTTATAATAACAATTTTCAAGGGTCACGCTCGGGTCACGGCGTTTACAATTTTCAAACCCGTGACAAACGTGTAAAATGTGGTCGGCTATCTCCGGCTCTGCGTCCGCAAGTTCAATCAAAAAGCGGTTTCAAGGAAAATAGTTCTTCAAGTGCGTATAGAAAATGATCTGTGAAACACAATACATATCAACTAACACGATTTAACTCAGTATTGTCACAAAAAGAAGTCTGCGATTTTGTAACTTCATTGAAAAGTGTAACTTAGCAACTGAATGGAAATTTTTGAAAGAGTTTTCAGCTATTTGTCTCCCTTTATCAGTAGGTCCTTCGTTTGGATTACTCTGTTTTTATCACTATTTTGTTTGTTATGTATTGTAAAAATTAGCTGAAATCATGATTTCCAACCACGATACTCAGACCAAATGATTAATTCGGCAGCATGTACCTTAAAATATATACCTTAGTGTCTATTTATTAGTAGTCCTGTAAGGTTGATTAACACAGAAGTAAGAAATTTCACACAGAGTGACAGGGCTATCACTGTAAGAAACAACGACAGAGGGTTCCAACTGAGGGAAATAACTTGCAACTCACTAAAATGACTAAATTCTCCAATTCAAATTTTGTGAATGTTTTATTTTATGCGTTATCAATCTGTCTTTGTTTTGTTTTGTTTTTGTTTAATTTGTATATTTCTTTATTCAAGACTGTCAAAGTTGATTCAGCTTCCAGAAAAACAAATAGAACTCAGTGAGCAAATGCAGGTAATACAGCAATATTCAGTATTTGTTAGTAATGTCAGCCGATTCGTATTTCCGCGTATAACGAACCTTCACATCGAAAACCGGGCTTCTACAACGACTATTGAAATATTCTTGTCATAGTTAAAACAATGTTCATATAGGCTTTAGATTCGGTACTGAATTGAAGTAACCCTACTTCGAGTGTTGTTTTTTATCAAATATTGGATACCAACGATAAAATTCTTTACAAACTAATGTGAGATGAATGAAACCATGACGTTCATGTACGTGCAATACGGAGTGCCTCTAAATATTTTGCAGGTTGTAAGTTATGTACGTGGCGGGCACTACCACACTCATCTGGATTCCACCGATACGACAGACAAGTTAGATTTACCATGTTGCTTTCAGGCACCGAAATGTCTGGAAGTCGACTTATTGAGTGAGGACTATGAGAATTGTTGCAGAATATGCAGGTATGTATATATAGCTATGTGCCACATAGAGTATTGTTAAATATGCTGGTACATGTATGTAGAATTGTTCCCTCTACGTGTTAATGATAGCATACATACCAACAATATAACTGAAATAATAAAACGAGTAATATGTCTCCTAGAAATGTAAGAAAAACGGTCCAGTTTTGTATTTTGTATACACAAACTTTGTACTTTAGAGACCCTTCAAGCTGTGTAATCTCATTTTGCATCTTAACATCACAAGGTTAGCTGTTAAAAATCTAGAAAGCGACTCGCTTGGCTTTTTGTTATGATCTGGAAACACAAAAAAGAACTCGAGTACTAAAGGAATGCTTGATAGCTGACTGTATCAGAAGTAATTTTGAAAATATAAACATGATTATAACCATACAGAGGTGTTCTCTGCAGGAGTAATTATGCGTTGAAGAAGAGTAACGATCACTTAAATAAACAAGAAGGAAATTTACTAAATCTATGTAATTTTTGAAAATTTTCAAGACAGAATACTGTTTATTAAAAATATCTATAATTTAGTAAATATTAAAGAAAGTATTACTTGCTGTGATCGAATTCACTTCGAACTATCGCCAACATTCATTGCCATCGAGCCTCTTGCAGTCAGTACTTTCAGTGCTTTGATTTGTTTTCAGATATATCACTGTTTTGTACTATCTTAATAACGTAGAGGTAGGCGGGGAAACAGCTTTTCCTTTAGCTGATATGTCTGACGACCAGTTTCAGGTAAGGGTAAACGGAACGTTTGTTTCCATACTTATCATCATAAATCACCCTTTAATTATTTCATATACATGTATTCTTAAATTTTCACGAGCCACATAAACAAGTGAGTCATGATGGTAGCCTATGTCGCTCACCATTGCAATTTAAAACAAGAAAGTAGGCCAAAAAGGCCGAGTTCAATCATAGGAATTTTTGAAATCAGTTTGCAAAACTGCACAAAATAGTCAAAATTTCATCTCTCTAGCTTGAAAAAGAAAAATTAGGCCAAAGGTCAAGGGCAGGATATTTTGACTGAACTTACAAACGACGCATTTGAGATTTTAAAATGTCTACTATTCAACATTATAGTGAAAATAATTATTGTCAAATTTTATTGCACGTAAAGATTTGATATCTTAAGGAAGACTTGAAATAAATGGGTGTTACGGGGAGCGGTGGTGAAGGGGTATGCCCTCAGGTGTATTCGAATACAAGGGGGGGGGGGGGGAGGAGGTTTAGGTGTTTGCCGCTCATGACGGAGGTTGCGGGTTCGAGCCCCACCAGTGTTACGACCTACCTCCTAATATGACACCAGTACTTGTTTTTCCAGGAAGCGGACTAGAAAGTGACTCGATAGGCTCAAAGCTTTCTTCACAATCGAGGTAAAATAAATTAGTATAAACTAAATGGGTGTTTTGCACTTCAGGAGAAAATTCAAAACCGAGAGTTCCAGGCCTGGAATGATCTCAGTAACTTCTGCTACAATGCTTCAGTCCGAGTGACGCCGAAACGTGGCTCCGCCATTATGTGGTATAACCACTTCCGGGATGAGGTGAGAGATACTATTTGTGTTTTGAGAAGCGTGGTTGCATTGTCATGCGGCAAATATTTCCAATTCGAAATACGTTATAATAGGCCAAGATTTCATTCTCCTCGCCTGTATAATTCTGGTTATATACAATCTTGTTTGTGTATTTGTTTTAAACACTTTAAGTGTGCTGATGATTTGTCTACACTTTAGCAGAGGTCAAGGTCATGATAAGCTTTATATGACTCTTATATGATTGTCCGTTTGTTTAATTCCAACGTTTACTGGTTGCATCAAGAGTGTGTTTAAAATAGCTTTTGTATCACATGTCTTTGATGATATTCTGCTATACTTTCCGTTACTCTTATATAGTCTGAATTTGACCCTTGAGCTATGACCTTTGCGTTTTCCTCGGTTTTTACCGTTGTTTTTACAATAAACTAAAGAGTCGGTGCTCGAAGTCGGACTATACCGTTTCCTACATTTTTTTCATATTTTTGATCATACTTGGTACGTTTGATAGCGTTCAATTCGTAACATGTTGCGGCAGTTTTACTAACTTTTGATGTTACTACATTGGTGTGCAAGCTTAGAGATATGGAAACTGTATTTCTGGTAAGTTTGCGTACTTTTTTCAGAACGGGTATCTAGGACACGTAGATGAGCGCTCAAACCATGGAGGTTGTGATATCATCAAGGGGACTAAATGGATTGCAAACAACTGGATAAGTGCCACAAACTTTAGAGACAGACATACACCTTCAATAACGATATAATTGGCCAACATAAATATTTACAATTTGACATACTTTATTCATAATATAAAAAGGGTTAGGCCTATCATCAGAATTATAATCAGTTTAAAATCAGGTTGGTTTCTATGAAACTACATGTCAACTTATTGGTTGTCAAGCCCACACCTACATTGATGAACCTTTTATAAAGGGGAATAATCCAAAGTATATTGCACTACTTCAAGAGAGATTTTCTTGTGCAGCTGGCAGCCAAACTTGCTTTTGCGTACAATATTATATATATTCAACAATGTGATTTATTTTTCATCTCTTGGCTTCGTGGCATGACGGGCTTTTTTCTGTTGGCAAAGTATTGAGTTAAAAGTCTCTAATTTTATCAAGAGTTGTCGTTCATTTCCCTTTTCACGAGTTTAGGCAAAACCATGAGACTCGGTTTACTTTGGCTATAATGAAGGAGCGAATATTTGCATAATATAATTATCTATTAAATTTTGAAATGGAATGTGTGCATTGTATTTGAAACTGTGATTGTTTTAGTTTGTTTTATGAACGGTTGTACTAATACGGATTACTATCTCGTGCAGTGATATCAATAACTATTCTAGCCATTGAAAGGTGAAGCGGGAACGACAACTCGGTCTTTGGAGTACATTCTCGTTTAAATGTTTAAATGTTTAAACTTTATTTATTTTGCAACGAAAACAACTTATCTAGATCGCGCTCGTTGGCATAGATTGTGGCGTTGTTATGATCTTTTACAATGGAGGAAACCGGAGTACCCGGAGAAAACCACCTTATCGAACCGGTATCGACTTGGGCCGCAGCGATGGGAAGCCAGCTCTCGAAACACTAAGCTAGCCAGAAAACCCATGCAACATTCTTGTGAAGCCTAAATACTTTTACCAATACCACCAAAAAAACACTTAGTTTGCCTGACGTCTTACAGCGGCTTGATTGGGTGGGTTACTGTATACAGACAAAGAAAGTAATCTCTGCGGGGAGTTCGTTATAGACAAAAGGGTGACCCATCTTCAGCAGCCATGAGTAAAAAGACAACAGTGCTTTGATGAAACATACAGCTGAATCTAGGGAAAATTTGGACACATGAATTTAGGTTTACTCTTCATATTGACAAGATTGCACAAAACATAAGGCTGAGGATTTCGTAGTATGTCTTTGACTTGCGAGCAAGTCATTTCTTCCACTCTGACGTTACACTCTCTGGACCGATAAAGTTTTATCGAATTTAGTTATATATCTATCAGGAGCCTGTAATCGTGTGATACTAGTTACAAATTAAATAATGCATTACTTCCCTTGAATAGTCATTGGTTGCGTTCAGTTTTTTGGATTTTTATCGTTGTTGTTTTTTATTTGACTCGTCGTGTGTATCTCTAAAGATTATAAACATGTAGAATCTACACAGAAAACATTTAAGCGTTCATTTTGATTATTATTAATATCTCATATTAGAACGGTTGTTGTATAAGATTCGCTGACTTGAAATCACTGTTATCCCTCAGTGATTGGAGGTCAGGGGTTCGAACCCTGCTATCGACAGTGTCTTCAATTATGTAAGAAAGTCGGCACTTCTTTCACTGGGGATAGGTTATAGTACTGGCTTCCTTCCCAGGAACAATGAATGGTAAACTAAACTGTCCGCCTGTAAAAAAGTATGTAAAATGGGTTAAAAGGGGCCGCATTGTTCAACGACTACTATACGAACAGGGGATAAGAACTGTTCCTATACTTATTGAACAAACCAAATTGTTTTATATTAAGAAAATGATTTTAAAAAATCCATTTGTCTCTAGATAATGCATGGTCGTGTAGAGGAAAACTTGAAGAAAATAAAAATCCATGGCAACGCCGATCCTATAGTAATGCATATTCTTGGATATTTGTTTGATTTTTACCTGTAGTTATATTTTGTATAAAAATTATCATTTTTACCTTTTCTCTAGACAAATTGGCAAAAAATCAACGAAAAGATACTGCAAAAATAGCTATTGTCCGGCAGTGTCCGAAGTGACAGATGTGGTCCGAAAGGATCCTTTTGTGTTGGTCAGATTTTAATTATTACACTGACCCGTGTGTCACAAGTAATAAAAATCATAGAATTTTATCTTTGATGTGGAAATATTTAAACTGTGGTTTAATTATACATAAAAAGGAAGATCCTTTGTATGCAGGTGGAGAATGCCCTTATATATGCTCGTTCTGAATTACAACTGTATTGGCTTGGAAAAAAATCTTTGTCAGACCAATTGCTCTTGATTTTCGTTTAAAAAAGTATAAATGTTGTTACCCAAAAAAACTTTTATAAAATATTAATTGAAAACAGAATGTGTATTGACTCGGTTTGAAATGTTGGTTGTCACGTCGCACCTCGGTCGATGGTTATGTTGTAGGTATAAAATACTAAAGAAAAATAATTTTAAAATGATATAGAGGATAATTGTTGGTTTCGGTGTAAGGGGTATCACGAATGGGTGGGCGCGAAAAGGTATTTTCACGAGTGGCACAGCCACGAGTGAAAATAACTAATTTTGGTGTCCACGAGTGAAATTATCGATACCAACTTTTTTTTCTCATTATAGTAAGTAAAATGTAAAAAACAATGGCATTATGGTTTTGGTTTCTAATACTGAAAAACGATGCAGTTTTTTTGTGTGTTTTATTACAGAGAGTAGAAGCCAATTTCATTGATTGAGTCATTGCTGAAACTAAGAGCTTGCTCTATCTGTCTCTAAATGAAGTTTTCTCATGTACATGATTATTACCATTATATCCTGCTGTTGACGATGATTTACCGTATATGTATTGCACTAAGAATTACTTTTCTGTAACTAGACTTACTTTTCTGTAATTAGGCTTTCTTTTCTGTAATTAGACTTACTTTTCTGTAATTAAATTTACTTTTCTGTAAGTAGACTTACTTTTCTGTTATTGAACTCTTAGTTATTATGCCTTCGTCTATCCGATAAAACTTCTCTAAATACAGTATCATGACAGAACGTGGTCACCAAGGACACATTGCCTCCAGAAATTCCATGTTATTTTATCTAATGGTCATCTACATTACGATTGTCCAAGCGAAATAAAGTAATTATATCGGTAACCATTGCTTCATATGAATTTTTTATTCGTTTAGATTTTATTTGACCATCGTGCTGGGACTTCCATGCTGAATTCAAGGGCTTTTTGTTCAGTTTCCCCGCGATGATGACGATAATCAGCATTTATTCGTTATGTCAAAAGTTCAGAATTATGTCAGAGGAGAATTCCATTCGGAGATAAAATTAATGGATACTACAAACAATAATTGGTTCCGAATAAAGATGCGCTTAATGTATTGTATATATTTATTAATGGTTAATATATAATTTAGTCTATTGGTAAATGTTGATTAATCATATCCAGGATAATTACTTGTTCCGAGAGGTTACTATTCAAACTAGAAACGCCTTTAATAGTGTAATGTAGATGTATCTTAAAGTGATATTACCGTTCAAAGTGATATTATGTAGGTGTATCTTAAAGTGATATTATCGTTCAAAGTGACCATCATAATTCTAAATAAAACTTTAATCAGTGATTTATACTCCTAGAATAATAAACATTGCCATAGATACAACCAAAAAATAAGTTTCAATAACAGTTTCATTCACATTAAATATAGAGGCAATCTGTAAAAATATCTTTTTTAATTTTCTAGTCAAAATTAAAAAATCCACCTTTTCGGTTATGTTTATCTGAGCTTTTATCTGTCACGATAACAGAAATAAATTTGTAAAATGTATTTCTTATATGATTTTAAAACATACACTGTGTTTTCAGTATCATTATTGACTATAACCCAATGTGGTCATTTTAAATTGTAATGTAACTTTAAACGTTAATATAATCAAAATGACACTATAGAATAATGGTGTTTTCAAATTCGTATGATATGAGCTAAACTGAGTGATTTTATTAATCAAGATACAAATGTATACGGATCATGCAGAAAGGTTGTAACTGGTAGGATAGACAATAAAAAAAGATTGTTATTCGATATTCAATAGGAATGAAACTTATAGATTAATGTATTTTGTTTAAAAATATGAGATCTTTTATTACTGCTTTTAGAGAATAAATCAGTGGTAAACGTGCGTATTAAAATAAAAACGGTCACTTTGAACTACTGATTATTAAACGAATCACAACAAACAGACGTAGTTATTTTTCGAGATGCGCTCCATTTGCTGGTTTAGACAAAAATCTTCAAGTCCTTATGATACTATGTTCTAAACTAATTAGAGTCAATGCTTATTTATTTTAGCAGAAACAACAAAGATGCCAATCAGTCGGTCGGTGGGTCAGTTTGCCAGTCAGCCAGCCAGTTAGTTAGTCAGTCAGTAAGCTTGTCAGTCAGTCAGGTAAGTTTGTCAGTCAGTCAGCTGTCAGTCAGGCAGTCAGCTAGCTAGAGTCAGTCCCTTGTACATTCCCCCTGAAGAAAAAAGACTGGTGGCACTTTGAGCCTTTCCGTTCGAACTATGCGGGGTTTACACTTTCAACATCAGGATACGCAACCAGCATCTAACATAAGCGCTTGCCGATCCTTATAACAGTGACAGTGGAACTTGTAAATGAAACTGTTGTTTTGTTTTTGTTTATGGAAAGTTATATAAGGTTTATGCACTCTCTTGAACTAAGGCTTGGTGTTGTGGAGACATTTGCTATTCCTGCAGGCCTCAGTAAACAAGGGTAGGTAAGTTGATTAGTACGTTTTAACAGTCACATGGCTTCAGTTTTCTTCAAATATTATAAATCTGAGCTAAGCTTCATTTTCAGAAGTGACTTTAGTCTCCTACTTAGCCCCTATAAGGTAGATGGCATTTCACATGAGGCAAACAACACTCATTATAAAGCAGATGGCATCTCTCTATATGGCAGATCAGGGGCGGATCAGTGGTCTGGACTTGTAATTCAGGGATCGCATGTCCGATCCCCCGCTCCTCCACTAACATTATTAATGGTCTTTCGTATAAGACCAATGTATCGATGCTGTTCACCGGGCATGTTAAAGAACAAGGGGTGGTTCCTGAAACGTGAAATAACTAAACGCTTGAGGAGTTGGTCAGATGGAATATCCGGTACACACGAGAAAAAAATCTAAAATACATACATAATTATTATGGCAGACGGCATCTCCTTGCTAACAGCAGACGACACCCCCCTATAAAGCAGACATCCCTATAAGGGAGGCGGTATTCGTCACACCACCGTATAAGGCAGACGATAGTGAGTGAGTCTCGAGAGCGATTTATCTTAAGTTTTAAGAGCTTGTTCCGCGATCGAGAACAAAAAAAATAGTATAAATTATTGACGACATCTTCACATAAGGCAGACGACATTTCCCTGCTAAGCAGACGATATACCCCTAAAACAGATAAGGTTACACTGACATTCCTCTTTTAGGCATCATTATATCCCTTTACTTTCCCATCTAAATAAACGATATTCCCCCTTTTAAAATATTTCATAAGTTCTACCTAAGCAGATAGTATCCTCCATTTTGGCTTACAAATTCATTCTATTCCTGTTGTTTTTTCCCACTGTTTTAGCTCATTGTATACACAATGTCAATTTCAACACTTACATTTTAAGGATACTGCTTGGCATGAAATTTCATTCTTCTACTGCGTGTATGTCTGTCTGTTGGTAAGTGCTGTGTTTGACGGTGTTTAGGGACTACTTTATACATTTTACTTTTTTTACCTAACACGGTACTTTCCTCGAGTCAGACACCATACACAGATCAATAAGATGCCCACTTTAAGCTGACAGAATTGAAGTAGAGAGCATTCCCCCTTACCACCTTCCCTTTCAGGGAAGTAAAATAAGTTGATGATTTTATCATGGGGGAAACAGATTGTTTAAGAACCGGATATATAGAACTAGATTAACATAGCGAAGACCCGACATCCATCCCCCGACTTCCGGCGTTTTTGCCTCGGGCGTGGTCACATAAGAATGTAATCCACGCAGACTAACTCGACTAATGTCTTCTCTAGCACATCTCCTTGCTCTAACTTAGCGCGGATAGATATTATTTTCTTGATAAAGATTTTTTTTATGAGACAGAGATAATTTCTGCACACAATCTCAACAGACATGCCAAGTAAAAAAAGATCTTTTACATGAAGTAAAACGCAATTTAGTCAAAATACGTCTACAGGGTGAGTTCTTTCCCTTGTTTGCAAACTGCAAAAACAAAGAAAATAACATGCACGAGATAATGTGACAACAAATTTATTAATCGACATCAACATCTTTCGTGATATGCATGGAAAATAGTTCGTTACATTAATTAGTCCGCGGATGAACTTTGCGGAATGCGTTATTCAATCATTTTAGCATCATTAGTGTCAAACCGGAGCGGATAAGCACATGTTTAGCGTATATCATTTATGCACGGGTCAGTTTTGTTACGCAATATTTTTGACGTCTCATTACCTGCCTTTTGATTCATGTTCGTTTTCTAGAATTAATACTACTCATTTATACATTGGCACAACCCTTGGCAGGGAAGCAAGAATAAACGAATTGTGGTTGTGATTAGCGAACAACAGAATAATGAGATCATAAAAAGCTGAAATATTTTACGGGGTACCTGCATGGACATTACTATATCAGTGGACCAAAAAAACTGTTTGTTTTTTCTCGATATCAATAAAAATATTGCTCTTGGTCGCCGGGCACTATACACGGAAGAAATATGAAATAGCAATTTGCATGTGAAAATATTCTTCAAGTTTACGGAAATTAAAAAAAGAATGTGAAGGAACCACTGGTCACTTTTTCCCTTTTTAATACGTCACGATCTCTCATACTTAAGTGCTTGTCCTTGCAACATTTACTTTGTCAAGTGCCTTTCGTATAAAATCATAAACATACTTCCTGGTCCAGACTGAAACTTTCAGGATATTGATACTTATAATAAAGAGTTTTGCGGGGGCGGAGATACAGTAGAGGTTTTAGCAGGGTACAGTAGAGGTTTTAGCAGGGTACAGTTGACTTTTCTGCGGAGACGGGCAGCCTTAAATATAAACCCGTACTGTAAGATCGTTTTCTTTTTTATTTTATCTACAGCTTTCAGCAATAATCACAAACGGCAAATAACCCGAAACGGTGCTAGCAAAGTAAAAAATATCGCTTATTTTCAAACCTCAAAAAAAAAAAAAAGGAACTGCAGGAAAAAACATTGGAGCAATTATATCAACATTACCAACATAATTACCTAAATCCACTTTTTAATATGACAAAAAATGTCCTAATACTGCTTTTTAAATAAAATGTACATACATGTACTTTAAATATAGCGTAGTATTTTTGTTCAATGATATTCACGGTAAATAATAAGAAACGCTCTCTGACAATGCCTTTCCGTGTGTATACTTATGACGTTACATCAATCAGTAAACTCCGCTTATAACGAACTCCTTGGGAACATTCAAATATGTTCCTTATATCCAGAGTTTGTAATATCCATATATCATTTACATATAAAATAAATAAGGAAAGAAAACTCGGGCAGAGAAAATTTGTTCCTTATATCTGGAGTTTCGCTATATCCAGAGACGTTATATGCGGAGTTTACTGTATTCAACATTGTTTAAGACTGAATAAAACACAGATGTTTCTTTATTCTATCCGAAGGTTTATTATTCTATGTTTAGGTGTTACAAAGTGTAAATGGGGATTTAATTTACCGTTTAAAATTGACAGTACTGCATCAGAACCAAGTGATGTGCAAACAGGCAATTCATGCTTTAGTGACATGTAAAAAATGCCGGTACCATACATCGACTTATTTTATACAGACGACATGTTAGAAATATCATCTATTGACCTATTTTAATATAAAAGTAAATAAAAAGAACATAAAAACATACAAAATGAGAGAGTTATGAATTTTTGACAGGGATATTTGAAATATGTTTTAGCGAGATCTATTATCGATAGAAAGAAGCACAGATTTAATCTAGTTCAGTAACAACGTTGAATTTATTTATTTTTTTGTTCAGTGCTAAATGTTTTTCTTAAAAGTGCAGTTGGTCGCTATGAAGGCCGGAAATGTCATTTAGGCTTCTGTTTCATTTGAGTGCATCAACTATTTATTGGTGCTAATGTACATGTAGTTGCCAATGTACATGAAGTATAAAATACATGTTCAGCCATACTGTCCATAGCGAAAAAAGATTCCAATATCAATATTAACATGCCCCTGACTGTAAACATGTTCGTTTTCATTTGTACATCGATTACTTAATTACCAAAGATAAGAAAAATACAGCTATGGCATGCTTTGAACGAGTAAACATCTGACCAATTCATATTCATTAACAGATCTTGTTTTTGCCTGGTCAATATACAAGTACTTGTTCTTAGTGCTGTTTTAAGTCAGTCCGTTAACGGTGCCTTGGGGAATGTTTTGCTCTGTTTTGCCGTCGGTCCGGTTATTAAATATTAACAATAATTTGTTGTTTCCGTGCGCATAATTTGCTATTTTTGCCTTATTACCTTGTTTATTTATTAATTGGTTAATATAGTAAATATGCTTAAACAGTATATTCTTACATTAAAGGTGTTACTTAACTAAAGCATTAGGGCGTACATTTCACGGTAGGCTAACACCATCCTGGTAATCAAGATGTCCCAGACATGGAACCTTTGTCCTCCTTCCATTATATCAGTGCATGTACTTTAGACTTTTAATGTTTGTCGAGACCAACAACATTTTGAGGCCCCGTTTACCACGGTGTCAAACTAGTTTGGAGAGTCACCAACACTAATCTTACAAATTTGGCATCAAAACAGGAAGAAATCACATGAATATTAAACATAAATATGTAAATTATCAACATTCTAACATAAATACATTTATATGAATATGACATAAAGCATACGTCGACTATTATGTTGTTTCATCTGCCGACAACGGCGACGATGCTGATGGCGACGTCGACGGCGACTACTACATGTTTTTCAAATTATGATGATGATGATGGTGGTGCATTCTCGTACGTCCAGAGCATTCGTTACATAATTTCATGTTTGTCTGAAAGGTTGGCGAACCACTGATGCATGAGGATGATGGTGGTGATGATAAAACAATAATTGTAAAGGGGAGATAATAATGTGTCTCAGGTATTTATGACGGCTTAACGTAAAGAAGTATGGATTTGTTTGCTAATTTTTTTTTCAGTTTTCTCCATTATTCTTCGAAGGTAAATGAAAAACATAGTGCATGTACATAGTTCACATCAAGTGGAATTCTTTTCTATTTTTTCACAGTATTTAACGTCTTTGTCCAAATGAATTACACGAGTAATACATAACATTTTTTTAATATAACATAATTTTTTTGGAATTAAATGAAAATATATTTATAGCCACATACAAAAAAAACTAATGAAAATATGAATCATTTTCGTAGAAGAACACACGCAATAAATTTCAAAATAACATTTATACCATGTTACCATCACACTTTCGTGATAGTTCGCCTGACCACTGCAGATTATTTTGTATAAATAACACTAATCAATACAACCAACGACGAAAACAAAGCTTATCCGATAAAAACACCCTTATCGAAAAAATTATCAGAAAATTTTGCATGAAAGCTATTAGGTTTCATGTCTATTTCGTTGTGACTGTTCCGCGGGTCATTATTTATTCATTTCAAATTGCATAATATGGTCATTTGGTCATTACAGATAATGGCGTGAGCGCAAATAGGATTGAAATGTACTTTATCTAAAGTGGACTGTAATGTGGTCAATTTGGTTTTATTGCGATATCCTCTCGTGTTTCACATTGGGGAATTGTAGACAATGACCAAATCGTCAAAATAAATTGAAAAAATGTCAATATCTATAAATAACGTCATTGTTATAAGTATGCTCTTATCAAATTTGATGATTTTTCGTTTATTTATCAGTTAATTTTTCATTTTTAAATTGAAAATTTGTCTTATTTATGTGCTATACATAACGAATTCTGAAGTGAAGACATAACTTATTAAAAGAGTTCGTTCCAGTTAGGCTAAAAGAACAAAAAAAATCAGCAAAGTTATCTCTTAACACAATGAAACACAGCGTTCAACCACTAGAAACGTTTCTATATTTCAGAATTTGAGTAATTTTTTGCCGCATTTTTCAATTTTAACAATTTTATTACAGTAAGTGAAAATAATTACTAATGAAAATAACAGCACTGGCAAGCAACAAAAATGGCTTTTATCTGACCCGTTCTCGGTGGTCAATAAAATAGTTCAGTATCTCCAACAGCTGCTTCTCCTCGTCCGCATCCCATATGTTATCTGTTTTTAAACTGGCAACCAAAAGAATAACTAATATTCAATAGGATTCACTGACCCTTTGCCCTAGGGGTCACATGGCGTGCGACCTTTGTAAAATATTAATAACAGCTCTTTTAGTGTAATTTGAATCAGAGTCTGGTCATGCTGACATGCTGTAAAAATGAAGAGATTTTGATGGAGGGAATTCATACCACAGGGACTTGCAGTTTAATTTCTTTAAATAAAAAAAGTTGCACAAAGGTCACTATTATGCCCGAGTGGAAAACTACCATTGCTTATTTGTGTTTAGATACATCATGCCGTTTTACTATATATTCAGCTTGGCTCTTATAGAAAAGATATATCAATGTCATCATTTATTGTACGTTCCGAGCTAACATCTTGTACCAACTTCGCATGCGAAAGTGGACTTCATTGCATGCAAAGTCGTTGTTTCGTTGCTGTGAAAAAATACAGAAGTCAAAGCTTACACAATTTCATTTGCTTCATTGTCCAATAAAAAATCAGAAAATTTGACGTCATTGTTTTAGTTTTTTGACAAAGCAAAACAAAGGGTACAGTAAACTACGTATATAACGATCCCAGATATAGCGAAGTACCGGATATAAGGAACACATTTTCTAGGCCCGATGTGTTTTTCTTCTATATTGAATATGGAAATGCTAAATATGGATATAACTTAATCCGGATATTAGGAACCATTTTCAAAAGGTCCCAATGATTTCGTTAAATACGGAGTTGACTGTATCCCTAATTTGGCGTGATGACCAGCTTTGATCATATACAATGTAGTACACACACTGTGATAATGAACATATTGACACATGGGCTTTGATTCTTCACGCTAAAGAGCGAACTGTCTATCACATTGGCAATTAAAGGGCGATGCCTCCAATGTATATGTGTTCATCTGGCTGATTAATGAACTTTGTAATCTGCACATGTTTTTTTTTTGAAGACTGAACAAACGGAACAGACAGTATGAATTTGGAACAGGGCTGGATATTCCGCTGAGTCATTCATGTAAAGGAAAGAGTCATCGGAATACGTGCAGGCCTAAACTTCTTACCTGAAGCTGTAAGTCCACATGCCCCTGTGGTAATTATAGGTTTTAAATTAGCAGTCAGATAACTGGGGGAAAACCATTAAACAAAACGGATACTTCAGGCACGCGCAACTGACACTAGTAAAGTATCGGATTTTGATGGGCACCGGAATATTTTATCCAGAAATACATGTCCCACATGGCGTCGTTATGTAATTTTTCCTCCTATAATCTATGCATCACATTAACTGCGGTCAATCGGCTAATGTATGCATACATTTTCCAAGAAAACATATTTTGGCTTGTGAAAATGTTGTTCCAAGTCCGAATGCTAAAATGTTACAAACAAGTGGACAAAAAAAATTTAAGTACTCGAGCTAGAGCAAATTGACCCATGCTTTACTGCATTCTTCATGTATAAAGATCTACGCCATCAATCTGGTCATGCAATGAAGATCTCATTCTAAAAGCAAAGCCTAAGAGTGATGCAGGAAACAAGTTTCCCCACCGTAATGCTATTATACCTAGTTACTGGTTACAATAACAGCTCTTATCATTTAATGTCAGTTTAACTGTTGAACGTTTTGGGTTTTTTTGTATTTTTGACTGTTTATAGTCCCGGCCGACCATGGGATTTGTCCCCTGGTGAACCCGCCAAGACCCCAGTATGACTCTCATGCATACTGGAACCTTTGAAATAGTTTAGGGAGTTTGGTTTTACCTAACTGCAATACCCAGCCAGTCCTGTCCAAAGATTATTAAAAATGCCAGTATCCGAAAGATAGATGTGCGAGCTTGCAGACCAGACACGCGTTGCCAGCGTACATTGGTGCTTGAACCACTTTGCTTCATGCTCTCTGTATTTGGTGTTATAACGCAGAAGAAGAAAGAAGGTATTTTGTAAAAGAATCGCGCTGTCAAAAGGAGCAATGTTGGATGTAACCTTGCCTTTCAGTCTATGATCTCGCCAAACGTCTCGGGCGACATACACTGCAAACAGGGTAATCTGTTTAACTTATACTAGTAATCTACCGGTAATAAAATACCTCCCTTATGTAATAATTATGGGAGCCCAGCTGTTCTCAAGCTTTTACTGGGCCAAGGTCAACCTCAAAATGAAAAACTGCCATCTAATTACAACGACCAACCTCCCTACCAAGAATGGGCTGTGTAGGCCAAATCTTTCATTTGTTATGGTCATAGTATTACGCGTTTTACTGTTACCGATCACCTGTTAAATTACTCATCATTATCGTGACCTTGACCTAAGATCATCTACTGGTAGTTGCCATGGCAAGCCTATGGTAAGCCTATATGCCATATTTCAGGATAATAAGCTTTTTTCTAAAGAACTTTTTTTGTACTTAAAGTTTCAATAATCGCAGGAGGCATTTGCAAGAAGTACATCATTGATTTGCTGAAATCACAGACCTATTTTCTTGGGGTGCGGAGGCGCTAATATTTGTATGTGACCTGGTGAATATGCAGCTTACCAACGGAGCGACAATCACTACAAGAAGACTAAAGTTCGATGTTTGTAGGTCAGACTGTTTGCTTATGCTAGCCATTTTTGACAACAAGGCCGGTGGTTTCGGCATTTTCAAAGGTATTTGTTACGACTGAAGCATACGCACCAATTAAAATATGCCATATAAATATGCCTGTACTGCAAAATTAATTAGAGGGACTCCTTGACGGATCATGCATCGGCTAATATGTATTCTGTAAAGCCATTACATGTACTCAGTGTTTTCTTTTCCTACTGGAAATGTCTTTTTGCCAGGGAAAGTGACTGGCATCAGTCATTACCTCATTTTTTTTCTGGACATTTAACAACATCTTCACAAAATTTCTCCTTCCTTTGACTCTAATGTTGAGACGAGCTTAATTAAGACATAATTTTTATAGAAATATTTTTCTAAGAGAAAAGCGACTTCTCTTCATCTTAACAGACTTTTATAAGTCTACCAGGGAAAGTGCATCCGTTAATAAATCTCAGCACATTCAGCTTTTGCACCCTTTTTTCGCAGTGATGATAATTTGCGAAAGGAAAATACTCGTTAACAAGGACTAAAGGCAACGACAAGGGGCATGTGACTTTGGAATCATGTGGCAGAAACTTGGCATGACTGATGTTTTACAACTTTACCTCTTTGATAAGTTTCGATCTCGAGCTGACTACTCGAACAGAACACCAGTACCCGGTTGTTCGAAACTTTAATCGACGATTAAGCTAGCAGTCGAACTTTAAACAATTTCTACAGTTTGAAAGGCGTATTTTATTTTGTTTAACCCGAGATAATCAGGACTAAAAACTATTCAAAGCGAAATCATATTAATATTTTGCTATTGTTGCCTTACATTTTTTTTAATAAAAAATTTATCAACGGTTAGCTTAACAGCTGGTTAAAGTTTCGAACAACGGCGGTCTGATCGTGAGGTATGTGCCAGCAAAATGAGACATTTTCGGACAGTTCTAATATCTTGTACATGTATCTAAAATCAATTCATTTGTCGAAAACTGAGCGAATAGAATTACATGTATTTATCCGTAGTTTTGACCACATTAATTAAGACAAAAGACGTTAGTTTTCTTTGGTCATGACTCTGTCTGGGAAGTATCGGTGAATAATGAAGCGATCAAAATATAGCTAATGAATGCTATCACAATCAGGGAAATATACACCACGTATGCTTTATTCAGTTATATGTGATTTGTTACGTATAACTTAATTACTAGTTTTCGCTGATATAATAAACAAGTTGGAAGACATAAGATAACAAGGCCCTTCATTTATTTTCGCAAAATACCAGTATTTTGGAGGTTCAATTGAGACGGTTTATTAAACAGTGCTCTTTTGGCCCAGCAAATAACAATATTTCATTTCTCACCACCTCCCAAATTAGATCTTCTGACACTGTAAGCAGCAAATGTATTATGACTGCAAATAATAAATGCGATCAAGGAGAGGTCAGACTCTGTATTAAGTGTTTGATAATCAATCGGCCATTTTTGTGACGTCATATAAAGTCTCGCGTGAAATTACGGCGGCAGTGAAATCACGGTACGAAAATACTATCCTTTTGTCAATACATTTTAATGGAGCACATTTGATTTTACATATTCATACCTGGGTCCTTATAAGATGTTATGACCAAGTTCTTCCAAATAACATTAGTTTTTTTAACAGACGGCTTAAGTAGATTTGTCGTAAATAAGTAACCCACTCAAAAAAAGACTCGATTTTCTTTAACCACACAATACCATGTAAGCAAATCATACATGTGTTTGTTAAATAGCAAGTGCAAGCCAGAATAAGGGAGAAAATTGATGAATAGAGTGGGACGGTAAAGGACAAATGTAAACCAATCGTACAGGAAACTGAAAGAAACGCGTTTGTTTACCAGTACCAAACTTTATAAGTTATGGTAGAGTTATTTTACTGCTTTGGTACCTAAGTGATACTAAGACGTGCTATATTTACAGAATGTAGTTTAGTGTTAAAAAAAGGTATCATAGGAATCATTTCGTAAAAACAGACATCTTTCTTGTTATTACAAGCACTACAAGAAATTAAAAATCCAAAATGTGCATGGGACTTTAAGATATGCCTGTCAGATCAGAGCATAGTCTGTGTTCATGTTTAAGAAACTTTTTAATTTTAAACAACACTATAGAAAGGCGCATATTTTCTAAAAAAAATACGCATGTTTTCATTTAAAACGACTAATTAATTTTTATCAGATATATCACGTCGAACATATTTGAGTTGTCAACTTTCAAATATGACCTAAACAGGCCTCCATATTTGACTAGCTATTTACGTATGCGCTCAAATTATGTTTGAAGAGCGAAAAAAAAGTTTATCGTTTTTCTATTAACCTCTCAAATCATAAGTTCAAAGGTTCAAAAAATATCACCAAATATACATTGGCTTCTTTGTTTTCCTTTTGATAACGTCTTGGTCATAAGTCAATTTGTTTGACACTTAATCAATGAGGTGGCCTCGGAGATACGTGTTTTGTACTGACCACGTCACGTGAAACTAGCCTTTTATAGATAATGGTCCTTGAAAGAATATTTAAACAAATATCTAACGATGCAGGTATTTAAGATCTGGGTTAGTTGTAACCTGAATATTTTTGATATTTTGTAACTGGGCTACAATGGTCAAGGGTTTGAAACTAAGAGTGGCTTTTCTTTCGGAAGAGTGAGGTAATGCTAATCGTTTACTCAAAGATGTACATGTATGAAGAGTGTTAAAATTTGCGAAAATTAATTAAAGCTCAAAGTGGTCCGTGCCGTCTTTGCGTATTTTGTGACAGTTGAGGAAACTAGAAACCAATTCTAAACTTTCTTGCCCTAAACCGGGACATTTTTGGTTCAGCAAAAACGATCGCCATTAATAAAATTGATATGTATGTTCATGGAATAAATTTAACACACCAACGGTCAGTTGTCAATATCGTAGCGATAGGCTGGAAAAATCAAATGTCTAAAATGCTAAATGTGGTCAAAATTAGCAAAAACAACGTGGACAAAATGGTAATTGGGTGATTAATAATCAAACCATGCACTTTTCAACTTTCGTTTTGCCTTATTTACAATTCAGTAACTTCAAAGGTTAGGAGGGAAGAGTTCCTAAGCCTGTACCTCCTCGGCGACGTCTTAACGAAAAAATAGAGATCAACATCCCTTAAAATCCCGAGTCCCCTTTGCAAAAAATGGTTTTATCACATGTAAAATGAGTGTTTTCAAAAAGCACGGCGAAATGTTTTTTTTTAATCATTTATCTGATATTTATATACATGTATACACAGTATACAGTTCAACAATTCCATTGATGCTACAAAAATATCAAACATATGTAATAAATATGTTGATTGCAACATTTAAAAATAAAAATCGAACTAAAACATGTGTAGGATCGAATTAAAACATGTGTATATAAAAAAGTCAGTTTTACAGTGTTTTATGTAGTGTGTTCCAACAAGATTCTTACACGAACAGTAATAGTACATCATTTCAAATTATGTTTTGAATACTTTACTGTATACATGTTACAATGTAATGATCATTTCTCACTGATGATATATGTCTTGTGAACGTTGAAACCTTCTATCGCTAGCTAAACATTATTAATACTATGTCTAGGTCTTATATTTTGTCTTAAAAACGTTGTATTCAATAAAACCTTAACTTTTTCACACGGTACTTTCCGCAATATGTATGTATTAAAAAGGTTTGGAATTACTTTTTTGTTCATTAATAAAAGCTTGGACAAAATGTGTCAATGATTTACGAAAAGTCTAAGTGTTTTCACACTTTCACAGGTTTATTAGAAGGAACTGAGATCTGATACCTCTCTGCAAAAAATACATTTTGTACCTTTTCTTTCCCAAATTCCGTAAAAGAAGAGTCAGTAATTTTACCTATGTAGTACAAACACAACCATACTTACACAGTGTAGTAGTGTTTGTACTAAAGGGGTTTTGCTGTCTTCGAGGTCTACAGAAGAAATCAGAGACCTTTGACCTTCCGGGTGTCAATGCCATGTCTTCTAGTGATGTCTTGCTGTCATGTTTCTAACCATGTATTTATGTGACATCTATCATGTCATGCTGTCATGTCTTTCTTTCATGCCTTGCTGTCACATCTTTTTTAGTATTGCTGTCTTGTCTTCCTATCATACCCCGCTGTCATGTCTTCCTTTCATGCCCTGCTGCCGTGTCTTCCTTCCATGCCCTGCTGCCGTGTCTTCCCTTCATGTCATGGTGCCATGTTTTCCTTTAATGCCTTGCTGCCACGTCTTCCTTTCATGTCTTGCAGCCATGTTTTTTCTTGTATTGCTGTCATGTCTTTCCATCATGCCTTTCTGTCATGTCTTCCTTACATGCCAAGAGATGGTGGAAATAAGAGTGATGGTAAGACAGACAGTAACCCTGCTTGTAGCACTGTCCTGTTGTGGTGTATTGTTTTCACGTCTTATTGTCGTGTTTTCTATCTCTCGTGCTTTTGTGTAACTATTATTTTCATGTGTCACACCTTACCAATCCTGGTTGTCTTTTCTGTGTACTCCAAAGTACCGTACCATTATGCACCTCTCCCATGAAAGTTAGCACATTTAACGGGTTTGTTGTTCGCCATTTGGGAGTGTCTTTTTTATACTGTTTGATGCCACTCCTAATGTCAGTAGCTAAACGCTGGTATACCGGTATTCGTACCGTCTCGTACGATATGATAGTGTATTCTTTATAATTAACGAAATGAATTACTGAAAATATTTTTCCAATCTTGACCGAACAACGGTCATTACAGTTATGCTGGTACCAACGTCTGTAGAATCCGGTCCAGTCCAGCATCACATCTGATGAAAAAAAAATATGTTTGCTTTTTTCCGATATGGAATTGAGCATGCAAATCGGTCATCAATAATTGCTGTCCAGTGAATCATCAGTGTCCTTGGTCGTGATGACCACTCACTGACCACTGCCTGTTTTATCTTGATACATCTTCATTAATATTCTTGGACACGCTATTGATAGCTCTGGTACATGAAGCAGTTTTGTGTTTGTTAGTTATGACAGACGAGATGCACCGCGGATGATTGTTTGAACTCAACATGGACACAAAAAGCTCTATGCCTGCTAACATTTCTGAATATGTATGTAAAAATTACGCATCTTTAGATACAAATTCTCGCTAGTGTAAGGTTGGGTCAGTTGTATAAACTCTACGGTTCTAGTTTTGTAAAACGTCTTTATGTTTTGATCTTGTTTAATCAATAACAGAGAAATGTTTGGTTAAGTTTCCAAATACACATGTACATGCACTGTTGTGCATACACGGTACTCAGTTGTTTTCCGGTTGTAGTACTGAAAAGCACGCGCTACAGTACGTTGATAAGGACTTTGCGCGACTTTTATATGTCTTTCTTTCCGGTCGGGCGACAGCAATGTGTATGTGTTCGGGAAGTTGATACCAATTTATTTTAGCTTGATTGTGAAGACAAAACCTTGTGGCTTATCAAATCCAACTCTCGAGCTCGCTGCCTGGAAAAAACAGTATTGGTGTCACTACTTGCCAGAAGTAGGTAATGTGACCCCATTATTGGGGCTAGAAGCCAAACGTACCGGATTCGCGGCAAATAACAATAACCCTCTTCCGCTCCTCTACGGAAGTACCAATGCGGACACATTGTTCCTTCAAGTGCTAAATGTTGCAAAAGACTCTTTGCCAGAACCCAAATGTAGACCACATTCTTCGCCAGAAGCCAAATGTAGCTTTCTTCGCCAGACCAAGCTTACTCCTCATCAGAAGCCAAATGTAGACCACAGTCTTTGTCAGAGGCTAAATATAGACCACACTCTTTGTCAGAAGCCAAATATAGACCATACCTTTTGCCTGTTTCTTTGAGCGTGACTTTGCGTCATTTCTATAATTCGGAACAACAGTTTTTTTGTCATAAGTTCTCGCGGTCATGATTGAGCTTTTTCAAAATCTGTGCATTTTAAAGTAAATCCCATGGGTATAGTTATGCAAGACTGTATATTATACCATATGATAACCAGAGACGCTGTATATTCTAGGAAAGGTTTTGAAAAAATTACATGGTCATAATTGTTGCCATGAAACTTCGCAGCCCTTTGTCCTGTTTAATCATTTTATAGTCTGGAATAAAAGCAAGTTGATCTACGAGTAAGTGTTCTTATTTAAGAATATACTGAAAATTAAATATTGCAATTAATATTGAACTTTTTGTTGTATTATATACTTTGTGGTACTTTGTTGTACTTGTAGCATTTCCGAAATTTATTCTGTCAGCGGCCAGCAATTTATTTGCATGCATGTATAAAAGCATTTCAATTCTGTTTTTAATTCTTGCTAGATTGGATTAGTTAGTTCAAATCTTAAATATTTTATATTGATTGTAGAACAAGAGTTCTGGCAACTTATATGACCTACTCTCGATGAAAGCTATCTGAAGTCCTGGCCAGTACTCGAACCCGAAAAAAGGGATTATGGAGGTCGCGGTCAGATGCAGCTGTCGACTGCCTACGGGTTAAGGGGTACACCTCCAGGCTTAAACAGAAAGTATAAAAACATGGTAACATGGTTAGTTCTGAAAACAAAACACTGTTGTTCCGTCATTTACCTTATTTTTTTATGTAATGCGTATTTTTGAAAAATCTTCAATGTTTACGTAAGCTCTCAAAGTAATACATGATATATATTCCTGCTATTATATCGCTTCAGTTTTGACAGAAAATAGTCGCAACGGTTACCACGGCCCACGAAATTTAAGAAAAAAATCAAAATCAGTTTCTTCATGCATGCATCTAAAATGCAAATAATTTGCGTTTTGTTGCGATGGCAAGCTATGTAATAAAATATTTTATTTCATGGTGAACTTTTGACACCAGGTTGAAATGTATGCGTTAGTAACCAATCCTGCACCTATTAAAGTATCAGGATCTATCAAAACATCACCTGAAATGTCAGATATGTAAAAATTCAATGTCACTAAAAGCTGAATAATTCGGCGATGAAATTATGACTAAAACCTCAAGGCAAAATGTTTGTCATTTTTACATATTGAACTTTTATATGTTTCTAAGTTCTATATTTGTAACGTAAAAGGTTTTTGCAACAGTGGATTGACCACTAAATACGTGGTGAAAAAAAACTTACATCGTGTTTTTAATCTGTTACATGATTCCGTTGAAGCTTTCATGATTTGCAAATTACATGTTGTATTTAAAAATCAAAATAAGAGTAAAGCACGTGAAAATTGTGTATCTACAAAAAAAGTCTTCCGAAATGAATTAAAGGAAATAAAATAGATAAATAAAACGAGGAAAAGGGTTTATTATCAAGCTTTCTTGACGCAATTGTTTCTCATACAAAAAATCTCCGAAATATGTCTGCTTGATTTATTGCGCATTATTTATCAAAACTGGTGTCATTTTAACTTTTTTGCGACCAATGGTTGACACTTCAAAAGTGGGGAAACACAACGCTGAATCGCGATACGGAGATAATTTATTTACCACTCGCAGACCCCTGAAAACTTTTCACCATTCCTTTCTTCCTGACTGTCTGTTAAAGTCGAAAGCTAAGAAAAGAAAAAAAAAACATCTGCGGCCCTCCACGGATCTGCGCGCATGCTCCTTCAATTTTCTTAACGAAATAATAGCCCCTTAATATCTTCAGGTGACAAAAGGTCACCCACAGCCCTTTTTGCGCTTTTCCATCAATATCTAGCAGGTGGACCGTATTTTGTCAGTTTTATATCACAAATTGAAGGGGTCAAAAAGGGCCAAGGGTCACTCGTTATAACAGCTTTTTAGCACAAAGGGCACGCGACTTTTTTCAAACCTGCAAGCATCTAATTGGTTTAGAAAACAGCATCATTCGAGCGATGGACCATGACATGGGTCAAATCAATAAAAAAGGTCAGAGCGATCTTTTTCAACTTGAAAGGTGGGAGGGATACTTATAAAGGGGATGCGATCAACTGAAAAGCCCTGTCTGTACTGGGAGATATAATTATCATATCAATTTCTAATTGAGTGTTCAAAATGTTACAGTGCAATGTTCGATCGGTTTTAGATAGCAGAAATGAAATTGTCTTTGGACATTTTGAATTGATCTAAAAAAATAAATTAAGAACTATTAATAAATGCTAATATAATTTTATTTTATATGTAGCTAAAAGTTTATAGCTGAAATGCGAACTCGCTCTCATATTTTTTACCGAGACGTAATTAATGCATAATTTTTAGTACCTATTTTACTAACAGTGAAATCGAGATTATTCATTAGTTTTTAAATATTGTTAAATCAATTTGAATATGCTGTTACGTTTAGGTTAACACGTTTTGCATTGTTCGATTGTTCATTTCACAACATTCATATTTATTTATTTATTTATTTATTAAATTTATCTTTTATTTACTATGCTCCTCAGCAATGTCGAATAATAAAAGATTATATTATACCTATCTTGCGTAAATATTTACTCATGTCAGAACAGAATAGAACAGAACAGTACCTTTATTTACATACACAGATTACAATATAACATGTGAACGAGTGAAAATTATATTTAACCATAACATAGGAGCAGAACTGAAACAATGGGTGTCGGTTTACATCTAAGTGGGGATGGTGATCATTTTTTGTAAATTAACATCGAAATTTTTCAACAAAATGAATCTGGCATATTTACTAATATTCTTCAATGTCCCTGTTAACAAGGGTTTCATAAAATATATACTTCTTTTTTCATATTGTTCTACTATTGATAAAATTCAGTGTATACACATGCCAATGCTCAGTGTGCAGTCTTATGGCATTTAAATACATAGAACTAATATACATATAATTACGGGTCCGACCTTTTTACACCCCATACATGACGTGTATGGTCCTTGTTAGCAACATAAAATCATGAAAATAAATATCTATGTAATAAACATAAACCATTCCAGCCCCAGTGTAAATACATAACGAACTGCCAAGAATAAACCTTTGACCATTTATTGATTCTTACAAAATACATGAAAGCTGTAAGTTATTACGAGCACGCTTGCATGTCAGCCCCTCTGACCCCTAATTTGACCCCGTTACTGACTATATCCGCCTATAAGATGCCAAACACAGAAACGTAATATAAGTTTGTGCTATTTTGTACATATTTATCATCAAGTTTCCAAAGTGTAAAGAAATGTCGTTGTTCGTGCGTCCGTGCGTCCGTTAGAGTCCTTCGTGGCATGGTCTTAGTTTTTGCTTTCACTTAAAGTAACCAGGATCGAAGACCAGTTCTTGTTTGAATCAATGGCTCTTCTCGATAAAATGGAGAAAAAAAAACGAAATTGTTTTTCAATATGCGTCTTTCAGCAGCGTGTCATCAAAACAGATATAAGGATTTTAAAATTATACTTTTTACAGTTTGAAATGGAACTGTTTTTAATGAACGGATTACTTTCAGGACAAAAGCTTTTCATCTTTCTGAGATACCGAAAAAATTAAGAAGGTGAATGATTTCGAAATATCAGATGTGTGAATTTTTTCTCGGCAAGGGAATGAAATGGAACAACCAAAATAAATCACCCGTATATATAGTGCCGACCCACGCTGATATTAGAAAAGGTCAAGCATAATAACCGGTGAATTGGCATTATCAAGTCTGTGAAAGATTTGTAATATTAATGTAAGGTTGCTAAAGTTCTCAACAAAAGTACAAAATATGAGCGTTTCCTTTAGCAAAAAATTTCTTTTCGCGTGTTGCAAAGAACAAGTTCGCTAGATGCAATTCACTTCCGCATGATTTGGGATTTGAACCCGGTTAAACCGCTCTAGCCCAACAGTTTGGGATGTACATGTACACGTTGACATGCAGAGTGGCGCAATATTACGTCTCATTATACAGGTGTAATGCTATATGACGACGCAGGCGAGAAAGGGGTACTAGACCCTTTCTTTATCAGGTGTATTCGAATACAAGGGGAGCGGTGGTGTAGAGGTTAAGGTGTCGGGCGCTCATCCCGGAGGTAGCGGGTTCGAGCCCCACTGGGGTCACGACCGTACCTCCTCATATGACACCAGTACTGGTTTTCCCAGGAAACGGACTCGAGGGTGACACGATAAGCTACAAACTTTCTTCACAATCGAGGTAAATTAAATTATTATAAACTATAAACTAAAGTGCAGGTGAAATCAAACGTGGGCGGTTGCCTTAATAAACTCTGCAAATCATCTTCAAGGAGTGTGTACATGATTGAACAACTCATATAATATATAATAATTATATATTATTGGTTAGACACCGCCGATCCAGTACGGACTTAGGAATGATAGTTTAGTTCTACATATGAATACATGTAAACGCCCGACGTAACCGATATATAAAGTAGATTTTGTCATAAAATATATCATTCTTTTACAAATTTGCATACAATATTTCAGACGTGACTACACTGGTTCATAGAACAACCATTAGAAGAGCTACGGTAATACATCCCTTATGAAAACTGACCAATGGCCATTGGAGACTGACCGCTGATGAGAATGAAGAAATGCATGTCAATATCGGGATCCCTTAATTGTAAGATATGAATGAATTGAACACGGATATAATATTTGACATCATCTTATTCGTGTTTTTTTTTCTCTTTTTTTCCGCAAGACAAAAAAAAAATTTACAAAGAGATTTATATTGTTATTATTTTGTGAATTGAAATTAATTTGCTATGTAGCCGGAGTTAGAAGAGTGCTTGATTTAGTACAGGTAATTTTATTATTTCATCTTTTAAGATTATTCATTCAGGAGACTCAGATGTGCAGTCTAGATAATAGGTAATTTAATTAACGCATCTTTTAAGGTTATTCTGGCAGAGGGCTCAGCTATTTATAAATAAAGTGCAGACGAGATTTAATTAAATCAATACACTATTTTTTTTATAATAAATTGTACATGTATATTTAAATTCACTTAAAAGTAAACGCTGACAATGTTTCTTGTTTGGGACCGTAAGAAAATACCTTCTCTTTTTTTCCAGAAATTAATTATCAATATGAAAAAATAAGTTTGAAGATATGAAAAAGATCTAAAGTAATAACAATGTATAATTACAACATAATGTTCATAAAAGTGTTATTAAAAACTGTTATAGGAGAAAATATCTTAGATATTTCATTCTTTCGAGTGTGGCATTTAAAAAAAAATTATATGTAACATTCTTTGAAATATTCAGTGACAACACAGTTTCAAATCGAAATAATCTTGTGACGTTACGTAAATCGTTAAATCAAAACTTTCTGAAAAAATACCCCCTAATGACTTGCATTTGATATTATATATCAAATATAAAATGTATTTACAATACCTTTTAGTAAAGGGAATTCCATATATATCATGTATTCATTACGTTTATATTCATACTATAGAATTGTTTAGTGAAATGAGTCTAATCATGTTTTCACTATTACATATTCAGAATTACGTATTCAGTATAATGTATTAACAATGGACTTAGAATTACGTATTGCATCATAAATATTTCAACAATATCTAAGTTAGTGCATTCATGATTATGTAGTCACTCAGTATAACGTATTATCAAAATGCACTCTTTAGTATTCAGTATAAGTAATTTATTCAGTATAAGAAATAAATTCAGTAAAAATAATTCAGTATAAGTAATTCTAGTAATTTAGTATGATGTGTTCACAATGTATAAAGTGTAATAGTATAACATTACGCGCTGAAAGTAATATTAACAATATCACGTATAGATTAGTTTTATAAGTAAATAAAAATTACGTATTGACCTTTAAAACTTATAATATTTTGTAATATAAAGTTTAATGAATTTAGTATTAAATGTGCAGTAAATTGTACTTACCATTACGGTATGCATTAAATGCACTTACGTGTATTTAATATTCAGCAACATAATAGATCAAAGCCTTAAAATAGTTTAATGATTTTATTTGTAATCGGAAATGTATAGGCCTGAATTAGGGCCCCGAACGAAAGTGTTACTAGATTAGTAAAATTCATTTAAGGAAAGAACGCTTAGACGTCATCTTAGACGTCATCTGCGATATTTGACGAAAAGAAAAGCGTCCGATTTCACTGTGATGTCATTAGTGGTCGTTTTCAAAAATCTTTTAAACTTTCTCTGGAATTTGTCGTGTGTACAACTGTTAAAGAAGACATCAAATGTGATTTATCCTCGCTTGACGTCATGCGTTCGTTTAGCAAATCAGGTAATCGGGTGCCTTACGTTTCTTCGTGCGGGAAACGGAGTGCTTTGTGAGTTTAGTTCATATTAAATGTACCTCGATTGTTTTACTAGATCTATATAAAATTGTTTGAGATTCAATTCAAAGGTTTAAATTTGCCCACGGAAACCCTTTCTTTACCAAAAAAAACCCTCAATTTTGTACTGATTTTAAGTAAAGTTGTAAAGTATCGCCGTTGACCGAGTAAATTATAATATATCTATGGTCATGGTTGAGTATTTATCCCTGTTACCGCCGAGATAAAATTGAAGAATCGTTCTGATGACGTCAGTGTGAAATCCCCTCCGATTTCTCATCGACGTCATCAGCGACTCCCCTCCGATTTCTCACCGACGTCACCATCGATTCTCCTTGAAATTAGTTTTACGGATTACCTCGAAGATGGCCGAGTAAGCATATGAACATGTTAAAGAGCAGCATATACCTGATGCGAGGAGCACTGTGCATTTGGTTGTGATGCAGCAAAGGTCAAGGTTATTATTGCACTGAATTAATGTTATAGATCTACTTGTAACCACCCAATTGTCGTAATAATGACCAATGGTGATGGTCAACTTCTTAGCATTCTGCTAGTGGCAATTAACGGGCAACAGCACATGATAAGCAAACAGTACAGTTACTGCATTGATATACGTAAGGACTACCTTTTTGCCATGATACTTTTTATTAACGTATGCCAAGATCTCACAGCAGACGCGTTTTTCTTTTGTCATTCGTCATAAAGGTTGAATACTTTGGATTTGAAAGTGGCTACCTAGCCACTGCCTTTGGATTTAGGCAAACAATATATAATTATGTACATTTCTGTTGTGTTTTGTTATATTTTACATTACTCCAAAATATTTGAAATTGGCACGGACCTATAAACACATATACACGTGTATATAGGTGGTCTTTTTTATAAATTGCTTATAAAAAATAGTTTGAGGTCAGCAGTAAAAATTTAGAATCTGTCGGGGAGGGTTATCAGACTACTCCCCCTTTACTCCCAATACTCCCAAGTGTGTACATTTGAGTGAAAATCAAAAGAATGAAAAATCTAATGGAGAAATTTAAATTTTAAAACTGAATTTTTAATGTTCATACAGTTAAAGTCATTTTCTAAAGCAACATTACATTCTTAGTTAAACTAGGTTTAAAGTCATGTGATAAATAATTAATATTTTTAATTACCATAACATGAACATAAATTATGCTTTATTTTACAAGAAACTTTACTTTAGATCAAATATTTAAGGGAGAATAATTATGTAGATCTAGTACCATTATATTTTACTTTATATAATAGGGAATTGTTGTGTGTGTTTGTTTACAGAAGATGCATGGTTCTTTTTTCATCTTCCAAATGAAATTCCTATGAGAAAAGGTTCTCTAAATATGTCTGCAGAACAGAACAATAAATTTATTCAAAATAATCCCTTTTGTAACATGAAAATTAATTCTCCTCAGATGAATAACCAGCTGCTTTTAGACACTGCATTTTAGACAGTTACAGAAATAAAACTGTCATAAGACCAAAAAAAAATCTGTGTTTTGGGCCACACAGTTCTTACCTCTCGACCGTAGAGGTTATTTTTCAAACCAAAAAAAAGAATTTTTTTTTTTATCTAACTTGCATTTTGGGACAGTTGTCCTAAACACAGATTGTTCTTTTCCAACCTATAGAATTTTTTTCGATTTAAAAAACAAAGCAAAAATTTGTCCCTACCCTACCTAGCATTTTTTGATCGGTTGCACTAAACACAGATATTTTTAGGGCCTAATTTAAAGATTCAAAGTCTGATGTAAGTACTCTAGCAAAAAGGTATAGAAAGAAAGTAACAATTTATCTTCTAAAACCCATTGAAATATTAAATTATCAACAGTTTTAAAAACAATGAACCTTAAGTACATAATAAATAATTATAATTTGAGTGAATTGAAAATTGAGGGTTAAAAGTTTAGGGAGCAATGTTTGAGGGAGGTGGCGGGGGGAGTTTAAGGGAGGAAATGACTTCAGCAAGGAAAAGTCTGCCTTAATTAGCACCTTAGTGTCACCAAGTATATATTGAAGGTAAAATCCCTTCATTTTCATCTTTGCTCTCCCAGGAAGAAGTGACAATTAAAAAACTCATATTGAAATCCTGTGTAGAACAGAAATCATAAGAAGAATTATCACAAACACCATCCCTCAAACTCTGATGGTATATAAATGACACAACTTAAGGTGCAATGATCTATACTACAGGTTCATGGAACTGTTTTAGACTCTGGTAAGTTAGACAATTTAATGGAATTTCACAATGAAATCTTTTACATGTTGCTACTTTTATACTTTGATTGAAATTATCACTTATAATTTAAACTTCTCACACAATATTCCATAAGATTTCAGGATTCCAAGACAGTCCAGGAGTTTTCTTGAAATTCCAGCAAACACACATTTAACGTCTACACTGTACATTGAAAATTCCTGGACTATTTTAAACCTTAAATGACAGGTCACATGCAGATAGCATGTATTTGAATCAAATGCTTTATGAATTTTTTTTCAAAGGTAAAATTTGAAAAGATATTATCTACATTGCATAAGTGAAATTTGATATTTGGTGGTTTTTGTTTAAGGAGGATCTGTGAAAAGTTAAGATAGTAATGAGAATAAAATGCAAGTTGAATATTTCTCGCTACTCTGCGACTGCCGCTGGTCCTTTTTGACATGTTGGAGGCTTATTGTTTCTATTGGAGAAACATTATATACTGTTAATGTTAATTCCTGGGCAAGATATAATCCAGGATTTTAGAAAAGATATGTTACAATTCGTAGAACCACTTAGAAAATTGTGATGGTGGTTAAAATCTTTCAAGTACTTTAGATGTCTTTTCCTTTCAGTACTGTACTGTAATTTATCTTCATCTTTTCAGTGAACAGTGATTCAAACGTTGTGTCAACCAACATCTCTAAAGTGAGAACAGAGCAATCATGTGTTCTGTGGTCCGCTCATCATTTTATCAATCATTTGGTTTAAGGTAAGTGCTATTTATAGTGTTTTAAATTGATGACTATTCCCCATGAGCGTTATTTTCATTATGTTGGCAAGATGCCAAAATCAAGATTAAATGTAACAGCCTCTGAGTAACAATCAAATAGGAGAGATCGCGGTGATGTCACATGGCAACTTTAATAAGATTGCTGGTGGGCAATAACAGTTGTGTTTACAATGCTTGTGTATTGGAAAGGAATTTTTGAATTTTTATAACTTTTTTGCTATCTGAAAGATTTTTAAAATTTAAAAAGTTATGAAATGCTATTAATACTCATATTTTCACATTGAAATATCTCTTTTGAAAAAAAATGCCATTTTTAATGACACTTGAGTTTTCATAACAGCTTGTTGCTGCTATAATCATTTACGAAAACAGTGTAAGTTACGCACTTGCTTATTTTTCATTTGGAATCTTAACAAAAACTGAAAATAATGAATAAAGTGTATATGTTATTAGTCTTCCTGTGATATAAAACATTTTAAAATATCTTTTGTTTTAAAAAAAGTTACGGCCGTTAAAAAACACCGTATTTTGTGATGTTTTAAATGTTTAAAATATCCTAGTATTATTAGACTGTATCAATCTGCTAAAACTTATCATAGAAAGTATAGCAGTGACTTTGGTATTTAAAAGAAATATAGGCAGATGGTGAGACATTCCATTTTATTTTTGGGGTAAATACAATCTAACTCTATAGCTCTTATACATTATATTTACCCCAAAAATAAAATGGAATGTCTCATCATCTGCCTATTTTTCTTTTAAAGTAAGATATATTTATTTAGCATCAGTTAAGGGTTGATCATGTAAGGAAAATATTTCATAAGCCAAAGAAATCATGTTTCATGTCTCCAGTGAAATACAAAGTGTATATTATACACATTGGCCCTACAGTACTCTCAGCCCTTTGATAAGTCAGTTCAGCTCATCCTGTTTGATACCTTGGTAGGATATTCTTTGAGACGAATTGTTTCTATTTTAATAGAGAATAATTATTTACTACCAATATTAATTCCTGGATATTAAAGCTGCTCGCTCTCAGATTTTGGTGAAAAAATAAAGTTCTTGAAACTGAATGTAAATAACGTATTTTAGAACATATTGCGATATAAAAAGGCTCCAGTATAAATTCATGTCGCGTTACGCTACCAAATTCAAAAGCGTTGTAAACGCTTTTGAAATTTCAATATAAACATATAGTGTAGCGGTGCCGTGTAACCGACTTTATCAATCGATTTCTGCTAATTCCTACCTAGATTTTTTCTTATTTTTTTATTCTAGCCTTTAGTTTTATAATTATGATCAAGAATTTCATTTTTTTTTTTTAAATATTTTTTTCAACGGTAACTGAGAGCGAGCAGCTTTAAAAAACAAAAAGATAACACTAATTATTAAACTCTAATTAATTTATATCATAATTATAGGCGGTAGAATGAATAAGTAACAGAAAGACAATGAAAAAAAGTTTGTCGTGTATAAAGAATCTTTTTTTCCCCTCCTTGTGGAGCTTTATTGTTTAAAAAAAAAATCTGGCCTAAAAAATTTAAGCTAAAACACAGATTTATATTCTTTAGTATTAAGTCTTTGGTTACAATAGAGATAAAAGATGAGGATTTCAGATAGATCTGTTAGAGGAAGTTTTTATGTAGTATGTTGGAGGCAGATAATTAGAAAACGTTCATTAGCAAACTGCAATCAATCAATCAACAGTTTAGTTTCCTGTTAAGGCCAATATATTTTATCTTTTTGTTATAATCTAAATAATTTTACTCTCAGTTGCAAGTGAAATACTTACAACTTAAACCAATTGCTCTCAAGACTCACTCCAGATGGATTCTGTGAGGTTATGTAGAATTATTGTGTCTTGCCACCAGGCACTGGTGGGAATCAAACTCAAAACACTCCGTCCTGGGGATGACACCACTACCACTGTGCCATGGCCTTATATAAATAGTGCAAAATTACTTATTTATGTAAACATGATCCGTTCTGCGTTTATTATTTACAATGGTTATTACTTTAACTTTTTTGGCTTTTGTTGGTACTCTTTGAATTGGAGAATATTTTCATGTCATACAGTACACTGCATAATATCAAGTTATAAAACCTCTATTATTATAAATAGCCTCCTTCAATGACGGAAGATCGGAGTCTATTTCTGGTTCTACCAAGGATTGTTAGGTAAACTGCCCGCCTGTTAAAATGACCAAAACACAGTTGGAACGGGCGTTTAACTCCTACAACAACAACAACTTCTCTGACTCAGACTCTACTCAGCTTGCAGGGAAGTTGTTTCAAAATATATGGTAGTGGAGAAGTTTTTATAAGCCAAAGACCTCTGTGTTGTATTTATCTTGCAGCGGAATCTTTATCCTTTTTCCTAAAGTATTATTCTGTTTTCCATAGAATGACTATAAACCTCAACCATGTTAACATTAGGTATGATTGTTAGGTTAACTGTCCGCCTAAAATGACCAAAGTACACTTGAAATGGGCGTTTAACTCCTACAACAAGAATTTCCTTAACTGACTCAGCTTGTAGGGAAGTTGTTTCAAAATATATGTTAGTAGAGAAGTTGTTATTAGCCAAAGACCTCTGTGTAGTATTCATCATACAGTGGAATCTTCAAATTTTAACTTTTTTTCCTAAAGTATTATTCTGTTTTCCATAGAATGACTATAAACCTCTACCATGTTAACATTAGGTTATAGTGCTATCCCCAATTTTAGTAACAGCATGAACCAGGAATATATATCATGCATTGAGTATAGCTTCCCGCTAAATATAAAAGTACCGGTATGTACAAAAATGTTCTACAAAAAAAGTTATCTAGCACTAAGATATTTCTATTTTCAGAACAGTATGATGAATACCAGTATATACATTATATACCGATATACTAAGAAAAACAAAGCTGATTTTCTTAAAAAAAACAAATAATAAAAATACCAATGTTGGCCTTAGATTATATGGTTTGATATTAATTTTTCAAATTATTATGTAATAATTTACAGTTTTACTTGTTTTAAATCAATTGTAGGAATAAATTCATTCAAAATTTAGGAAACTGTGTTAGAAATCTGGCAAGTCAAAGGTAACAAATAAAATTTCTTGCCTATGTTATATTTAAAATGATCTATGTTATGTAACATAGAAAATTCTTTTCAGCACACTTTCCTCCATAACTGCATTTACTACAGGCTATATCATTGTGATGTATATAACTAACTTGGTAAACTGCGATCCAACATTGATCAGTTATTTGTCTTTTCATGGTAAGAAGGTCGCTAATTTTTAAGTGAGGAATCGTGGAGATTGGTATAGTCAAGGCCAATGCGGGCGGGGTTGGTGATTGGTGTAGGGGGGGTCAGTTGGGACCGGCTTGGTAGGAGCAACCATAAACTCAGTCAGACATTTTAAGGGCATTCCCAGGTATAGCTACATGAATCTGCTTTTTTAAGATATAAAATGTTTGAAACAGGATAAATGTGCATTAAAGAAATCATGCATTAATTAAGTGAAAATGCATTTTTCAAGAAGTACATAATACCCTATGTAAAAAAAATATCTCTAGTTTCTACACAAAATGCCACCAAAAAACAAAACAGCTGTAAAGAAGGTTTCACTAGTATTATATATTAATTTCTCCCAGTATTAGAGTGTGTCTTTTTCATAACTCACTAATTTCAGCCTTTTATTATCATGTAATGTAAAGCTCTGCTAGGTAATAATTATAACCATATACTGTTACATTATATACATGAAGACAGTAGGGATGGACATTGTGTTATAAAACATCCTGATGGTTGCGGGTTCAAGCCCCACTGGGGTCATGACTGTACCACCTCATATGACACCAGAACTGATTTTTCCAGGAAGCGGATTGAGAGTGACTCAGTTAGCTTTAAGCTTTCTTCACAATCAAGCTAAAAATAAATTAGTATAAACTAAACATTTCCAAATCATTTAAAACAGCATCTTTTAAAAAATTGACTTTTTTTTTCAAACAAAGGAACAACAACAACATATCCCATCACAAGAAAACCATTGTATTGACCAATGGTCACAGTCATTGATCTTTTTGGAGTAATATCGGCCATCTTTTTTAGTGCATCTTCAATCAGGACAACTAATTTTGTTTAATTGCAGCATAGCTGTCTGGAAGCCGGCTGCACTGTCCAGTTGAAGGGTCAGTTTGACCCCTTGACCCCTGCACAATAAAGAACTGACCACTAAAAATTAATATCCCCAAAGGGTCACTTGCAGATGACAACACTGGGTTTTTGGGAAGTTCCTCTCTTTTTTGATGAAATTGCAACTGTCATGCAAATGGAACATCATAACTACCATATTACTTCTAAAAAGATGCATCGCTTGAAGTTTTTGCACAATATGTGTGAAAGAATACTTTTCTGTTTTAGTACCAGTGTATAGCTTCTTAAATACCAAAGAAATTAACATTGAAATGAGTTTTACGCCAGAAACCATTGAAACCTAATTGCCTAAATCTAAAGCTACAGTTAATATCTTTAATACACAAAGAATGAAGAATCTTAAGAAAATAAAAAACAAAAACATCATACTTGAAAAAGTCATCATCAACACATTAAAATTGGTTTCCCTTAACTTGTGGTTCTTGTAGAGGTGTTGTCATAATTTTGTGGACACTGCATTAGTCCTGGCAAGTATCTACCAACACTCTCAGTTTTCACATCATTTTACTAAACTACAGCAAATCTGTTAGAACAAAAAATAACAATTTTGTAAGCAGCTTTGAAAGTACAACCAATTAATTACAAATATGAGTAAGTATTATAGTAGAGTATTTTACTTTATCCTGATTTGTTGTTGAATGTTTCCCAGAAACAAATATTATTTATCTCTTATTCAGCAGTACTGTTTTAACGTTCTTAATTACCATTACAGATTGGATCATATAAGTGTAGTAATCTCCAGTAATTACATTTCCATGTAAAAGATCTCAGCCATTCAATAGACCATTGTTTTGTATTGTTTTTCAGCTGCCATTGTCCAGCTGTTATCAAGTTATATTTTAGCCAAAGGTCATTTGTAGGGACTGATGTAGTCAATAACGACTATGGTCAATAGTTACGTGACACGAAAATGTTAATATTTGATTATTTCACAAAAACAGAATGTATTTCAATAGTTTTAATAGATGAAAGTAGTGAAGTGGACAATCACGGCCAAGCCTAGGGCAATCTTGTAATGAATACCCTGTCTCCACAAAGTATATGTCTATTTGATCACTGCACAGCTGTTTTAATGGTTCTGTTGGTTTATTTCGGTCAGTTGTTTGTATTTTTTAATTGTATTTGGACAGGCAGGATGGGTTTTTGCACCTAAAATACTTGTTGTTTGAAAACATGACTGTTTGACCATCGTTAAATTGATTTTTTAGTCATCTTCCTTTATATAACTGGCAACAAATCAAATAACAATGTGGGTGGTTTCTAAAGCTTTTACTTTCCAGTATAACAATGGTAAAAAAGAGACTTTTTAAAAATTTCGTTTTAAATCAGAGTTTTACTTTTTGCTCAATGCCGTCATATAGATAAGCTGAATGGCCATAATTTTTCTCGGCAATGTAGGGTTGGGAATATGGATGCCTGTTTTGAAAATGAAAGAAATAAAAAAAATAACGTTTTTCTTTTACACAGGAAACCCATTTGTTGAATTAATATATTATTATAAATGGCAACTATAATATTCACACAATAAGCTGGTCAATGGTAAAAATGCATGGCGCTTGCTCATATGGTAAAAAATGACTAGCACTTTATCATTATCAATTATATCAGACATTTTTCTTGATGAATATGCAGAATTCTTGACGCAGAACTAATTTAGGCAAAAAATGACTAACGCATGATGCTCAAAATGGATTATTTTTGGGAATTAGGGAACTTGAGAGACCCTTTTTGTTGCTATGACTACCAGAATGACCAGTGGTCAGTTTAATTAGTGCAAAAACTGACCAGAAAATAAATGAATTTGTCCGGAGCTTTGACAAATATTGATCGTTTTTGATTGGTTACCATGCCCGGATTGTATTTTAGGAACTAGCCATTATCTTGTCTAAATGAATGACTCGCCTGTCTCGGGTTTTTCAAAAACCAATGGTTAAAAAGAATTTATGCAATTATGCCTACAATAAAATGGCAGATGAAAATGTGTTGTTATGTTTCTTGGTATATCATTTAGTTCATTTATACGGTGATTGAATGAAGGCCAGTGAAACATGATTCCTTGGTCCTGTCCTCTCTGTAACAATGTCTCAAATTCAGATGTATTTTTTTTCAAAGTTGAAAAATCATCTGAAAAAAGCACAAAGTGACAATTTTATCGAATGTGTGTGAAAGAATAAATGGAAATAATTTTATATGTCAGTTTGCACTGTTAACTGATCCATAAAATTAATTAATAGTCCATCAAAAAGATTCATATTTGCTTTAAAAGTTTATGCACTTTTTTCAATTAATTTTTTGTCCAACTGACTCTTAACAAACCAAATTTGTACAAAAATGCTATTGCAATCATGCTATGTCATATCTTAAGAAAATTCTATGGTCGATGTCAGGAAAGATGACCTCAAGATGGTAAGCCCATGTTCATCAACACAAAGCAATCCCTTTTATTGTTGGTGCTCAAGTCTTGCTAAACAACAAGGCTGAGCTGCCTGGGTGCAGTGGTACTGGGCATTCACCTCAGGATGGGAGGGTCCCTGGTTTTAAAAACTTTCATAGAAGACAGTGATAATGACCACAATACGATCATTGAGGCTGATTCGAGAATGATTAATTCGAGTAGAAGCTTGTGCTATTGAGAGTAAAAAATTAAACATAACAAAATAATTTTACTGGCATTTAAAAACCTTATTTTCTCTGACCAACGAGTGGGATTTTAGCTAAAGCTGTGTAGATAAAGAATTAAAATAACAAATTTTCAGGCATTTATTTTTCCTTGTGGTTTTATGCCCGTTTCAACAGCATTTTATTTCAGTTATGTACTGACGGCTACTAAGGTAACAAAATCTATATAATACTTTGAAAAAACTATCCCCATCAGTAATACTACTCCCATCATCTATAAGAAACTGCACATTCTCATGTAGAGAATGTTGGGTAGCTCGGGCTCAAACCCATTACCTTTAATGAGGCGATGCAACAGCGTGCAAATATAAAATGAAGTTTTCAAAAAAGCGTTGTCAAACATTTGTTGTACATGTTTTATAGCGTAATTGTCAGACAACTTCTTCCAGGCCATTGTACCGGTATTTACATTGTAACTTTAGAGAAGCAAAAGTTATTTTACCACATTGCACTACATGACCCCACCTACTATATATTTAACATTACAATTTTGCAGAAGATCAGAATGAGGAAAAACACACAATCACTACACACTATGTTTCACCGTATATAATTTGCAATCAATTTACCACAACTCCCTCAACCATCACTGAGAATGCTTTTGTGTTTTATTCAGCCAATAGCAGTTCAGTTTTTTGTAATATTGGGTAATCATTGGTCGATAGAAGTCAGCTAAGCTTCCAGTGATTTGTAAAAAACAACTTCATGCAGAGATACAAAACATCAGCTGTCCAATAGAAAAAAAACACAGATAGCTGTAGTAAAACATGGTCTGCTTCATGATCGGTTGTACATGAAAAGAAAACATATTTATATGAATGAAACCAGTCAATTAATTATATATGAAACCAGTCAATTATGAGTATGAATAATTTTAAAGAAGTAAAATAATGACTTAAACAAGTTTGCTTACTATTATCTTGCATAAACTGGTATACATGAATTCAAACTTGCCTCAAAAGTTCAAATACATAATATCTTTGAGAGGAAATATTAAAAAAAAAAAGGATTTAGTTTCAGAATAATTGTTTCTTAAAACAGAGGGTTTTAAGTATTTTCTTCTGCAGTATTTGACCAGTATGTACATAACATGTATGCTGGTTTATGTATGAATTGTGACTCAAAATCTTTTCAAATTTTACAGTATTTGGAGATGAGTGATTTAAACATTAAAAAAAGTGGTCAAAAAAATGTGGTCACATAAAAACTAAACCTCTGGATGACCCTCAGTTAGCCGACTATCAAATAATAAACTATATAAGGAAATACATCGGATATTACATTTTTGTTTTTCAGCCGAAAACCTTCCCTCTAGGGATAAGAAAGGTGGCGAAAGATCCGTATCAGCAACATCAGTTTTAGGTTACAAAATAAATGACCACTAGACTGGACGTGAAAATAGGTTTTTGATAAGGAAATTAACAAATTATCACAGAAACTAAGTGAGAAATTGGAAAAGGTATAGTGTTTCAGGGGGTTTACATAACGTTTGGTAAAATACAATGGGTGTCGAAATATTTGAAGAAATAGAAGTTGAATTACATTGACAACTAATTTTTGATAAGGATTCGTAATGAGACAGGTTAAATAGACTGTGACAAGTTAAGTTTATGCTTCATATTGGTCAAAAAAGTATTTTATCATGTCTAAAATAACCTATATACTATAGTTTGTTTTTGTTATAATAAAAGCCCTAGAGGCTTAAAACTTAAATGAAGTTTGACTTTAACAGTCTAATTAAGTTTGTTTAAAAGTACACTGGCAGGGCCAGTAGGTAACTTTGGGATCGTCAAGAATTTTACCAGTCCGTGTCCGAGATGACTGAGTCCACTGTTACATGTATGGTCAATTTTAGTGATCAATGTCGCAAATTCTAAAATATTTTAAATTTGAATCTTTAAATCAGTACTTAATTGTCTCTGAAACCAATACCATAGCATATTAATTATTGAAACAATTCAGTGATTTGTACTGTTTATAGTAAAAGGCTTTGAAGGAAATGTCTAAATCTCTGACATTTATGCAGATATCATTAATGTAAGAGTATTAGGCAATTCCCTAGTGCTCAAAACTCAATTAAGCTTGCATGCTGCAAGAAGTTCTGATGAATTAATGAGTTTTAATGACTACATTTTTCAGACAGTATGTTATCTCTGACTGAATATTAAATTGTGCTTTACAATATAGAATGAATTCTATTGTAAAAGTGAATTTATTTAATGTATTATGGTTTGCTGCCAATGATTCTCGCTCAGTTGCTTAATGAATTAATTAATTCATTCATTTGATTGCTTGCTTGAGTGTTTAAATTAATTAATTTGTTCATTCGTTCAATTAATCAATTATTCAATTAATCAATTAATTGATCATTCATTCATTCATTCATTCATTCATTCATTCATTCATCCATTCATCCAATCAATCAATCAATCAATCAATCAATCAATCAATCAATCAATCAATCAATCAATCAATCAATCAATCAATCAATCAATCAATCAATCAATCAATCAATCAATCAATCAGACAATTAAATAGAACCCAGTTTTGTCATTATTCTATCAGTATTTTAAAATTCATTATTCTATCTAAGAAAAGTAATTATCATGAGTCTTTAAAGTTCTATGTCACTAAAAATATATTTTTTGTTATATTCTTAAAGTTAATGAACAGTTTAATTCTAAATAAAGGCACAATTGCGAGGAAAACCTGAGGAAACATAGTACAACAATTGCTCCCACTTCACCATTTGCTCACCAGAAGTGATGACCCTTCTCAGCTTAGAGGAGCTATACACCAATAGGTAGATCTTCTGGTGATTTTCTTTTCTAATTTTTTCTGGTGATGTTTTTCCAACCTTTCTGGTGATTTTCTTTTTCATTTCTGGGATTTTCCCAACTTTCTGGTGACTTTTCCGGGTTCCCAACTTTCTGGTGATTTTCTTCTTCATCGTTCTGGTGGTTTTTTCTCATTTTTCTCATGATTTTTTCCCCCATCTTTCTGGTTCTTTTCCAGTTTTTGTTGCGAAATGCTACAGAGCTAAATATGCGGAAATCTGTATTTTTTTAAATTCTGAGTATTTGTCAAGACCATTCACTTGTTAGTCATATAAGGAGTGTCCAGTATTTAAAAGACTGAATACTTGTCAAAGCGACAAACCCTAAATCTGACGTCAATTCACATAACGTCAAAAAAGTCTTAGTTAGATAATTTATAGGATTGTTAACAAACCTGAAAGTTTCAGCTAAAAGTTTCATCAAACATCGGTAAAATTAGCGTAATTATACAGTCGTGTTGTAGCTAAGTAACGAGAAACCTTCATAAACACTTGTTTCATAATTTTTGGGATGGTATTAATTTATTATGAAACGTCGCTTAGTAACATTGGAACACTGTGCATAATAAAACATTTCTCGATAAATATTCTTCTCGAGAAATTTCTTTCTTTATTTATTTTACATACATTCAGTTTATTTTCAATGTTTTGAGAAAACAATCTGCTCGTACCTGGGAATACCCCTTTAACAAAGATTTTTTTTCCATTTTTAAGTCACTTCTCTCTACATTATTGACATCTTTTCACTTTGCACTTGACGAAGTTATGAATGTTTGCTATATGATGTAATTCAGACTTTGTTTAATTCTTTTAAGATGATAAGAATGATTAAAAATATCATCCCCTATTGCAACATCAAAGAAATCTAACAAATAGCCACGATGGACAAACATGTCATAAAACAGAGCAAAAGTTATGTCCATTTTTCTGGGTTATCTAAAAATGTGAGTGATATATTAATAAATCGCACGCTTATGCAATTTTTGAGTGGACAAAAGTGGACTTTACAAGCAATTTTACGACACATATTTTAGTCGAGATAACTGTTTGATAGTAAAAGCATTTTGTAGAGCTTATTTAAGGGGGGTTGTTTCATTGCTGAAATACCTTGGTTATGTAATGTTGTTTGCCTTTAGTATGTTGTCAGGACTGTAAAATAGAATTGTAAACTTGTCATAAGTGCTGGGACGGCTTTGTTCTTTTCCAGGGATATGTTTGTTCTTGTTCTTGTGACAAAATAAATTGATAAAAATATACTACCGCCTTATATCAGTTTATTAAGATGACTGTTTTATTAACCCAATGACAGACAAGTAATCAAAAGTATTGTATAATCACAAATTAGATATCGCAAGACTGATACACAAAACTTTGAAAATGGTCACATTAAAAATAAATTATTTGATTTTGAAAAACATTTTTTTTCCCTAAACCAGTCTTTGCCTTTCCTGTGATTCTTTTTCTTTGGGGCAGTAATGAAGGGACATTTAGAACAAAATGAAAATTTTCCCAGCCACTTTATTGATGACAATTTTCCCAGGCACTTTGTCTTTCTGACCTTGAAAGTGTATATGTATTTCTACATTAAAATCAAGATTTCTTGATTAATTTAAGTAGATTTTACATGTGCACCATGCATAGATATGCAGATTTCACAGTACTGACAAAATTCTCATCTAGCACTTGAACCACTTCTTTCGAAGATTCAAAGATACTCAAAGATTTTCAAAGATACAATTATTTCTTAGAATTCATGCACTGATTGCTTATAGGAAATATCCTGATTTAAAATAGAAGATTTGAGAAATGTTTACAAATAATGAAGTATTGTTGTAGATTACTGTGAATGCACGTAAACTTCAATAACCTAAAATTTCATGGAATTTTTGTAATAAGGTGATTTCATGTTTTTTATTGAAAATCATAGTACTATTTGACATTTTTCCTATTATCCGCCCACCCCCAAATCCCCCCACCCCGAGTGGTTTCAACGTGACTTACATTTCAATCTCTCGTAGTGCACTTAAGTCAGTATTTCCAGTCATCAGAGATAACGATTTCTTAGAAATGACTGATTGGTGGTCACATGATAACGTACATATGAACTGGTATGTGATTCAAGCAGGGCTTTACAATTCATGGAAAAGAGTTGACAAATTAAGAATCCTTAACCTGATTTTGAAATGGATTTGTCCTGGTTTTAATTTAGACTGTTCCATGTATTGTTCTGAGGGGTATCTGCTGAACTTTTACTATCTGAGTAACAAACAGTACAGATCATGATCTGCACTGGTTGCTATGGCAGAATCATTTTCCAGCAGCAGGGTATTGCTTCAAGTAAACATATGGGCCTGGAATTGTTTGATGTATTATGTTAAACATAATTGTATTGTTAACCCTCATTTTTTGGCCCAGTTTATTACACATGCAATATAGAATGTTTTGTGTGTTTATAAATTATTTTTACTAGTGCAGAAAGTCAACACAATACATGCATTGTGTTATGTAATGACAGTATTTTAGTCCATATAAAGTTAGCTCTACCCAATCAGGTCATTTTTTCTGAAATATTTTCTGCTCCACACACAGCGATACTGACATCCTTGACAATTTTATCATCACATAATGTAAAAGGTACCATATTTAAGTTTTAGCTGATCCTTTTGTTAGTCCATTATTTACCCAGTGTTTTTACTTTGTTCACTATCATGACTGTTATGCAATCTAAATAGACGTAAATACTAAACTTTGAGATAAAGTGTATTATGAACTTTTATGGGACTTGTTTTCATGTAACCGATAGAAAGATTGATGTGGTCAATATTGGTTAGCTGACCATTTGATCAACTTCGAAAAATTACGAGGCAAGTTTTCTGGCCCTTAAGTACTCTGGACCCTTTTGTTGTTTACTGGTAAAATTATGAATGTAATTCTTTATCTCTACATGAAGTTTTAAATCAAAAGAATTAAATAGATCATTCCTTTCACTGAAGGGGAATAGTGAAACTATTTCTTGTGAATAAAGTTTTCTTTTTTGAAGAGGAAACAAACACCTTTTTTAAATTTTATTAAGGCCTGAGTGCTTATATCTCTTTCAAGAAATTTTCCAGTTTTGTTGAAAGAAATGAAATTATCTGATAAGGGTATCAATAAGCCTTGAGGGTTAACGCAAAACTGAAGTAACTTATATGAAATAAAGAAGGACTTACAACAGTTTTCTGGTCAGCCCTTGGTAGTGCATGTGTATCCCAGGTTCTAAGAATCCAGCTTTACTGTAATACAATTCACTGCCATTCCAGGGTCAAGTTTGGGATGGGGATTAGGTAAAAACAGCCTTTTTGGTAAACTCCAAGAGTTGAGCCAAGTTTACTACCACTGAATTTAATTAGCAGGGTAAAATTGAAACAGTTATACAAAACACTCACTAGAATACTGTTAGACCTTCATTGTTAACATTGGTCATGATCTTCACTGGTTATAATTTACATTGGTTTTCTGGTTATGATTTACAGATTTTTCTGGTTATGATTTACATTAATTTTGTCATGATCTTTTCTGGTTATGATTTACATCAGTAATGGTCTTCTCTGGTTATGATTTACATTAATTGTCATGATCTTTTCTGGTTATGATTTACATCAGTCAAGGTCTTCTCTGGTTATGATTTACATTAATTTTGCCATGATCTTTTCTGGTTATGATTTACATCAGTAATGTCTTCTCTGGTTAAGATTTCAATGGTCTGATCTTCCTTGGTTATGATCTTTACCACCTGGGTCATGGTTTTAACTGGTTATCTATACCAGTCCTGAGCCATGGTTTTTCTCCAGTTATGATGTACAGTATGATTGATATTGGTCAAACAGTGGAGATTATGGTCACAGACTGCATGGATATACATGCTGATCATGATCTGCACTAGCCGAAAAGGCAGAAATATTTTCTATAAATTGAGTAAGGGTAAACTGATGCGAAACAATTATTTCTTTGCAAATTTCAAATGATTTGCACACTTAAGAGTCTGCTCTGCTACAATACCAGAAAAAGAGTTAGACATTGTAGATATTTTAGGTGATCTTTTCCCTTTTTTTTTAATAGTATTCTAACCCAGTAGGCTATATTGTTGCATTTTTTTAAATAAAGAAACCTTTTACCATTAAGAAACTAAAATGCATTAAATTGGATTAAAAAATGAAATTAACTGCAATTTAATGTGTGTTATAGATGAATAAATGAAGTTTTCATAATGTTTGCCTTAAGGTTCTGTTAACGGTAAGTACTTCTTTGTGAGAAAATATATTTTATAGCTGTTTTTACTTATTGTTGTTAAAATATGGAATTGATTTTACAATAGGTCAAACACAGTGTACTTTTTAAATCATACATTTTTAAATAAGAAACGTCAACTAATTTTAATATTTTCAGTTTATAGTACACTGATTTACAACAAAAATCATAAACAGGAAAAAAAAGTTATGTAACAAATAGAATTAAATATATAACGTCAAATTGGTGTTAAAGACCACTTCCAAATAAAGGAAACGTCGGGCATCAGAGAGAAAAAAGAGCATTTATCTATAGTAAAATCGCATCAGTACAAAGGTCAGACTATTCCATGTCTCTATGTTCTGTATTCATGCTCCTTTTCTGCACTCAAGGTTCATTTTTCAAAATGAGCACCCTATGCCATGTCTCAACATTCCACATCCATGCTCCCTTTCCATACTCCATGTCCATTTTTCAAAACAGGCATCCTATTTCCATGTCTCCACGTTCCGCATCCAAGCTCCCTTTCCGTACTCCATGTCTGTCTCCGCGTTCCGCATCCAAGCTCCCTTTCCATACTCCATGTCTGTCTCCGCATTCCATATCCAAGCTCCTTTCCATATCTCTATGTGTCTCCGCATTCCATATCAAGCTCCCTTTCCATGCCTCAGTCTCCCGCATTCGCATCCAGGCCTTTCCATACGCCATGTCTGTCTCCGCATTCCATATCCAAGCTCCCTTTCCATACTCCATGTCTGTCTCCGCATTCCGCATCCAAGCTCCCTTTCCATACGCCATGTCTGTCTCCGCATTCCATATCCAAGCTCCCTTTCCATACTCTATGTCTGTCTCCGCATTCCGTAAAAAATGATTGTGAACTTTCTTTAGTTATTTTAAGTTTGAAAATCTATCATTTAGCTCTGCATAGCTGTCAAGCTGCTGCAGCAAGTGAAAAAGTAATAGCATTTGTCATAGAAATGTTCTGTAAATATTATCTTTTACCTTCATCCTGGTGGAATATGGTTCTATCATTGTAAGCAATGCAGATCATGATCAACCTGTGGCTTGTTGTTGTTGTAGGAGATTAACGCCCGTTCCAACCATATTTTTGGTCATTTTAACAGGCGGAAAGTTAACCTAACCATCTTCCTCAGGCAGAACCAGTACAAGAATCCTATGCTCCATTTGAAACTGCTAACTTTCTCCAATAAAGAGACATGGTTGGCAGCAGGACTCGAACCCAAGGTCCTCAATCTGTGAGGCGTTAAAGTGATTTCAATTCCAAACTCTAACCACTCATCCACAGAGACGGACTATACAGTCTGATCATGATCTGCATTGTTCTCTAGTCAGCCTATGAATTTTCATTGGATACCCCTTTGACAGAAATAATACTACTGTAGTCAGGGTATGGGTAAACAATCCTGCATATTAACGATATGCCCAGATACTTTCAATTTTTCTGAGAAGTTTGTGACCCTCAACAACTAATAGAAAGTGACCTTGATAGCGTAGTGGTTAAGGCATTCGCCTCCGGAACAGGAAGTGCACTGTTCGAATGCCAGCCCAACATGAGGTGTGTCCTGTATTGGCAAAGACACTGATACCACACGTGCCTCAGTCTACCCAGCTGTAAAAAGGGTAACAGACAAAAAAAGTTTCCTACATGATGATAACTAGAATGAGTTGTTAGAGGATTCAATAAGCTATTCCATAGCTTTTTCGCATGTTAAACAACATAAATCAGTAAAAACTAATACAAACCAGCTAAAGTTCACAAATGCCCATATGATACCTTGTAAGACACCAACTTTGACAATATTTTTTGGAACGTTTTGAAAATCATTTCTGTTTTTTCAAATACTTTTGCATAGTACTGCATTATGATAATTATGATGGTTTTACTGGAATTTTTGGAAGGCACTTTGTTGCTTTGTATATTATTTTGAATATCAGCTTTATCCTTCAACCACTTGAAATGACTTCATTATAGAATGTACTTTAAACAAATGGTACTTATTTCTCGTGTTTTTTTTTCGTGAAGTAAAAGCAGTATATGTATGTGTGTTTTGAGAAGGGTCGTTCACAATGTTTTTACGAATCTGTCCATGTAGAAGCAGTTGTAATCATGCCTGAAATAAATGGCAAACAGTACTAAAAGCAATATATGAAACTTCTAAGTACTTGGTGTATAAGGCACGGCAGCACAGTGAGTTGTCAGTTTTGCTGACACGATAATGAAATATCAGAAGAAATAAGGAATGTCTGCGCTTGTTAACAGGGAGAAACTGTGAATAAAAAGGCTGGGGAGTCACATGTTTTTTTATTGCCTTAGTTCCATATCTCAGAAGAGGTCATTTGCACCAACATTTTTATATGTGGTAGGAGACCTTAGTAGAAATAGGTGCACCATACCAAGCTTCCCAAAATCTGCTAATGAATGTTATGTAGTAACTGGGAACCATTTTCATGATAATAACGTCTGCTTCAACAGCATTTTAAGGTAAAGATGCTTGCGCAACATACTTTAATTCTATCCTCTAATATTTTGAGGGTCAATCCTCAATCGGGTTCGAGTCCTGCTACTGAACCATGTAGTTTACAGCTTCTTTACCGAGGATAGGGATTTAGTACTGGTCCTTCCCAGGAATGATGGTTAGGTTACAACTGCCTGTCTGTAAAAATGATTAAAATACCGTTGGGACGGGACTAAAACTCTTACAACATACATGATAAGATATCTTCAACATCTATATAATTCGGTCAGGGTAAAGAAAAGTGTAATGTTCTTTTAAGTGTTTTACTGCCGACTATTTAAATAAAGGGAGATAATTCTTCATGATATCCTTAAAAATGTTTAAAAATACAAGTTTGTACAGGGTATGAGTCTAATCTTTTAATTAAATACAACATTATCTTGACTGTATAAACTTATCTTATAGGTTAACCTTAACCACTTTTATTATCTTACTATTTTTCATAACTGAAATGTACAAATAAATACATAAATATATGATGATAAAAATGCTTTGTATTAAATTCATGTTTTACATAACCAGCTTTCCATTGTTTTAAGTAACATTTGTCATCATATAAAAATACAGTTCAACCTGCCCGAATAACACCACCCAAGATGAACAATTTCCCTAAAAAGACACACACTTTCTTTCCCGTTCCATCAATTATTTAATGAATCAACCTCTCAAGAACAACACCTCTCTATAACAAACACATTTCTGTGTTCCCATTAAAGGTGGATTCACACCAGAGAGGTTACACTGTACTCCCAAAATTATGAAATAAACTTTATGTAAAGACCGTTACAGCCAAGCAAAGCATAACTAGTATTGTTTAGATCTTTTTCTTTCATTTTAGTAGGTTAAAAAGGAATTTTAAAATCTTGACTTCATTTCAACACAAAGGGGAACCAATCATTAAGCGGCCTCAAGTCAGTTAAAGAAGCACATTTCCATAGTGTCGAAGCTGATGCAGATGATCCTAGTATATTTGTTGTTGTCGTATTTTGGTCATTTACACAGGCCAGCAGTTTACCTAACCATCGGTCCTTGAAAGAGCCAGTACGAGACCCCTATCCTCCATGAGAAACTGCCAACTTTCTCAGATTTGCAAGTTCTCTGTTTCAGTGTTTGGTGACAAAACTGTAGATACTGTCCTTTGATTGATGGTCAGAATATTCGGGGTAATTAAACATATGGTTCAAGAGATTGTCCGCCTCCCTGGTCAAGTAGTTAGAGTCACCGACTTAAAACCACTGTAACTTCTTATAGATTGAGGGCCATGGGTTCGTGCCCTGCACTAGCATACCATGTTTCTTTATTTGAGAAAGTTGGCAGTTTCTTATGGAGAATAAGAGTCTAGTGCTGGTTCTTCCCAGGAGCGATTGTTAGTTAAATTGTCTGCATGTTAAAATGACCAAGATCATGGTTGGAACGGGCATAAACTCCTACAACAACGACAGTTGCAAGAGCTCTACAAATATTATCTACAATAAATATGTTTAAAATAAACTAATAAATTAAACATGTTGATCTTCGCCTGATTTGTTTAATATTTAGTAAGATAGTTTTTCCAAAACAGTACCCATAATCATACAGTTTATTTAGGATAATGTGAAAGTGACATTAAATAAAATATACCATATATAATATACAAAAAGTTTGATTTGAATACAAAAGACAGGCATACGTCAACATTGTTTTAGAGAGAATTGAACATGGTTTCTATAAATTCATTTTACTATATCAGTTAATTAAAAGTGATCATGGGACTTCAAAGTGCAGCCAATACTGCAAGGTGATTGGACAAAAAAATAATTTCAAACACTCTAGCTTTTTTTTCAAGCTTTTTTCAACCACTTAGGTTATTGATAAAAACTAATTCAATGCTCTTGTTAAAATTGACATAAACCTGTGATATTTAGTGGGAGTGGCCTTTGGCTTTAAAATTAATCAGTAAATCAATATTGATAAAAAAATCTTTTACATTAAAAATCATGGTTCAATAAAAAATGTTTGAAACAGAATCAGAAGATGTGATTGCCAGTAAAACAGAACACAACAGAACAGAACAGAATATAATATTTATTTTCTCTTAAACCAAAAACGTGATTTGTGATAAACAAATAACATATTAACAAAACATTTTGTGACAAACAAAATCATTTTTTGTACATTCTGTTTTCAGTGGGTATCAAGCAAACTGCCTGTTCCTGGCTTATAACTGTGTTACTTTCTGCATAAATATATAACCAGTAATTTTTCAAAGATCTGTTAAAAAAAACTCACATAGTTTTTAAAGAGCATTGCTTTTTATTAGTAATAATATTATTTTATCAAGTCACTATATCCCTCCAAGGTGTAAAAAGAAATATTTTTTGAGTAAAGGAAATAATATACCAGTGTTTAAAGTAGTAGATTTAAAAATTGTAAAAGTTAATTAAAAAAAACTTTCAAGGTCAAAATATCTCAATTAAAAACAAAAGGTGTAGATTTTCAAATGAAACCTCCCATCAGTTACAAGTTGCTGATTTTGTTGATAAAAGTATTGACTAACAGCATTATTGACCAGTTTGTAGCTATCAGTAATTTCTTTGTTTAGTTAGGTGGTCATTATATACGCCAGATAGCCATTGGTCAGTTAGGTAATTGTATAGTGGTCAGCACTAGTTGTAAAATAGCAGTTGAAAGGATAACACTTGGAGGGTTTAAGGCACAGCTGGATGTTGCATTTAACCTTGCAATATTTTTTACACTGGACAGTCCAGAGTGGACACTTGATATAGATAGTAGAGAAGTTTAATTAGTGCTTATAATAGTATCTTTTTTACTGATAACTTTTTGCAGATAATTAGTAGGGGGAAAACATTAAATAGAAACCTGTACAAATTAAAGTGGAAGGGAGATTCTTGGTGATATTAACCTGTATTTCATGTGCAGAGTTTGAATGGACAAACATTTATAGGACTTGATGCTGCAGTGAGGGTTGTGCAAGTGAAACATTTTCTTGAAGCTGACATGGTAGAATAGCATGGACATGAGGTATGAAATTCAAATTAAAGGGCCATTCCCTAAAACTAGCAATTTTTTCATCATAATGCTTAAAATAGGCTATATGTAGTTTATAGCTTATATAGTTTATATATATATATATATATATATATATATAAATATATATTTTATATATATATATATATATATATATATAAATAAGTGAAAGCATAAATAAATGGTCAAACAAGGATTGTTTGGCAAACAAGATTATAGTTAAATTATAGTTAAATTATCACTACAGATTTTTGCTAAGACTTTGAGGTTTGGTGACAATTCTTTCAATTAATGTATAACTTAAAGTTTATATCATATTCAAAATTGTAACCTAACTCTGTTATAAACACTCTCAGTTTCTGTTTGTTTTAAAATTTCTTTATTGTTATTGAAAAATGAATATTATAAAATTTGTCATGATACTAGAGTATGAAGCATTCTCTGTTAAGTGCAAACGTGAGAAAAAAGTTTATTTGTGTAAGTCAGTCAGTGAAAAATATATACATATTCATCGTCTTTAGTAATATTTTATTGTTTTTGAAGTAAGGTGGGTGTGGTTATAGTATTTGAAGGCCAATGGTTTTGAAAATTTGAAACCTATAAATAAATTGAAATATTGTTGAAATAATGCAAAATTAAAAAAAATGTATTTAAAAAAGTATAAGTTTTATTCGGATGGATATAAGAACATGAAGAATGACATTAATTTTGGGTCCATTTGGCAGTGGGTAACAGAGGCAATTTATTGGTAGTGCTGTTAGTATATTTGAGGGAAAAAAAATCTTAAACAGGAAATTAGTTTCTTGAAAATGTAATAAGTGGGGAAAAAATGGGGAAAAAATGTTTACGAACAAAAAGGGAAAATTTAGGAGGAAAAAAACAATTGGGAGTGCTGACAGGTCAATCAGTACTGAAAAATCAAAAGTTGTGACTATATTGACCAGGATGCAGGAAGGAAAAACACATCATGAAGGACAATATAGCACTTCAAAATTGTCAATTTGAACTGGCCTTGTGATACTTAAGTTTGTTAATTCACTAACGTGTTTTGATGACCATAAGTCCATATATGGTTTGATGAGGAAACATGTAAATAAATAAAGTACCGGTCATCCTGCATCTTCTGGGTCAAGCTGTCACAAAATATTCACTTTAACAAAATGTATATCATTAAATTTGTCAAGAGTTTTGATTGATCATGTTGACCATATGAAGATACCGAGCATAATTATTTAATTATTTTAACCATTTCTTAAGTACATGACAGCGCAAATTAATTGAATGATGTTGTGTTGAGTGTTGTTGTTTTTTTTTTTCAAATAAAAAATATTCCTTTTTTGAAAAAGAGATTGATTAGAGAGCTGTTAATGACTGAAGTATTTTTGATTGGGAATGAGCAAAAATGGAAACGTACATGTATGTTGCTTTACTTTATATTGTATTTCTCAATCTGCTTAAGTTACAGTAAGACTTAAATGGGTAAAGGCTGGCTAAGATATGTCATTAGTAAATCTTTCTTTCTTGCAATAAAATATAACAGTGAATTTTCGTTGAATTATTCCCTGGACAGTTTATTAATGGAAAAAAATTATAGTTTAGACTCTTCCCTTAACCCTTTGCTGCAGGTGGCATTAAGTACACGCCTTGTACCATGACACGACAGTCGTACATCCATGCAGTTCAAGGCCAATGGATAAGTCTGCACCACTATAAAAGTTAGACCATAGTCTACATTGTTCACTGCATGTGTAATAAAAAACATTGATTGAGCATTCCCTTGACTGAAAATAAAAAGGGAGATGGAATCTCTTAGCTGTAAGACAAATTGAAGTGAAATTTTAGCAGTATAATACCTTTTAGTGAAATTTTAGTAGTCCAATATCCTGAATTGATACACTGTGTTTTTTATGTCACTTGAATGAATGACTTAGAGTCATTCTTATTGGACAACAGTTTGCAATGATTTTAGTTATTCAGCTTTAGGTTGCAGGTTCAAACCCTGACAGCACTATACCAAAGACATGAAAATTGTAAATATAGCTTTCTTATTCGGTTCGCAGCATTTTTAAAGGTAGAGTAAGGGGTAAAAAGGCTTCTGGCTTCCAGGAAAATGTATATATACTGGTTACTGGATATATACAGGGTGCAAAGAACTTTGTTGCAAAGCTGAAATTGTATGGGAATGGGGAATTTACGTCAATAAAAAGTACTTTAATTTACGAACTATTGCTATATCGTTTTAACTTTTTATACTCTTATATTTGTTCAAACCCTAAGTGACCATTTGCTATATTGACCGTTATGCAATATTTGACTGTTTGCGAATATTGGTAAAGGCAATGAAATGTTTTTGTGAAAAATACATTCATTATATAACCTTCAAACAAGGTGTTTAAATAAAATTGCTGTTTTTGAGATAAAGTATGACAAACAAAAAAGATTGGTCAGTTTGCATTGGCCTGGGTATTTTGAGATAAATCAATATTTGATCATGCATAAAAGGCTTTTGAGCGTACCGTTGATTTATTTAACGTTTTTATGAAAAACATAACAGTGATATTGCGTTGTTGAAAAAGCCAATGCTGACCTTTTGACCAAGTGTTTTGGAATATTAAGAACACACTAATTGATGACTGAATTGCTTTTTCGAAAGATCGACAATTGTTATCGCAGTAATTGATAGTCACGCAGCTCGTTTAATAGAATACTTTCAGTTTCCTCTCCTACAGTTACTCAATTACTGCAGATGATTTACTGAAATGCCACAAAACACATACCTTTCATCAAAAAATAAATAAATAAAAATCCTATTTCAGTGAGAATGAGCAGTCAAACATTTAAGATTTACTAAGGACTTGATTCAGTTTTTAAAGAAAATGTAGGATTAGGAGGCTGAACAATAAAATACTTTTACGTTTGATACTTTTATGTAATTTTTTCCTGTTTGGAGAACTATGTTATCTTTCTTGTTTGTGAAAATTTCAATTCGATCTTAACAGAACACAAAAAAGATACCTTATTTGTATATGTGACCTAAATTACTTAAGAGTTTATTTGCTTTAGAACTGACCACTGTTAAAAATTGTGGTCTTTTTGAAGGGAAAGGTTGGGAGCTAATGCTTGGTGATAGAAACATTTATCAGATAAGAGATGTTTTGTATTGTAGATAAACAAAAGTGGACAATTTATATTTTTGGTGACGTTTGGAGACAGTTTTTAAGAGGTTAAGAATTTGTCAATCCTAATAGAAATGAACTTTGACTTTGAAAAACTTTTATAAAGGATGGGCTTTGGTTTTAAGATTAAAGATACGGGCGATGAATACTACTTGTTTTTGCTCGCTGATAAATAATCTATAGAAAGGTGTTTTTGACGATTTCTTATACATGAGGATGGATTTAAGGAATGGTTATTAATGTGAAGATAGGTTGATAACTACATATTGACTCATTAAGTAGTGACACAAAAGTGAACAAAACTTGTAATAGTATGCTTCTGGGTTTTATATTTTATCATTAAAAATGTTTTAACACTATTTTTTGCTCTTTTTCTACTTGAGTTTATGTTGGTCTTGGAGTAGATTTATAGTTAAGGAAATCAGTTAGCGAACATCACAAAGCTGTTGTTAAGATTTTCACTTGTAACTCAACTTAAATGTTTGTAAAAATGTAAACTTAGAATACAGAAAGATGTTACATTTATTGTACCCATTGTTGATATTACTGTTTTAGATAAATTATAACGGTCAAAAATGGGTTACACAATGTCATGAGACCATTTCAAAATCTTGTATTAAATTTTTATTGTTTTCTGTTTTTGAAGAGTTACTTACATGTGACAGTGATTACACATAGATATGTTTTGATTATCTCATACATATATTTTTCGTTGGTTTAGTCCGACACAATCATGATGTTACTAAATGGTACAATGATTAGATAAAAGAAGAAATCCATTTCGAAAACAGTTTGTGAGATCTTGCCAGCTGTATTGTGACCATTATAAAAGATTACATGCAAAAAGTTAAAGTATGACAAAAAAGGGAAAGATAAAGCGTCGAACTTTGATGCTTCATGTAGAAACACTTGTCAAATGCCGATAAAAGTTTTATGGCTTTTTTTCTCTAAATAAGTGAGCAAAAACAGAAACTTAACAATATGAAAATAAAGTCAGGACCTGGTAAAAGAAAAAAGAAGACGTGTGCATCTGAAAGAAGGTGAGTGTTTGAAGTATTACTTTAAAAAGGGGAGTTTGGCAATGGTGAATCCATGCAGAAAGTGATGCTTAATTTATGGGGGGCCTGAGTTTTAACAACAAATATGTTTTCACTGGTGAAGAGTATTTGATTTTCTCCTTCAATTACTAAGGGTACAATAAATTGGTTTGGACACTGCAAGATGTTACTGATTTATTTTACAACCTGTTATATAGATATATTTATATGTTGATAACAGTCAAATGAAGCAGTGGGGAGGCAATAATATCATGAGAAATGCACAGCATGAAATTCACTCAGGTGAGAAAATTGGCTACCTGAGTATGAATACAGTAATTATGTTAGAAAATAAGACAAAAGTATTGATACAGGCTGTCTAGGTATTCAAGGTGCAAAAAGGTGTCTTTTGATTAAGATATTAAAATATGTGTGTCTGTTCTTTATCTTTGATTAAAACACAGCCAGTAGTTCTGAAGCATAATTTTTCGCATCTGAATGACTGACTGTAATGTAATCAAGGATAAAATAGGGAGTTTTAGTTTGATTTTGATACCATGTTGCCTTTGAAAATACCCCAAACTAAGTTCTACGATATAGCAACATTTCATTGAAATTTACAAGAACAGAATGTGATTGGACACATGGGTCTTTTACCGCACAAGTTGCACGTGGAAAACATGATGTATTTTATCATAAAGTGTTGTATAGATTCTTTTCCTCGATATTTATTGTATTAGAACTAAGATCATAATTGTTTTAATTAGTTTTTCTGTAGTTATGTTATTTAGTAATCAAGGTAATTGGCATTTGAAAGGAATAAATCGAAGAAAAATCAGTTATATCCTATATTCAGCCATTGAGATTTATTTTAACATCTTATTTAAATTTCAAATGGTAACCAACATGTTGTTTCAAGTTTATGTTTTCACAGGTAAATTTTCTGATGTGATTAAAAGGGTCATAAACTTTAGACTTTAATACAATCTGGTGTGGTCATGAACAGTGATAAATTATCTTTTAGGACACTGGACATTACACAGAAGTCACCTTGATGTCTTGTTTTGATAATACCTTTAAAAATATTAGAAGTGGTAAAGTCCAAAGTGATATTATGTTTCTTGAGGATAAAGATATGTTGTAAGTTTTTATATAAATTGCTGATGGTGTGATATTGTGTAGTGTAGTTTTACCTTGTGGTAAATTGGTGCAGCTTTTGACTTTGTGTCTTTGACAGTGCACCATGCTCTTAGTTTGGTAGAATTTTTCTCCATATGAAGGGTTTTCAGTCTGTTTAGAGAGCATCATTGTGTTGTATTATTTCTGAAAATTGGCAACGGCTCTGTGCACATTGAAGATGTATGTACTCTGCAGAGTAGTGTTAAAGTCAGTGCACGGATCGTCTGTTTTGGACGGGACTTGTTGCGGTGGCTGACTGGTCTAAACTTGAGTCTTACTTGTATTGCTAAGATGTTGTATGCAACAGGTTCGAATTCTAGCTGCGTCCTGAAAATAACATCTCAGTGAAATGTCATAAAGGTTTATTTGTGGTATTCCATAGATGAGGCCATGATGTTAACATATTCTTGCAAAATTTCTTAGATAAAAGGGTCTATATTTCAAATTGGGCATTGTCATTAGTTTTTAAAAGATGTGCTCCTGGAAGATTGGCTAACTGAGCTGTGAATGCATTGAATCAAAACGTTTTGTGAAATTGCCCTTCTAGATGAGGTGCCAAACTAAAAACTTTTCTATTTACAAAATTTCCATGGAAACCTTGCATTTTTCTCTGTATACCTGTATTTTTGCTGTAACAACTTTCATGCATTCAGGCAGTTATGTTGCAAAAGGTCAGAGTAACTCATCAAAATAGGTTTGGCAGCTGTACAGATGTTACAACAACAGATTGGTCATTTGATAAAAATATACATTTTCACAAAACACAAGATACCATTACATTATCCCTGCAGGCATATTGAGTGTGAAAAGTACAAGTTGACCACAGTCGCCGATACATAAAAACGGACTTGATTATAAAATTTAGCTAAGGGTATGTTTTTATGTCAGATAGTCTTGTCAGATAAAGCAGGAAAATGTTGTAAAAAGAAAGAGGGTAAAAACCAAATCGTAAATATAAATGAAATGGGTCAGTTGTGCTGTATGAATGAATTGCGGAAATAAATCTTCAAATGTAAGACAAGCAGCTGCTCTCCCTACTTAGTTAGGAAAGGGCACAGGGCCCTTTGAATCTAAGGGAAAAATTGTGTTGCTTTCCACCAACCTGAGAGAAAGGTTTGATAATCCAGATGCCTCATTCAAGTTTAGATTGTCATGTTTACTGTTGTAAAGAAAATTTCAAAAAGCAAATGGCCAAAAGGTTGTTGTTCCCACTGCAAGAAATATCAAATTATATCGGGAAAAGACGTTTTTCTTTTTGGGTGGAATGAGGCAAACTTTAGTCTTAGAAGACCCACAATTATTTTTGACTTGCATAAATCATGAATGACTTAAGGTTATGTAAATCATGGAAAGTGGTTAATATTAGTAGATACATTCATAAAATCAACAAAAAAAAGAAAGGAAAGTTCACAGGAATCTTTTTCAATGAAAAAAAAAAGGAGAAAGAATGTAAAACAAATAAACAGTCGCCAGTTGGTGTGCCCCAAGGGTCAGCCTAGCTTGACCAATGTAAACTAAACACATGTTGATAAAGCAATTATTTTGTAGTCATTTTTGAGATAAAAACACTCAACATCTGCTATAATATTTTTCCTCTGACACTGGTTATGCAATTTCTCTCCATGCAGGTCAAAAGGTTTTTCCTTAGATAAAGAGCATTACAAATTAATGATGATTGACTGTACAGGCCAGTACATGATTTGAAATCTGTGTTTAGGATTTACAGCAGATTCTTTATTTTTTGGCCTATCATTAGCAGATGGAGTAAGATTTTATTCTCTTTTTTTTTTCATGAAAAAAGCATGATTTGATAAAGAATAATGTTAGAGAATTTTTTGTAATTATCATTTTCATAGTACTTTAAAAGGTGCTTGCTCTAAGAATTTGGTGAAAAAAAAAAATTGTTTGTTCATAACCTTGGTTATATTGAAAATTGGTAAAGTCTGTAAAAACTTGTTTTATTTGTACAGTACCACACAACTTTTGAAGCTGTATGACTAATATATTAAAACATGAATTTCTTTTGTGAATCGCCATGAAAAGTAATTCCATTACGTAGAGCTCGGTTTGTCATGAATATATAATGACCAGCCATAAGTAAGTTAATATCTCCTTTCTAGTGCTTCAAAGCAAACATAAAAAGGGCAAAACAGCACTTTGGTGAATGTGCCATAACTTTAGAAAATTAGTTTAAAGGATTATTTTATCATACACAGGTTTAGAACAAATAAGGCTATCTTTTGGTTGTAATGGGGCTGTAATCTTCATACAAAGTTCCACTTAAAAAGTTATGTCATTTTTATCAGTCAGGGTAAAACAAATCCTAACAAATATAAAGCAGAGTTATATAACTTTGCATTCTTCTTTAAATAGAGACATCAGGTTTTATTAGTTAGATTTAAAGGTGGTAAACCTGTTATCAGGGATAGGTTATAATCTGGGGAAATTATTCACAACACAAAGAGGATTCTTAGGCTTTATTATGTATGCAAGGAAGTAAACAATGAATAACAACAACAACATCGAGAAACAAAAATAAATATTAATTATTTCAAAAAAAAATCCTTTTTCAGTTTGTTTTCATCTAAAAGGTTGGGGGTCTTGGTGTGAGTAGGCCATGCAGAATTATTGATAAGTACTTTTTACTGTATATGTGAAAGGAATACATTGAAAAAAAATATATATATAAAGTAAAAAACAAGTAAACAACATGAAAGAAAAAGCGATATGAAAAATATTCACTCACCAAAGTATGTCAGAATGAAAACAAAGTTATAACTGTGATAATATTATAAGGGATTTTGTTAAATCAGTCTTTTGAACGGACAAACATGATTTCATAAGGCAGAGTACCTTTAACAAAAAGTAATGGTGAGAATATCCAGCCAAAGGTCAGTTTACACTCATCTTTGCAAAATAGATAACAAAACACTTTAAGCCAATAAAGCCATGGTCAGACCTTAATGATGCTTAGTAACCAAACTGTTTTACTGGACACTATCTTAATGTCCTATTTGTACGATTATGTAACAGAGAAAATGGATCTTTGCAAAATTGTCTTGTACAAACAGAGTTTGTAGAAGGGTAAATGTTTGCGTAAATACCTTGTTGAGCTTTTTAGCATAGTTTTTCTTTCACTGGCCCGACAAAGGAATGTCCAGTTTTGAAAGTGTAAATATTTTCATGAATATCATTGAAGCCAAAAAAAAGAAGAGAGTTGGCAATAGTAAATAGCAATAATTTGATGCTTTCAAAAGCCTCTGGTACCAGCACATTGTAAATATTATTTTTTGGTACAAATGTAAATTCTTCAATGTCATATTTAACAATAATTACTATAGGATACAGTAAAGTTCCGATAGTAAGAACACCATTCTGACCAATATAAAGTGGTCTTTTTACGACACCTTTTTACTATATACAATGAGCCCTTTGGTTCCGAAATGTTAACTTTGGTCTTAATAATAAAGCTGGTCTTTACAGTGGGTAGACTTTAGAACGGAACTATACTTGGTTTAGTTTATAATTATTTATTTTAGCTCGATTGTGAAGAAAGCTTGTAGCTTATCAAGTCATTCTTGAGTCCACTTCCTGGAAAAATCAGTACTTGTGTCATAAATGGAGGTACGGTCATCATCTCAGTGGGGCTTGAACCCGCAACCTTCACAATATGAAATTGAAACCTTGAAAAATGAACACTCCTTATCATGTTGTTCATAAATTTGACATAAGATGATCAACATTTAGCACCCGCCCACTTAAATCATCTGAAGTTGATCTTTTATTTACCAGTTTAGAAAGTGTAGCCCCCACCCTCACCTCCACTTCTCCCGATAATTCAGTCTTAAAACTCCCGTGCATAAACTGATGTACCAGGTTGGGTGTGAGAGTGTTTTATTAAAATGGCTAAGAACTTTCAGATGAACTTGGAAATGTCAAGGAGTACAATACTTGGTGAAGGAATGGTTGAGAGACTGTGATGGTTTTGGTATATACGTCCTGAGTTGGTGTTAATATAGTAAAGGAGTATATTATCTCAGTGATTCAATAAGGGTTAATGCCCAGTTAGAAGTGGTAATTGTAGGGTGATAGGGGCTTAGGATTGGACAATAATTTTTTGGGGTTAGCCTAGTAAATGTACTATAAGAGTAAAGGAAGTACCTTTTGATTAATGTAAGCTGTAATGAGTCCAGTGAAATATACAGAGGTTGCGGGTCCGAGCCTCACTGGGGTCACGACCATATCTCCTCATATGACACCAGTACTATTTTTTCCAGGAAGCAGACTCGAGAGTGACTCGATATAAGCTACAAGCTTTCTTCACTTCACAATCATGCTAAAATAAATCAGTATAAACTAAAATACTGTTGGTCTTACTTGATTATACATACCTGACCATGCCATTTTAAGGAAATGAATACAAAAAGGAGCTAAAAATTAAATTGAATAAATTTGAAAATATAAGATACTGTATATTGAGATAATCTTTAATTCTTTATGATTATATACATGGCAGATTTTTTTCATTGTATTAGTCAATTTCTGTTAGTCATGGAAAAGCAATGTTGCAAACAAAACATAATATGTAAAAACAGTACAAACGGTGATGTTTATTTTTCCTATCATATAGCATGGTAGGTGATGTGGAATGGAGAATTTCTGTAAACATGGTTTTTTATCACCCTGCTTTCATCTTGTATCTGGATAGGTTATGCAACTGGACATGGAAGTTTTGTTGATCTTGTAAATTGATATGTAAAAGAGAAAAATATTCCATGGAAGGAAAAATAAGAATCTTTGGAATCATCCAGAACAACTTACACAAGTTTTAAATGCTTTTTTCCTTGTTTTTCCTCTTTTTTTCCTGAAGTTTTGCATCTATTTCAATTCTGAGGAATAAAAATGTATCTTTAGTCAACCATTTAATGTAGCTGCCAAAATTCTGATTAAGTGTTATTTTTATAGAAAAAAAGAAGTTGCATGGACATTCTTGGGTTTGATGAAACTTTAGTGTATTATTACAGGATATAAAATTGTGGACTTTACGTTGCTGTTGTTAGAAAAAATTTCCAAGACAATTCTGCCCCTCCCATTCCTAACGCCTCTCAAAATTTGAGCCCCCTTCTCCTTGTATGTTTTGATTATGATTTAAAAATGTGTTATAACGAAGAAATGAATTTTTGATAAAGTAAATATTAAGAATCTGAGCTTATCTACAGATTGGGTAAAACTGGGGCCAATTTAAAAAAAAAAAAAAAAATGAATCGGAGCTATCACAGCAAAACTGTGGATTCAAAGAAAAGAACAATAAGCAGGGTCATTTGTTTAGGATGTAGGGTGAGGGCCTGAAGGGCCTGAAAGTTAAGTTGGGGTATAGTTGCATAAAAATGAACTTGAAAGAGATCGGTAAGTGTAGATAAAAAGACATTAAGTTGTCACAAATTTGTCGAAAATCTTTTTGATTTTAGTTTTTAAATGGCCAGTGGCATTTTTATTGTGACATAATTACACATGTAGTTCCCTGATTACCTAATTTGATAATGTCATCTACAAAGGTATCATAAAATCTGACCGCTTTTTTATAGCCTGGGAAAATAGAAAAACATATGTTTCTAATTTGAATAGATAATGGGCGAATTGTCATGTTTTATCAGTAAAAGTTAAGATTACGTAACTGATGAAAGAGGGATTTTGTGTCTTTATTCTTTATTTAGATTATGACACTCATCATAGATAAGAAACTTTAAATTTTATTGTAAAGAAAAAAAAAATTGCATTCGAATAAACTGATCATAATTTTGATGGATATGTAAGTTTGTTAATTTTCTCTCTCCAGCAACAGTTTATTTACTTTTTGTAATCAGTATATCTCCACATACTTAATTATTAGATCATGAAGGAAAAAAATTTCTATGAAAATTTCTAAAACTTCTCTGATTCTTTGTGGCTTCAGATTATTAACCTATCATTTTAAGGGTAAAGAAGATATTGCAGTTTACCCAGCATGCATGCACTGACATGTATATAACAGTTTCTGCCAATACACTTACAGTCACTTGTATTGACACCTGCCAGCTAATTAACTAATGTAATTATCATATAATTGATATCCTATTATCCATCCTCAACTCTGCCCCATGCTGGTGAGTTAGACATTATGCATATTAGTTAAGAGTATCATAAATGGTAGAAAGAAAGAAAGAAAGAAAGAAAGAAAGAAAGAATGAATGAATGAATGAATGAATGAATGAATGAATGAATGAATGAATGAATGAATGAATGAATGAATGAATGAACAAGTAAATGGACAAACAAACAAACGAACAAACAAATGAATGATGAATAAATGAGGAGATAAACAATATATAAAGCATAATTTATCATCACATAATTATTGAGGACTGGTGTGTATTATTAGAACTATGATAAAAAATTTGTAATATATATTAAAAAATTCGTATGATTTTGAAATCATTTTTACTGCAATTGCTTTGTGGTTCTGCTTTTGTTTTGCCTTTGTAGTAAATTATCAATTTAAAAAAAAAAGGAATGTTAATAAAAAAAACATGCTTTTCTTAAGAGAGACAAGAAAAACAATGTGTAAAATATCTTATTAAACCTGCTTAGACATGGAAAGATAACATATCATTCGATTACAGCCGGGGTTATTAGTACCCCAAGATAAAATCTCAGTTGTTTTTGTTATCTATGTCAAAAGTCGTTCAGCTTCTTTTTATGATTTTACGATTATGTACATGTCCACACACATCAGCAGGTGGCTATCAGTAAAAATTGAATAATTGTCTTCAATTATGTATGTATTACCTATCATATACCATAAAAGTTTGACCGTGTCATTTTTACGAGCATGTCAAAAATAAAGACCCCTGATATGATTAGAGCAACAAATTAGTTAGTTTAATCACATACAGGATTCAGATAAATGAAAAATATTTAAGAGGATTTGTGAGATAGGAGAAGACACTAAAAAGATTAGATAATTTTATTAATTTACTTCACAATCAGATTATCTTGGGTTCTAAAGGACAAAAACTTATATACCAGGGTATATGTTTCAAGTTCAAGCTAGGTGTTTGAAAGTCATGTCGGATGCACGGTATGTACTGTTTTAAGTTGTTATTTAGAATTATTCTTGGACCTTTATACATAATTATATGTGTATATAGGTCCGTGCTTTATTCAAGCTTATAATATTGTTTTTATTACAGACAAAAATTCTTTTACAAATGGATTGAGATTTAGTCTTTTTATTGATATCTTCTTGCACACATGAGGCAAATTGTTTTTACTTCTATTGAATATATCTGGTGTGTTCTTTAACCTAGTACTAACATTTATGGTAAAATTCTTTCTTATTTAAGCAGTCATAATTTAACAGCATTTTGAGCATTCAATGTTTAATTTCAATTGTTAACAAAACATTTAGGAAACAGGTTTTTAAGTCATAGTGCAAGGGAGACAATCAGTGAGATCACAAGAGAGGAAGAGTTGTCTTTTCCTGTTACAACAGAAAATGTATTATTGATGAGAGATAGCAAAAGTTTTTACATGCAGCTGTACAAGGATGTCCTTTTGTTTTCTCATCTATAGATTGAAGTGATGAGAGATTCATGATTTTTGAAACCGGCAATCCACTTTTGCAGTGACGTTGCCTTTAAGGATATATGATTTTGATCAAGGCATTATCATTGCAAACAATAAAACAAATGGTCGTTTTCAAGTATAAATTACTTATTATTGATTTGATAAAATCATTTGTTAATTTTAATATGCCAGCAATTATTCAGATAAGCATATAGGGGACTTTGATGATTGTTCTTAAGTACTTTCCACTTAAGAAATCTATAAATTTGGATTTGAGAAATCGAGATATAACGTTAGGCCACCCTCAAACACTTTCTCGATTATTTTCTCTTCTTTTTTTTCCACACATTTGATCTCATCACAAAGTGAGTACACATGTAGATTTTTTTCGATGACTGAAAACATTTTTATTAGAAATTTTCAGATACAGTAAATTTATGTTTGGTTGTTATAATTTCATTTCTTACTATTTCTAACGTTCAAACGCAAGGACAAAAAAAGGGGACCAGGTTAACAAATTGTTGCATCAGTTATATAATGGCCTGTAATTCAGTGAAAGCAATTGATATTTCAACAATGTTAATGAGAACAGATGTCTATAACAGATTACTATGAAAAACCAACTTGACGATTTCTTCGGCTGCACCCATTTTAAACGGTGGAATACGCGCAGCGTCTCGGTTTTCAGGTATGCTTGCATGCACTTTCCCTGTGCATTCATTTCATTTTTAAAAAGGATTTCTACAGAAATAATAAATAAATAAAAATCTGTATTTTTATATTTTTCTAAGCATTGAAATTGACGTACTGTTGAATTTGAGATTTGAAATGGAAATAACGGTATAAATGAAACCTCTGTCATTAGGATGCTGATAAAAAAAATTTCTTAAAGATATTTGGAATGTTGGTTGATAAATTAATATCTCTGTTAAGGTAAATATGATTTTTTTTACGATATTTAAGAAAGATTTTTGAAACCGTAAAGAAGTAATAGAATTACAAGAATTTTTTTTTAATTAAAGTCATTTTGATACTTCTAGCTGATAAATCTTTCATGGTTGGTGTAAGGCATTGTTCATTTTTTGCGTTCATGAAATGTATTATTTATACGTTGTACATTTTTCGGATTAAGTTTTATTGCCTCAAATGCCATTCAATAAACCACCCTTTATGTTTTTTTATACGGTATACAAAAGATCTCAACTTGCAAAAAAATATTTGTATTAGACATTTTATTACTGAACGTAAATGAAGCATTTAATGTTTTTTTTGGGCTACACAAAAATTCTTTTCATGGGAATAAAAAAAAAGTCAGATTTTACAGGACGAGGCATGAAATATACGACTTTACACTTTGCCGTATAAATTTAATGCGACCTTTTATAGAAAAAGTTATTAGTTTGGCATACCATTTGCTGTACTTTTAAGTGTGTACAGAAGAGAAAAAAACAAGATAACGGAATAAGGTCAGTGTTTGATAAAAAAATAGACTGTTTGAAGTACGAAAAGATAGGAGGGGTCATATTTTACTTGTATCCGTGTGTGAGAGTATGTGGACATAAAACATCACAGTGAGTTTTTTTATTTGTTTTGGATATTGAGAAATGTTTGACTTTTAATAAAACCACGAAGGTTTCATAGCATCTTTTCATCTTGAAAAATTGAGTGAAAGTGGATGGATACATAGTTATAAATAATTTTGAGCTGTTTGTTGGGTAGTTAATTTTTTTAACTTTATATGATTATAATAAAAGGAAATTTTATTTTTCTGTTATTTTCTTTGTGGTATTTTTTCTTTTAGAAACACTCAGCCTCTGTTTGCCTGTCTTTCTGTCTGTCTGTCTGACCCTGTGTCTTTCTATCCTCATGCAATGTCTCTGTGCATCTTAATCTATATTATAGTTATTGTAGTATTTAACTAGGATTGGTAGATACAGATGACTTTTCACACAGGTTTGACTGTATCATAAAAGTAGTTCCATTTCTTGTGTTTTTCAGGAGTGACGCAGTTTCCCCGCAAGCCGCTGATGTCATTGACAATGGGCTTAACAAGCATGGTAGAGATATCGAAAGGAAGTTCGAAAATAAATTTATACCTGACAAACAAGTAGAAAACGGTGGAGGTGATCTTGTGAAACGACAGAGGAGAGAGGACATTGATGAAACTTTGAGTAAAAAATACAAGAACTACATCCACTCTAATGCCTCAGATGGTGAGAGTGACATAGAAAAAGATGAGTTAAATTCCGACAGCCCAGATGAAAGTTATACCGCAAATGGTCATAAATTTAACTTTGCTCAACGCCTACCTAGCAATATAAATCCCTACACGTCTGCGTTTGGAGCGGAGGAGGCAAGACTACGATTTAATTTGGAATCTGCTCAGTTTAAGGATCGTATTGGAATTACGTCATTCCCTGGGGAGCCGTTACATAGACGATATTCACTTCAAGATACTGACAAGCTCGCCTCGCAGAATTCAAGCCCACCTTCTAGTCCGCACTCACAGTCCCTCCAGAGCTCGCCTATATCATCATACACGGGTCATGATCCAAGGTCAATTCATGATGTGTCATTTGAGGAACAGGATTCAAATAACTTCCTGCCACGTATAAAGGAGGGTCTCTTCTTCTGTCACCTGTGCAGTTTCTCGGGTAAGTTTAAACAAATAAAATGTAATATCCATTTTGTAACAGAAGTGCATCATATTTAAGAAAGAAGGCAAATTACGAGCTACATTTGTCTACATGGGCCAATGAAATAGTTTGTGCTATTTACAAAGCTTTTTCTCTCTTGATTTTGTATTTAGTTTAAAAAATGTTTTGCACTCTATAATTATGCACACATTTATGTCAGTTGATATGTTAGGAAAAGTTTGTTACATCTGTCATTGCAAAAGGCTGAAATGGACATTGGTCATTTATTAAAAGTTTATGTTTTCTGTCAGTAAAAGTGATGAAATGACCCTCTAGTATTACCATGACCTAAATCCAGTGGTCATTTTGACAAAAAACGTGTTACAATGCCCCCAGAGTCGTACAAAAATAATGAACATTATCACCTCTGTGACATTTAACAAATATCGTGACCAGGTACGTAAGCTTTTTGGAGCGTGAAAAACATTTATTTTAAATAACAAATTCGGAAGTCGGAGCAAAGCTACAAATTTATAAAAATATGTCATTATATAAATTTTATTATATTACAAGTAAAAGTTGCTGTAGCTGTGTTAACCTGATCTCATAATAACATTAAAGGCCAGTAGCAAAAGTGAATAGTTTTTAAAGCATAAAGGGGTCACGCCAAAGACTGTAAGTCCCGCTCATATGCTAATGGCACCTTGCTGCGATTGGTTAGCATGCAGCTGATTCTGTGCGATACAATCAGACACATGAGTGGTCATTTGTAACCCAACGGCAAGTGATTACGCAAGCGACTGGTGCAGATCATGATCAGTCAGCACATCAATACAGTCCGATCATGATCTTTGCTGTTTGCTAATCAGTCTGTAAATTTTCAGTGAGCACACCTTTGAACGACCAACAATACTGTCCAAATAAAAAGATAGACAAATTCTTTTTTTTTGTCCATTCTACAAAATTAATGTAGCAGGGTAACAAAGTGATGTTTTAGAAATGGTTCATTGAATTTTACCACAGTTTTAACTTGTCGTAAATAAATTATAAAGGATAGTCAAAAAAAGATTTTCGCTCTATTCTTTTTTTGACTATCTTTAAGTAAGGTGTTGCGTTATTTTCATCTGTTAATAATAGAAACAACTCGGTATATGTTAATTTTTTACATTCATGGTCTTCAACAGATTTCTGAATAATACTGGAAATTTAAGATAAATCTAATAATGTACCGGTCGTTGTTTTATCAAGGTCATTTTTTACACAGGTTTTACTATAACCATCAAAAATATAGTCACACCAAATTGTATCAATTTTTGAAAAAAAAAAGTTGCATTCAATTTGAAGGATTTAAGAACATGCACAGGAAGTAAAGTCACACTTATTCAAGAGAACTAGTGTCAAAATACCCTGTGGATTTGATGCATATGCAAACAATATACAATAAACGTTATATGACTCTTTCATCTTGTTTTTTTTTACAACATTATTCTTTCTTTTTTTCCACAAAAAGGATGAAAACTCAAACCTGACTCTAATGCAATATAATTGAAATAGGATTATGGGTATTAATCTGTCAGCTTTAATGCAATGGACTGTAACTTATATGCACTAAAGAAAAACTTGAAACATTTTATGTTTTACTCTCGCGGCCTTGCCATATTTATAACATCCTTTTCCTGTAATATTCTTAAGTATATGATTGCAAAAAAAAATGTTATATAATGATATGTGTCAATAATAATATCTTAAGTTGGCACTCCCCCGTAAAAAAAAAAACGTAAAAAAATGACTGAACAAGTAAAGGAGTTCAGAGGTTAGTTAGATAAGAATAAAAGAGGTCAAATCGCCGAAATTGATTTTCATGTTTGATTTATAGTTTTTACATTAAAAAGCTTGACTTTTTACTTTGACTTGAGTAAACAGGCTATAAACAATGTGAAATATTGACCCTGGGTATATAAGAGCTATTTTTGATGTCTTTTTGTGGAGAAAAAAAAGATTCTGTTATCAGTTGTGGCCAGCTAAATGATTGAACTGTTTATATGAGGCTATATACTTGAAGGTTGAAATGTTGAACTTTAAGAAGTGAGGAGAAGAGAGGATAACATTTTTGGGGTCTTTAAAAATTGAAAAAAAAAATTAAAGGATTTTTCTTTTGTACTGGTGACACTTTAATTGATGCTGAGAAAATTTAAAAATTGTATTTAACTTTAATGAATTTGGAGAAACAAAAGTTTAGCATGAAATAAGTATGTGATAGATACAGAGCTAAAAAGAATTGCAGTGATTGTCTGCATCGTTATAAGATCGAACGCATATTTTAAATTAAGGAGTAGTATTATCCATGAGAAATTTAGATTCTGTTGATATTGTGTGGTAGTCTAGATCTAGACTGAGTATTTTAAAAGTTGGTGTGTAGTAAAACAGTAGAAACTTACGGTATATTTGATGCATCTGTAGGAACGACACAGGGAGACTTTGATCAACACATGACTGTGCACTTTGAACACATATGCCCACATTGCGACTACAAGTCTAGAACTGAGGGACGCCTCAAGAGACATATAAAGGACTTTCACACTGAAGATCCCGACGGAGGCTACAACAGAACCATGCCGGGACGTCCCAAAGTGTTCCGTTGTAAACAGTGCGACTACTCTACCACTGAGAAGGTATTTATATGTTCGCTTCTTCGTATGCTTACATTTTGTTTATTGTGAGTTACTTTCTCAGGATCATCAAAAAGAATTTATAGTTTGTGATGAACAATAGCCAGTGCATATTAATACTGTACATATTTTGTACTGGGATTTTTTACAGCAAGTAAGTCACAGCAAGTAAGTTACAGCAAGTAAGTTACAGCAAGTAAAACTGTTTTGGCAGAAAATTAGTATGCAATCTTTAGCAGGTTGTTTAAATTTGTAGATATTAAGAGTTTTTTGTAAAAGCACAATTTTTGATTGTTTTAGGATGGGTCGTGGATATTTATTCACAACATTTTTATTTTGCCTTTGAAATACAGATTTAGTTTTTGATTAATGTGTTTATATCTTACAGATCGACTTTTGGACTCATTCACGATCACATATCAAGGAGGACAAACTTCTGCAGTGCCCACGATGTCCTTTTGTAACAGAGTACAAACACCATCTTGAGTACCATCTACGCAATCATTTCGGCTCAAAGCCATTCAAGTGCCCGAAATGCAACTACGCATGCGTCAACAAGTCAATGTTAAACTCACACATGAAATCACACACTAATGTCTATCAATACAGGTAAGTCAGACATTTAAAAAGATACATTGAATGTATTTACACAGGGTATTGAAAGTTTCACCAGGAATTAAAATCAGAAAATTTCTGCTCATGGACAGAATTTTTTTTTGTTTTAGTTTATTTTAGTTTATAGTTAATGCTAATTTATTTTAACTCGATTGTGGAAAAAATCAGTACTGATGTCATATGAGGAGGAACAGTCATGACTACAGTGTGGTGCGAACCGGCAACCTCCGAGATAAGTGGCAGACACCTTAACCTTTACACCACTGCTTTCCCCCCTTTTTTTTTTAGGAACTGTCAGTGGATGGATATGGAATCCAGGATCAAGGAATAACAATATAACTTAAATATAACTAGCCAAGTTATGTGAGCCTGAAAACCAGTTTGCTCATATACTTGTTTGAACATTTTGTTGTCTAACCATCTACAGTTTTGATTTGAAAAATGTTTATGCGCTATTTTGCAAGTTGACGTTCACGTCCATTTTAGTTGGATCGTTTATATACATTTATTTTGAAGAAGTCTTTTAGGCGGAAACGATAAGTGTGAAACTTTTTATGTGTTGATTTTCTTTTTCAAAATTTTCTTTTCCCAAATTTTATTATGTAAATGGTATTTCATAATTTCCAGATGTGCTGATTGTACGTATGCCACAAAGTACTGCCACAGCCTCAAGCTTCATCTACGCAAGTACAACCATAAGCCAGCTGCCGTACTCAACTCAGATGGCAGCTTACCACAGGGTGTTGATGCAACTGCTTCTGGCCTGTCACTGATGGCAAAACGTGGACCCCCTCGCGGACCAAGAGGACCTCGAAAAGACAAGCTTGACCAGAGCCCTGGAAGTTTCATGCCTATGCCACCAACATCTATGGCACCACTACCTGGGTTACCTGGCATGATTTCACCATTTTGGCCACTTATGCAAGGGCAAATGGCAGGCCGCTTCCCTCATCCTCTAGGTCTAGGACCAAGGTTTAATCCTCATTTTGCAAGATTTCCAAGCTTTGGTATCAAATCAGAAGAACTGAAATCACCGCCTGCCTCATCAAGTTCAGATCCATTTAAGTGCAATTTATGTAGCTTTGTTGGTACTAGTCGCGAGGTTTTGACGAGTCATGTTGTCAAAGTACATGCCCCTGAAAACAAAGACTTATTTTCAATGTTTGGTTTATCATCAGAGTCACTGTTAGAAGATGGTCAAAAAAGAATGAACATATTAAATTCATTCCGTTCACCGTTAAAGTCACCAAGCGCGTTTGGTGCAGGTATGGACTTTAGCCCTGATGTAAAGAAGGAGGCTGAGGAAATCCAGAAAATCACTCGCGAGAAGGAAGATGCTTTAAAAATGTCACAGTTAGCATTCATGAATAATAAGTTTGAAAGTGTAGGAAACGTTAAAGATGAAGGAATTGATATTCTGAAACAGATGACATTAAAATTTGGTTCCGGTCCACTTGATTTGAAACGCAAACTTTCCGTAGATCCAGTTCCAGTCTCTGTAAGCTCTGCATCTGACAGTCCATTAGACTTGACCAAGCCTCGTAGCTCACCACCAGTTTACCAGAATGAAAGGTCATACAGACATGATGAAGCAGATGGCGAACATTCAAGTGGAGAGAACTCTGTCTATTCAAATGAAGTGGCCTCCCCACCTCCAAGGAAGCGTTCAAGGAAAGGAAAGGCTTTTAAACTTGACACGTTTTGCATGAAACTACAAGAGAAACAAGGCAACATGTATGGCAGTGATGAAGACTCAAATGCTGAAATAGATGAAATGTACTCTTCTGACCTACTTCCTATAGAAGCGGACCAACAGTCTCCTGAAGGATACAGCAGAAATGACAATAGTTATGCTGAAAATGAATCGGAAAACGAAAGAGAAGTTGAGAAACATGGTGAAGCAAATGGTAATGGAGAGGTGTATAAAGAGATGCATGGGCAAGATTCAGATACGGCAGAGCCTGATAATGCTGTTCTTGAAACAGAAGATAAATCCAAAACTGACAAGGATGAGAAAAGTGACGACAGTACAAAAAAGCTTCAAGAAGATGATCTCCGTAAAATCCACGCTGGTCTTAATTTGTTAAGTGAAAAGGCATGTGTGGAGGAAGATAACGCAGATTGTAATGTAGAACCAAGGGAGATAGAGCTGTCAGAAAATGGCAAATCTGATGATGAAAATGTCTTAAAGATTGACGAAGATGTCAAGAAGTCGCCATCCCCACCAGGATTCCACAGTCAGAATCGTCGGAAGCCTGTTCCGGCTGCCATTCAACGAGGGGCCGATATTGCTTGGAAAATTTTGAATGATCCTAAAATAAACGATCCGTCCCAGCTGATTAGGAATGGAGAAAATGGACATAAACTGGAACTATCTGCCCTGGATAAGAAACTATGGCTGGATGCACCGTACTGTACTAAGTCGCAGAAAGGGGACTACGAATGTCCTCACTGTCAAATATCGTTTGGAGATTGTATAATGTATACAATGCACATGGGTTACCATGGCTACAAGGACCCTTATAAATGTAATATGTGTGGTGATACATGCAAAGACAGAGTGGAATTCTTTCTACATATCGCTCGTGCTGCACATAATTAGACATGTATTTAAAAAAAACTCAAGAAAAACCCATGCAATATGAATTTTAGTGCTTTTAACATGTTTATCATGTAACTAAAAGTATTGATAAGTTAAAAAAAGGCTGAGTGATTTAGAAATATGTGCAATGACTGCAAATTTTGTTTATCACAAAGTAGGACTGATAATGTATAAGTCACAGATGGGATGCAAAGTGTTAATGGAAATCAAGTCAGATATTGCACCCTTTTGAAAACTGCTGTTTCATAAGATACAGTACACATGCACCCATTCTTTAGACTACCAGTTTTTGAACTATTGTTATATAGCATTGTAGATGACATGTAAAGAAGATAGTATGACTGTGCTATATGGTGCCAGATGCTAAGTATTAAGATACTAAGCAAAGAATTGCACAAGTGCCCTGTAACTTTGTCGTGAAATGGTGAGAAGGAAATTGATAAAGTGATTTATAAGAAATCCAATAGAACATGTTACAGTGTATTAAACTGTAAATAGAAATGTTAGAAAGGTGTTCTAGGATTATATTCTGTGTCCATTTACAGCTTTCTGACCCTGTTCCTTCAGTCACAGTATAGTCAGTGCTTTTTTGTTTCAAGTAATTTTACTAGTCAGTTTACATGTATTATTTGCGTATATCTGCCCTTTGTAAATAGTCCGGTCACTTGGTGTTTATTTCCAGAAAATTCCTTGTTGCTGCATTTATCCATTTGGTTACATTTTCCGTATTTTTTGAAGTGACATTCCATAGACTGACAGCTTTGATGTAAATACATTTTAAGAAATGTACTTGAGTTTAACGTCATCACCGGTATATTTTGAACTCCTTTTATGCATATATTTGCCAATTATTCAGAAATAGTAGGAATGTTTCACTTATATTTTGTCATTTGATACTTTAAGAGGACATTTCCATTAAAAGTTTACATTTATGTTTTTATGTACGAATAACAGACAAGATTTTTCTGTGAAGTGATATTCTGTAAATATTGTTAGAATGTCACTTATTACAATTTTGTCCTTACATGTTATTTTTCCATCTTATACTCGAAGGCGTATGTTACCTGTTAATGATGTTTATATTTTTGTTATTTATTTTCGTACTTTTTTCTTTATCTGTAATCAGGACGATACATCTGTTTTGTATTTTATGACTGTACATTTTAAATGTTGTAAGAAAATGGCCTGAACTGATAATTACCTTTTACCCGCAGAATTTATAAGGAGGTATACACGCCCTTAAATCAAGTCTAGGTTTGAAATTGTTCTACTATCTATAGTTCGGTAAATATGTGATTTGTGGCTTGAGTTTCCGTAGTAAGGTAACTACAATGAACAGATTATTTTCTCTAAAATATGTTTACGATGAGCTAAATGTATAAGTAAAATAATACATAAATAAGAAGAACGTAACTATATCCTGTAATGAAACATGTGTCTCATTTACGCGTGATGTGCCAATTTAGCGATGTTTTATGATAAATTCAAAATCTTATGAAACAGGTGTTTATGAAGGTTGGACAACATGTGCGATTCTGCTAATTTTAGCGATGTTTGCTGGAATATTTAATTAGCTGAAACTTTAAGGTTTGGTGGCAATCCTTTGAGTTATTTGAGTAGGAATTATTTGAGGTTATTTGAATTGATTGAAGATCTAGAAGTATGCCTCTTTAAGCATGCTGGTAGATTTTAAAGTAAACCACATCTTTTTTTTATATTTTTTTTTGTAAATGACAGGGTCCAGGGCTAAACATGCATGTATTAATGTAATTATTTTGTTCAGGTCTTTATTATTGTATGTCTTATTTTAAAATCTGTTTTGATGACACATGTGCCTATAATTCAATCCAGTTTTAGAAATCCTTTTTTATTGTTTGTTTACTATAATTACTCTTATGGAATTCAGCTCATGCAAAGACTTCTAGATAGGCAGATTTAGTATGATAGAAAACATGTTTCATTTTATTGTACTTACTCAAAAACATGTTTCATTTTATTGTACTTACTCAAAAATTGCATCAAATTGGTTTAACAATAGAATCCTTATGAGAACTAGCTTGCCGCAGCGTAACAAAATAAGGATCATGCCTAGAGTTTATGGCTGCTCGTTGACAGTTTCCGGTGAAATTAAATTCTCCAAAATGATTTTACTAAAACATAAAATATACTAAAGTGGGACTACAATTACACTATTTTAGGCATTAATAAATTGCACTGGAGATTTTAAAATTTGATTCCTATCCTGGTGCCCACCAAATAGATTATTTTACATAAAAAAATTTGATACACATACTTGCCTGCAGAAAATATAAAATAAACCATTATATTATATTTGTGAAATACACATTAAAATTATATATTTAGAGGAATTCATTAGAAATCAAGTTGAAAAGTATTATACCTCCCTTTACCTTCTTGGGTGCCTCAAATAGGTTGAAAAAATCAATCAGAAGCTACAGTAGGTTTAAACTTGGTTTTGGTTCGAATGTAAATATTGGAAATCTATCCAATTCAAAGTAAAAGTAGAAATATATTGAAAAAAAAGAAATACTCAACGTTAAATACTTTCATATCAAAGGGAGTAAAACAAAATTTCATAAAAGTTAAAAAAGTAAATTTCGATAGGATCTAACTCAATGTAATGGGCTTTTGTTCATTAAATTAACTCAAAGAAAAACAAAAGAAAAAGTCATAAAATGTTGCTTAAAAGTAATTGACCACCTTTAAAACATAAAATATAGTAAAACATAAAATGTAAAAGTAACGGCTAGATATCAACAACACAAGTAAAAATCTACATATACATAGCAATTTTAGAAAATCTGTTTAAAATTTGGTGAGCTTCGTGTGACGGCACAGCTGCACTGTAATTATGTTTATATTGGAATTTCAAAAGCATTTGCAACGCTTTATGATATGTTGGCGTATAAAAAAAATGAAAAACTTTTTTATTTGATGATTCCTTCGAAAATATGATAAATTCAGACAGTTCGAAGAACTTTGTTTTTTCACCGAAATCTGAGTGGTGAGGCTTTAAATTCAAAAGGAAGAAGGGTTTGGGAGTTAGTACTTTTACAAGATTGCTTGTGGGGGCAAATGTTGAATTGATGGTTTTTCACTGTTAGAAGGAGAATATTCTAGTCATTCCAGTTTATTTTCAAAGAAAAAAAAGGAAAAAAACAAAAACAGACCTGTATTCATCTGCATTTGTTAGACGTTCATATACATGTATATCAGACTTGTAAAATGTCTTACTTGGATATTTAAGAATTAACGCTGCCTATAGACACAATTCCTATGGCTGTTGTCATATAATAATGCATCTTAATGACGTTTACTTCATCGATACTGCCGTGAAAAGCATTTGTCTGAAACTAAAGTCACAGTTTTTTATTTGATTTTCAGACTATGCGCTACGTTTTAATGCAACACGGTTTTCAAATTTTCATTTAGTTTTATAAATTCATTTTATTTGCATTTTTGGTTTCACATTCCAAACTTGAAGAAGCAGATATTTTTCATTTCCTGCGAGTTTATAGTCACCTCAGTATAATTATGTATTCATAACTTGCCAATTAATGTATTAAAAACAATGCCTTTTTACTCAGGGATAAGTAATGATAGTATTTATTGTTAACATTTCTGGTTTTTGTTATTGTTTACCATTGTTACGGATTACAGACCTATTTTGTTAAGAAGTTAAGGGTAGAATATGCACTGTGTCATGTAACTGACGCCTCGATTTGTTTTTACGATCATTTCACTGTTTCTTGATTTGATCAACCCCCCAGAAGAGGTTAGTTAGTAGTAACTTTAGGTTTTGGGAAAAGGGCAAGATGCAGGAAGTGTCTTAGTTTCAGTGACATCCTAGGTGCTTGATATATAGCATAGATACAAGGGATCTCTCAGTAAGGTCTCATCGTCAAGACCATCAGTTATGTTGAAGGTATAGGTGGAGGTTGAAGGCGCAATCCCTGAACCTGACCTTATATCAAATTAACCCCTTGTTTATAGGCATATAAGATTCATGTGAAAGACAGTACTATAAGAATTTAGGATTATGTAAATGTAACTTTTTTTTTCAATTACCGGTACAGTATTGCTCATTTAGAAGGGATGTATAGGAACATAGTGTGTATTTTACCATTGACATCCTACAAAAGGGTCCTTTCAAGTATTATGCATATATCTAATTATCTATAATAGTGAGTAGTTAATGTACACATATCTATTTAGAAATCCAAGTTAAAAAATGTACATGAATTGCATGTGCTGTTTGACTTTGTAAGTTGTTTGACCTTGAATGTTAATGATTGTTTTTTTTTATAGGAGTATTCCTGTATACCTTACTTCTGATGATCTATTTTTAGCACAAAGATTGAACTTGCCACTTAAAAGTTCTTTTTAAAAACAACCAATAATTTCATTTATTGTTAAGTTTATTTAATTAAACATTATTGACTCATGTATTAAGACTGATAGCTAAGTTTAAATTTGAGTCATTCAATTTTGTTTTGGTTATACATGATTGTACTAGAAGTCTCCAAAATATACTCTTTTAATCATAGTACTACGGGCATTACATTTGTGCATTTAATGTTTCATTGAGTTTGATACATCTACATGTATTAAGAAATAGCAATTACTGAAATTAATGATTTCTTAAAATTAATTAACGATAGTTAATCGTTGTTGATTATATGATCTTTGTTTCTTATTTTTCTAAAATTTCGGTATGTCTGTTGTGAAAGGTTTAGTAAATGCAGATTTTAATGAAATTTTGGAGTGAGTCTTATAGGCAGTCTACCTTATAGCTGAGTGAATATGGCACTCAACTTTAAAATGAAGATCACATGATAGTAGTTTTATAGTAACTGCAGATGATTGTTACTGCAACACCATTGGGAATGTAACTTGAAATGTGTGATTTTATATTATAAATGTTTCGGAGGGTGAATTGTTCTTCGCCAGCTTCAGTCGTGGAAGTAACGCACCAGAGTTAAGTTTTTCAACTTGGCTTTTGGGTGTTTCAGTGGAAGTATAGCTAAAATATATGTATGTGATTCTATTTGAACTTTTGCAGGAATGTATTGTATTTTATAACTCGCGCCATTTCAATAAGTTCTCAGGAAAGAATGTCAACAGCAATATCTTAACGAAATTGTTTTCCAACCTAAAGATAACTCAAAATTGATTGTTATGCCCAAAAACTTTTTTCTTATCTTGGCAGGACCTCGCTATAGGTTTTGGCTATAACTTAGATTATTTTAGACATTGTTTTGCAATATTATTGTCACCAGCAGTGTATACATGCTGGTTACCCCTCAGAAATAAATACTAAAAACCACTCTACCTCGGTTTGACAACAAGCCTTGCCTTATAGTCTACAAATCTAGGCATATATTTTGTTCTTAGTAGAATAGATTAGTTTATGTTCCATTTCCAAAATTTACCAAATATATAGTGAGTTTGATCATTAATTTGCATATTGTAGGCATTTTATTTCCTTTAAAGTGTGCTTAAGGTAGATGTGTAAATAAAATAATTCAAAATAGTAGTATTCTATAGGTACATAGGCGATCACATAGAAATCCCACGGTTAAAAATTTGTTTTACTATACTTGTAAGTGATATATCTGTGAATATATCATGGTTTGGACTTCAGATGCAGAGTAATCTAATCATGAGGGCCAAAGGCAAAATGATAAATGTACTGGAATTAGATATCACTTTCAATATGCCATTCTACATTTTGTCTCATAAAATGCGGACACTCTGTTGAAAGTTACTAAACTGTGATTCTTGGGTGTCAATATTTTGATAGAAAGTTTTCAGATAATATTAACCTGGATAGGAAGAAATGACATTACAAAATCATAGTTATATAAACAGTAATCTATTTTTGCAGTCTGATCATGATCTGCACTGTTTGCTAATCAGTTGTAAAGTTTTCAATGAGCATTCCCATATAAGCAATTGACAGTTCTATCCAAATTGAAAGATATGTGTGTCATTTTTCATCAGCTGACCGATTCAAAGCTATGGTTCAGAGATGACATTAATGAAATTGACCCCTTTTTTTCAGTTACCAGCATCCTTATTTGAATTAAGCGAGAAATTTTTCATTTAAGCTGAAATTCAGTTCAATAATTCTAAAGTAAAATTCTTTCGAGTTTCAAGTCAAATACTGAGAAATTGAGAAACTCTCTTAGAATCTTTGTCTTAGGTGTTAGTTAAAAACATGAAGATGCAGAACTCATTTGAATATCTTAGTGCTTTGTTTGTTACAAACATTCAGGCTATTACTGACTTTTTTCTGAAACTTTTACTATTTGTAGTATTTAAATTGTAAACAAAATATATTTGTGTACCTACTTATTTTTCAGTATTAAACAATATACTAACAGATAAGTAGTTTAAAAGCTGGGAGTGTTTACTATATACATTGTCTGTGACGTGGTTAATTGTTTCAATTCTGATTAATTGCTATGTACATGAATATATTGTTTATGCTAATTGATTTTGTAGATTTTGATTGTAGATAATTTGAAAGATGATTTCTCTTAATGTGCTCATAATTGTGTGTCAATAATCTTGTTCTTGATGTAAACTTGTCTTGTTGTTTATTTCTATATCCTGTTGTTTATTTCTCCATCCTGTTTACAGTCCTATGAACGCTGTGAAATCTCCGTCCTTGTCAGGTGGTTGAGTAGCTGACTGGAGATAACTGTAACCTCTCATTGATGGATGGTCATGGGTTCGAGCCCTACCACTGACCCTGTCTCTAAAACCGACAGTTTCCATTGATAGGGTTATAGTTTTAGACCTTAATGAGGGTGATGGTTAGGAAACTTCCTGTCTGTGAAAAGAACTGAAATACAGTTGAAACAAGCATTAACCGCCAAGAAACAGACAACTTTGGATGTAAAATTACTTGCAGCCTTTTGTATTACCAAGAACGATATCGTACAGACGAAATTGACATAAATTTGTATGTAAAACATTCCTGGCGTTGCGGTATATTTAGAATAAGAAATGCTTCCTGACAACCCTTTCTCTGTCCACCAGTCCTTTTTTTGTGTCCGTGCTGTAACTTTGTCATGCATGAATGGGTTTTTATATAACATGGCACAAATTAAATGTTCAGCACATCAAGACACTTAAAAAGTTAAAAGGTAACAAAGTCCTGTATATATGCATACATTCGTGTCTGGGCTGTAACTTTGTCATGCATGAAAGGATTTTTAAATCGTGTGGCACAAATGTTCAGCACATGAAGATGCTGTGTCGCGTACAAGGCACACTTGAGGATGAAGCTGTTTAAAGGTTTTTCTACTTTTACTAGCAACTGACTTTGCCGCCAAGTTGTGGCAAGTTATTTTAAAATCCTTCAATGCATGACAGGGTTACAGTTCTAAAACGGATTTGTGTATATATACAAAATTTGAATACTTTTACGATAGGGATGATGTAGTCTTGCATATGACATATTGTCTTCATGTGCTAAACATTTTGTGCAACATGATATGATCAATCCCATCAGGCATGACAAAGTTACAGCCCAGACACAAACAAGGGGCATAAAAAGGCCAATATTACTCTTCTGGTCTGGCTGCACTGTTCTCAGTAAGTTTTGTGAAAATCTTTTGCAATGTTATCAAGGAAAAGCTAACAAAGGTCACTGTGACCTTGACCCACTGACCCCAAACAACAGTAGGGATCATCTACTTAATAAGACCAATCATCCTATGAAGTTTAAAGACTGTGGGTCAAATAGATCTCAAGATATTGAGTGGAAAAGATTTTCAAAGTTTAGGTCACTGTGACTTTTACCTTTGACCCACTAACCCAAACATTGATAGGGTTCATCTACATATTACAGGGAACTTTCTGAGCAAATTTGATGAAAGTTGAATGAAAACTGTGACCTGTAGAGTGTTATCAAGGAAAATCTAACAGTGGTCACTGTGACCTTGACCCCAAAAAACAGTAGGGATCATCCACAAGTTGCAGGGAACCTACTTAGCACGTTTGATGAAAGTTTAAAGAAAACTGACCTGTAGAGTGTTATCAAGGAAACGCTATCTGAGGTCACTGTAACCTTGACCTTTGACTCACTGACACCAAAACAATATAGGATACAAATATAGTTTGAAGGATCATCTAAACGTTGCAGGGAACCTTCTGAGTAAGTTTGATGAAAGTTGTATTAAAACTGTGACCAGTAGAGATAGGGAACCTTCTGAGTAAGTTTGATGAAAGTTGTATTAAAACTGTGACCAGTAGAGATAGGGTGCCTTCTGAGTAAGTTTGATGAAAGTTGTATTAAAACTGTGACCTGTAGAGCGCTATCAAGGAAAATCTAACGATGGTCACTGTGACCTTGACCTTTGACCCACTGACTCCAAAAACAATAGGGATCATCTACATGTTGCAGGGAACCTTCTGAGCAAGTTTGATGAAAGTCGAAACAAAATTGTGACCTGTAGAGTGATATCAAGGAAAAGTTTATGGACTGACAAACTACCATGCATGACATGAACTCTGCAGGACTTTGTCCAGTAGAGCTAAAAATTGGAAAGACAGACACAAGGACAGATGGATGGACGTCCTCACATTGATACTTACGTGGCTACTCTATAGTTGTCTCCATCTTTTAGCCACAGCCATGTAAGATCTTATGGAATGAATGACATCAAGAAAACTTACTGTTTAAATCTATTTTTCCTATAGCAACCTTAGTATCCATATGTTACCACAGAGAAGACGGATGGACAGTGCAATTTTAGTATGCCACCTTTTGGGGCATACAAATATTATACCAAACCAACTTGTTGCAGGCAACAAGGATCAAAGTTCTGACTGAAATAGGTAATAAACACAAAACCTTATGTCATTGTGTCCAGAATATAGGAGAAGTGGTTGTTATACAACAATCCCCTGACTACGTACTTAGTGCTTTGATTAGTGGCATTGCAAGGTGTGGGCTCGCAAGTCATATTTTATTATTCTCCTCACATTGTTTTTCCATTTGTTAACAATTATTGACCAGGAGGCACTTGCTTACCCCATCCATTTTATTTTAAACTTTCAGAAGATTTTTTTTTTTGAATATGGCATACATACTTTTTTGAGCACATCATTCAACAGGAAACAGAATTTTATGGTGAAAAGAAGTGAGAGAGTACAAAGTATGCACAAGCAATATATGTTGGTCTAAATGATAAAGTCTATTTATCAGAATTCTCGAGTACAGTCTATAGATTCAGTACAAACCATGGAGGTTATTACACAATGTGTTAGGTCTTTATAAACGAGAGGGCCAAGATCGCCTTTTATTTTATGCTAACTAATGAAGTACTGTGTTATATCAGTGAAATATAGTGGTGATATAAATTTCATATCAGTCACACTGTGGGTGATATAGGTTTGCCGGAACTACTTTTTTAAGTTGTGCATAATTATACATAATTTTGCTTTAAAATAAAGAGTAAATTTGTTTGTTTTGGGTGGGTATCGAATATATCTCAACTCAAAGTGATACATTTTGTTTACATTTTAACTAGCGCTTCGCACTCGTGAAAATATTACAATTGTATCACTACTCGGTGAGATATATTCCATATCCACTCAAAACAAATATCTCCTATATATCACTCATTTTGCTACCATTGGCTATAACACAAGGTCACAATAACATCACAGAAAGGGTCAAGTTTGACCTGGGGGTTATGATTTGGATAGTTCATTTTGTATTTGTCAAAGTGCAATAGAGAATTTTACATGGCAAAATATCTAAAGTCTAGGCCTAGAGAAGAAATATTTTTACAAATTTCCTATAGAAATCTATGTAAGTCAAGTGCCCCCATCCCCCTCTAGGCAGTGTTAATTTTGACCCTGGGGTCATGATTTGAAAACTCTAGGGAGAGGTCCACACTGCAATCCTACATGCCATTTATCTAAGCTCTAGGCCTTGAGGTATTGGAGAGAAAGATTTTTAAAGTTTTTCCTTTCCATTACCATAGCAACTAATGTAATTCTTTGAACATTCTTGATACAGCTTCATGCAAGGAACATCCCTGTAAAGTTTCATCAACATTGGCCTAGTGGTTTCGGAGATGTTTTATGAAGGAAATGGTGGATGGACAGATGGACCAAGTAATACAGACAGTGAGTGGCCCTATATAATAGCTCACAGTGAGCTAAAAAACTCACAAGAAAACAATTTCTTTTACAATACCTCTAATAGTTCAGTATCACCCTTAAAGATATAAATGCAATTTTCAGTACTTACATCTTTAATATTATGATGAGACCTAATATTTGTGTACAAAAGTGTATTCCGGTATTCATATGAATTACAAACCCTTTGGATTCACTAAGACATTTTCCCCTTGGGTTTAGCACCATTTTACCGCTACAAATGTATTTCAGTTATGTAGAGTAAGACTGTTTACCACACTACCTAATAATCACTGATTAAATGTCATGGGTTGGAGCCCGGGTTTTGACCACGTCTCTTTATGTGTAAAAAAGGCAGTTTCTTACCCAATCTAATTAAAATCATCTTCTCAAAAACGCAATGCTGGGAGGGAAGATCGTGCACTTTAGTCAGAGGATAAGGGTCTTGTACCAGCCCTTCCCATGAACAAAACTGCCTGCCTGTATATAAATAAAATATTGCTGAAACGGGCATTAAACGGTACAAAAATAAAGAAAAATATAAAAAGCAAGTCTATAATAGGGAACTTGTTTTAATTGTCATATGAAATTAAGTGTTCAATAAATGTTACTTTCCCTATGTGAAAATTATAGTAGTGTACAATGATGTTATATGTAACACTTCTTACATCTTTTTTTACATTACCTTTATTACATTCACTATAAGGCCTAAAAAAAGAATATGTTTGTTTCAGGTTTCATGTCCCAAAAAAATAGGGTAGGTAGGTAGGGAATTTTTTTTTTTTTTAATTTTTTTTTATTCTCAAAATAACCCAATTCAACATAAATGTGAATATATTTATGCTAAAAAATATTAAAACGCCAAAAAAAGTCTAGGGTCGGGGCAAAAAAATAGGGTAGGTCGGGAAACCTGAAACAAACATATTTTTTTTTTACGCCTAAAGTAAAACAAACAGTTTTCACAGTCTTTTACAGTTTAGTATTCATTTTACATAGATCATGTAGAACATGTTCAACGACTCTGTAACTCCTTCCTGGAGCTCTGACCATTGCTAGGCCTTAAAAAGTGCTTGGCCTGAAAGAACATATACAAATGCTGTGACTATTTCATTGCCGGATGTTTGACAAGCTGTTATTTACAGTTTTTCCTTGGGAGGCTAACTAAAAGGGAATAACTGCATACATTCATTATATTTCATCATCAGAGTTACTCCTCTTTGTATTTTGTGTGCCTATTCTAAAATAAATTTATTGCAAATGAAGTTTGGTCCTGATGCTGTCAAGACAATACTGGCCATTTTTAGAATTCTGCATTTGTACGGAGTTTAATTGTTAGTCCATTAATGCTTCCAGATAATAACAACCTGGGCCCTGGAAAACTTTAATACTGTATTAACGCTGTATACCATTAGTATGTGACTGTGACCTTTAGTACTTCACTCAGTGTCCTAGAAACTAACGAAAATGTATAGAGGATATTTGTTTGTTTTGAGTGGATATGGCATATATCTCACCGAGTAGTGATAAAATTGTAATATTTTCACGAGTGACTGATACGAAATCTATATCATCATTCTATATTTCACTGATATAACACAGTACAATCATGTAGTTCATTAGTTAGCATAAAATAAAAGTTGATACTGGAAAGGTTCTGGCAAAAGTCATGTTGAATCTGCATCATTGTCTACAAGGTGTTATCCTTCAATTGATGATACCTTACTTAAAGGAAAAGTCGCACAACTTTCATTTCTGAATGGGCAGCTTGGATAAAGCTATCAATTTATTTAGAGGTCCATAGTGGCTTATATCACACATCATTCTGAGACAACAAAGAACACCTGTAAAAGCTAATTAGACCTGCATGGTATATGTAGGCTGAAAATTCTTTGCAAGACTGACAACATTTTGCTTACTGTAAATATAAACTAGCAACTTTATGAAAAAGAAAGATTTCGCAACTACAGGGGCCATAACTCTGGCAGCTAAGATCCAAAATCATGTTTTAAAGAAACCCATTTAAGCGACAAATTTGGCAAGTAAAAATACAGTCAAAGAAGGTTTTTTTCCCCCAAAGGGTTCTACATAAATATCATATATAGAATCTAGCTCCATCTGTCTTCACTATCTACCTTAAGTTAGTGGACCTCTGACTACTTCCATTTTGTACAGAATTATCAGAATAACAAACTGTGCTGAACAATATTTATTTGTGAGGCTGGGGTTCACTCTCATTAGTTCTGTCTGATTACAATGTCAGCTGTTATATTATACCAACCCAACTTTTAAGGATCAAATTTCTGACTGTAATAGGCAATAAACACGAAACCTTACATCACTGTGTCCTGAATATAGAAGCGGTTGCTACGAAACAGTCTCCTGACTAAGTACTTAGTGCTTTGATTAGTGGCATGACAAGGTGTAGATATATGTGTGGGCTTGCCACCTGTAGTCATATTTTATTATTCTCTTCACATTCACATTGTTTTTTCATTTGTACACAATTATTGACCAGGAGGCACTTGTTTACTCCATCCATTTTATGATAAACTTTTGGAAGATTTTAAAATATGGCACACATGCTTTTTTGGTTACATCTTGTTTGCTACATCAGTCAACATCAGTAGTATTTATCAAGGTCCACTACATAATGCTACATGGCAAATATCTAAACACTAGGCCTTGTGGTTTCACAGAAGTAACATTTTTACGACTTTCATAAAGAAAATGTAAAATACAATATGTGGGCCAAACACGACAACAAGTTTCGAGACGGATGAACAGTCATAAAGATAAAAAATTTCAGCGATCCGGCATTTCTAGTAATGTTGCTACCATTTTAATAGCTTTGATCATAATATGGATGGCTTTAGCTTTTACCAATTGATGTGTTAAGAACGATTTGGACAGACTGATGCGCGAGACTTACTGGATCCATACTTTAAATACAACTTGGCCCAGTGGTATGAACAGTAGCGTATTATTTGATGTGTGAACTTAACATATCTTATATTCATTAGTAATGGTTTTTCATATAGTTTGTTGGGTTTATATTTATTTATCGTGAATATTGAATAAAACATTTCTTTAATAAAACCCGCCGCATCAGTCTGATCCATATCTATATTATAAACCTTACGTTGTTTTTCATCAGGCGGGGCGGGGCGTTTTTACGGACGTGACGTCTTTTTGTTTTGTATACTGTATGTTGTATATTTTCTGACGAAGACATAAAGTTGAAACATGTAAATTGAAAACTTCTTGTTGTCTTGATTTTATTTATACTATAAAGAAATCTATGTAAGTCAAGACTTAATGACTCCCCAGACAGTGTCAATTTTGACCCAGGGGTCATGATTTTAAAAATGCTTGGCAGAGGTCCACACAGCAATGCTTCATGCCAAATATCCAAATATCTAAGCTCTAGGCCTTGTGGTTACAAAGAAGCTTTTTAGAAGTTTTTCTCATAAAAGCCTAGGTAAAACCAAGTGACCTCCCCCCCCCATGCGGCAGGTTCAATTTTGACCCATGGGTCATGATTTGAACAATATTGGTAGAGGTCCACTAGGCAATGCTACATGCCCAATATCTAAGCCTTGTGGTTTCAGAGAAGAACATTTTTCAGAGAGGAAGTATATATTAAGTATGCAATATAAGCCTTTGAAAAATCAAGTGACATTACATCATTAATATCATGTCACAAGCTGTATCCATGGGCAAAGACACTGATGTCACACTTGCTTCAGTCCACCCAACTGTAAATGGGTAGCAGCCATGAAAAAGTCGCTGCCTCTCTCTCACGAACGTGACAAGTGTTTGAGATCTATTCAATAAGCCGTAATCGGAAAAAAAAATGTATTTACTAATGGTATTTTACTGGTCTTTATATACATTGCAGAATTTAAAATGTTTAATTTCCTTCCTTACTGACACAACCAACTGGTCAAGCCATGTCAGAATTCAATTTTGTGATTATATATACATGCACGGCAAATACAACAAACAAAGATGGTGTAGAGGTTAAGGTATCGGCTGCTCATCCCGGAGGTTGCAGGTTCGAACCCCACTGGGGTCACGACCATACTTCCTCATATGACACCAGTACTGTTTTTTCCAGGAAGCAGACTCGAGAGTGACTCAATAAGCTACAAGCTTTCTTCACAATCAAGCTAAAATGAATAAGTATAAAAGTTAAAGATATCTTGTTTATTTCAACTTCTCTTACACAACACTACTTTACTCCACTAAGTCTGTGAACCAAGATTTCAAAACACTAAAACAAATGAAATTACACATTCAGACAAAAACAACAACAACAACATTGCTGCATCATGGCTTGAAAATGAGAGTACTTCACAGTATGTTAAAAGAATTATTCCTGAATTTACATCCTATATAATCACTGAGGTAATAACATTTGTCACAGTTTTATATAATTATGCACCTTCAAAATTTATGTCACTAATGGTTTTCCATAAATTTTGCAATCTTATAGTCCCACGATCACATTTACAAGTACTTGTCATTTTATCTGGAAGGATGTCTTGCTGACAGATTCTGAAATGACCTTTATTTGTACCAAAAAACATTGATTTTCAAATCAATAAGGACATAGTAGTATTTTTTAATGAAATTGCAAAAAATAAACAAGAGGGCCATGATGGCCCTGTATCGCTCACCTGTCTACCATTGGCAAAAATAAAAAGGTTATTAATAGCAGAAAGGATCAATTTTACCTTTGGCTCATGATATCCTCTTAATAAGCCTATGAAAATCAAAAGACCCCCCTCAGGCAGGGTTAATTTTGACCCTGAGGTCAGGATTTGAACAATCTTGGTAGAGAGTCAATGCCACATGCTGAATATCTAAGCTCTAGGCCTCATTATTTTGCGTCTGATCATGATCTGCACTGTTGGCTATTCATTTTTGCTGTCGATCATGATCTGCACTGTAAGCTATTCATTGTATGATGGCTGGTCATGATCGCACTGTCAGCTTTTATTTTTGCTGTCTGATCATGATCTGCACTGTTTGCATGCATTATTTAGCTGTCTGATCATGATCTGCACTTTCATAATCTAGCTGTCTGATCATGATCTGCACTTTCATTATTTTCTGTCGATCATGATCTGCACTTTCTGACAAATTTCAAAGGATATCTGGGCTGAAAATGTAACATCTAGAGTGTTAACAAGGTTTTTCCATATTTTGGGCTGTGACCTAGTTTTGACCCCAGATGACCCATATTCGAACTTGGGCTAGAAATCAACTTAACAACCTTTCTGACAAATTTCCAGGATATTTGGGCTGAAAATGTTACCTCTAGTGTTAACAAAGGTTTTCCCATATTTGGGCTGTGTGACCTTGTTTTTGACCCCAGGTGACCCATATTAAAACTTGAGCTAGAAATCATAGAAACAACCTTTCTGACAAATTGCCAGGATATTTGGACTGAAACAGTAGCCTCTAGAGCCTTAACAAGATTTTTCTATTTTTGGGCTCTGTGACCTAGTTTTTGACCCCAGATGACCCATATTGAACTCGTCCGAGTAATTACTGGGACAAACACCTGACCAAGTTTCGTGACAACTGAGGAAAAAAGTGACCACTAGAGTGTTAACGAACTAAATGTGGACGGACGACGGACATTCATCGATCCTAATAGCTCACCCTGAGCCAGCTCAGGTGAGCTAAAAAGGCTTTCTAGCAACTCTATTTCTTGATGAAAAACTTAAATACAAAAGAAAAACATTGTTTTAGAGTGAACAGAACATGGTTCTATCATTATCCTATCAAAATAATTATGCTACTATATCAGTAAATTCAAAGTGATCTTGGGACTTTAATATATATTGTCTGCAAAAATCCCTGCAATATGTGGTTGTGATTCAGTTAATTTACATAACAGCTGTTTCTATAAAAACAAATCAAAGCTATGTCTGAAATGAAATGTGGAGCTGCAGATTTTATAAACAAGAGGACCATGATGGCCCAATATTGCTCACCTGAATACCATTGCTCCAAAAGACAAGAGGGTAGATCAAAGGTAATTACCCAGGTTAGCCAACGAGAGTTTTAAAATTTGAATAAAAAGGTACTACAGTCTATGTTACCCAGTTTCAATTTCGATCAAGAGTTTATTTGGCAAAACATTCTGACCAACTTTCAAGACAATTTGGTAAAAAATGCAGCCTCCATTGCATGCACAATATTTTTTCTATGATCTGGCCTGGTGAACTAGTTTTTTTTACCCCATGTGACCCAGTTTCAATCCTAACCTACTAGAGTTCATCAAAACAATTTCTCTGACCAAATCTCATGATGATTCAATGAAAACAGCAGCTTTTATTGCTTGAACAACCTATTTGTTGATGGCACATGCTGCATGATTCACGCCAGACACAGAGCAACCACAACTGCTCAAATTAAGCACTGTGTGCTCAGATGAGCTAAAATTATGAATGTTTTATATATTTGTCAATATGTACATGTAACATGATTATGCTATATGTTCAAAGAAAGGTAGATTTCACAAAAACAAGTCAGCGGCTTTCAAAAATGAAATAGCAACAGGATAAAATCAACTTAAAAATCAAAAACTTAACAACTCTGTAAGATTGAGAATTTTTACTTTCTCAGACTTTAACTAACCAGTGTAGACAGTGATCATGCATTCTTACCATGGTCTACACTGGTTGCCAAGCAACAAGAAAAGGTCTTCACATATAGCATTTCATTCAAAAATATGTTTGGTATTTATTAACAGAATGTCTAATTAAAACAAAATGTATAAATTCATAAATCTGAATATAGAATATTAGATAAGCTGAAATTTCCTACAAGAAATTTCTTAGCAACACTAAACTAGCTGTTCTGAATTTAAATACAGTAAAACTTCATTGACTTGAGCATTAATAACTCGAGCATTCGCATTCAGCCATGCATTTTAATTAAGGTGTTGCACATATTCAAGCCAGCTTTAGTATTACAGCATATGTCAAGAAATACTTCCACACTGACTGCTTAATTTACCAAAATAGAGTCCAAAATTGACAAACTTAAACATGTATGATTTCGGATAATACATATTTCAGACATAACAAATATATCTCAGTCTGACCTTAAACAACTTGTCATAGTATTTAAATTGTAGTTGGAATGAAATTCAATGGCATGACTGAGTCTAGGCTTACCGAGCTAGGCTACTAGGTTTCAAAAGCTACGAGTCCTGTAAGCTACATGTGACAGTTTTTTGAAGTTATTTTGTTTCCCTGATTTTCTAGGCATTCATGTTTATAGAAATGTCGTTGCAATATGGTAAGAAATCAAGAAAAACTCGCACAATTTGTCACAAACACTTCTAGTGTAGCATGTTTCTGTGAAATACAATTTTCTCCACAAAAGTCTGAGAAGTGACTACCTTTAACAAATCTATTTAGAAAATTTGACTTTTTTCATCTATTGAAAAGCTCTATTTCCAAATAAACTGTTAAGCTGTTTCTTGTCAATGTGTTTAAGACGTTTTAAAGTTGTACGAGTACTGAACTTTAAGATACAAATGTAAAGAAAGTTAACTCCTGTTACAAAACATATAACTTTTCTCAATTCCTCAATAAAAATTATGCAAGTTTTGTGGTACATGTAACTATACTTAATACTAAAGAATATAAATAAGTCGTACAATAAATATTATTATACATTGTACATGTTATATTACCCTTCAAAATAGCCATATTATATGTTATTTGGTTTCTGAAGTGGTATATGGGAATATATTACCTGCCTAAACTTATATTACCCTAGCTGTTAGGCGAGGGTAGTATTATGTTGAGGCGGGTAATATAGAGACCTTCAGACCTACAAATCCCCTTATGATACCTCAATGTCACTTTGTGACGTCACATATCAGCACAGACTTATACATTGACATACTGTATGTGGCAAATAAGCTCACGTTTAGCATGAGGCACAGTAATGGGATATGTCAAATGTATATTAGGCCTAAAAAAAAAATGTTTGTTTCAGGTTTCATGCCCCCCAAAAATAGGGTAGGTAGGGAATTTTTTTTTAAATTTTTTTTTTATTCTCAAACAAACCAAATTCAACATAGATTTTAATGAATTTATGCTAAAAAATATTAACACACAAAAATGTTCTAGGGTCGGGGCAAAAAACCTGAAACAAACTGAATTTTTTTTTACACCTTACTGGCTTGCCTGTAAATATAAATATCTATTTACGGATCGTTGACCAATCAGAAGACCGCAAATTTCATGGAAGGGTAATAATAAATTATGGTCAAGAGTGAAGCTGAAAACACAGTGGATGCTTTGAAAACATGCAAGGAATGAGTTTTTATTGCCTTACATGTCAATCTGTGACAAATACAAACAAGAGGGCCAAGATGACCCTATATCGCTCACCTGTATATCAATTGCCAGTAACACTTAAGAGTTTCATGACTTAAACATAATTCAGAGAGGGCCACTATATTAGCCTATGCAAAATCAAGTGAACCTCCCCCATCTCCTGGGACGAGTTAATTTTCAACAAGGGGTTATGATTTGAAAAATCTTGGTAAAGGTCCACAAGGCAATGCTACATGCTAAATATTTAAGTTCTAGGCCTTGTGGTTTCAGAGAAGAAGACCCTTAAAGTTTTTCCACAGTATGTAAAATCAAGAGACCCCGCCCCCTGGCTGGGTCAGTTTTGACCTGGGGTCATGATTTGAATAAACTTGGTAGAGGTCTACTAGGCAATGTTACATGCTAAATATCTCAGCTTTAGGCGCTGTGGGTCATAATTTGAACAATCTTGGTAGAGGTCCATTAAATAATGCTACAAGTCAAATATCTAAGATCTAGGCCTTGTGGTTTCAGAGAAGAAGTTTTTTCCTATTTGTTGCCATAGCAACCAGAGTTCTGCATGAAATGGAATTCTTTTAACAATTTTGGTAGAGCTTTATGCAAGGAACATCCCTGCATAGCTGCACCAACATTGGTCCAGAGATGATGTTGTTGGAATCAAAATTTTGACGTAAAGACAATCATCCATTAGAAAAGCTCACCCTGGCAAAGCCAGATGAGCTCATGAACAAACATAATTGACCTTACGCCAGGTTCTTGATTGACAGATAAGAATCTCTTATCAGACCAATCAAACAGCTAGCTGATACAACATGTGACGAACGTGGATATTAGCCGCCATTTTGTCCGTCAAACATTCAACATGCATCCGTTGATGGACATGCAATATCAGGTATTTTCTATGTAAGATAGAGTATATTTTAAAATAAACAGGCTTTATCGTGATGGTCACACTGTAAATCGTCTTTACAGGGTTAGTTTATAAATTCTATGAGTTTTGTGATTCTTCATACGTTTTAAAATGATCTTATAAAACTTTTTTTAAGAAATAAAGCAAGAAGACTGACGTTCTTTCAGAGGCCCATTTAAAAGTGTTCTCAATGATTTATCCTGCCGAAATAAACTCAGACTTTAAGTGTTTCTCGTCACTATGTTTTAATGCCCTGTTTCAACAGTATTTCGGTTATTTACAACTTGAGCAACAATCGTTTCAGGGAATGACATGTGCTATACGTCTACGAAACTGCCAACTTCTTCAAATAAGAAGACATGGGAGGTAGTTAAACTCGAGCCCGTGATTCTTAATTTAGGTTATGTTTAACATGTTTAATGATAACAAGTAAGACTGTAACCAATCAACCAGGGAGGAGATCGGAGTTAATAAATGAAATGCATGCCCTGTCAAATGTATTCGGATCGTACCGCTATAAGCATCCAACGAGGATGGTGGAGACAAAAAGCACATGTACAAGCAAAATGTCAAATGTATCTTATTGAAAAGTGTCATGATGTGTGTGTGTGTACATATATTTGAAAGGCTTTGGCCGATGTATCTGGTTGTTTGGGGACTTGCACATCATAAAGTTTTAGTGCACAATGATAATATAAGCCATGCTTGGTCATATGTCTACGACCGATAGCGAGGGTAAATAACTCCAATTAGTCAGTCAGTCAGATGCATCTGGTACATTTGATTAAAAAAGTAATTGTGACAAATAAATGATGCTATAGCTGGACATACAGTTGTTTTGTCATTTTAGAAAATAACAGCAACAACAAAGAGAAACAATATCCAATAATAAACTTTAAAAATATTTGATTTTCATGTGGAGGCATCATTCAGAAGTTGTATCAAAATGAAAAAACAAGAAACATGGCAATGCCACGAAACCAGGTTTTCAAAAATGTTGTTCTGACATACATAGTATGAATTTGGAATGAAGATTGCTATGAATATTCAAAAGATTATAACATGACATGAAGGAAAAGATAATATTCATGAGAATACATGATAATGAGTAGGATGTAAATTTCGGCTAACAATACTGTCTCAAGGTATACTTAATAATGCAACATTGGTTTAATGTAAGCAAGTTTGAGAGGGTTCTAAAGATGTTTTGTACAACATTGAGACATATGCTGAAAAATAAACAAATAGAAAGGGTTGAAGAGTTACAGAGCGGACAGGATTTTCAAGTAATGTCACTGTGACCTTGACGGGGGGGGGCTTGGAGCCAGCCATGCGGAACATGCGTTCTGCACGTCATCTTGATGTGGTAAACATTTGTCTGAAGTTCATCAAAATTCTTCAAAGGGTTGAAGAGTTACAGAGGGGACAGGATTTTAATGTCAATGTCACACCTTGACCTTGGAGCCAGCCATCAGAACTGCGTTCTGCACCGTCATCTTATGTGGTAAACATTTGTCTAATTCTCAAATCTCAAAGGGTTGAAGAGTTACACAGCACACAATTTCCCCCCCCCCCCCCCCCCCCCCCCTACCCATACTGATAACACATGATTTTAAATGCCTTTAAAAATCGATATCTTAAAAATGTTTTTTTTTTTTTAAATGGTTTTGTATTAGAAACCATTAATATTTAAGAGCTTTTCAATTAACGCCTCTTTGAAGAGTATTTGATAATTAATGCACAGCGGACATAATAATGCTACCGTAAATATGTGATAACTGATTTTATGGTGCTTATTAAAATAACGTTTCAATTTCAAGACAATAAAAATGATTGCAACTCGTCTGCAAATATCTAGCCTTAATCTGTTACAGAATGCCGCACGCGTTTTTGATACTAGTATATTGTGTAATCCTTTTAAAACTTAATTCACACAAAGTAAACTTTACGTTTTTTATAAAATAAAAATAATTCTAAAATCAGCAAAAGGATCATAGGACAGTTAAATATTATCAAGTATATAAAACAAATGATTTCAGACTTAGTTCAATAGAGATCTGAATGAGCGTTTCCTGTGTTTGTCGGACTTCGTAGGAGTAGTGCCCCTTGATTTCGGTGGGCGTGGCTATGACTCTCCTGGTGTAAGGTCAATTATACTGTCTACAAAATAGAAAGGGTGGATTTTCAATTTTTTGAGTAAGACAGTCAATAAAGGTTTCCAAGACTTCATCTCATAATATCTATTTAATTGAAGTCTTCACTAATACAGGTTTATATATATCATTTATAACAAATGGCTATGTTCATTTTCTAGGAATTCAAATAAGTGATAAATGCCTTTCTTACCGATAATTATAATGGTTACTTTGAAGGGTAATACCACTCAAGATAAATCTTAAAAGTTTCTGTTTTAGTATAACTTATAAACTATCATGAAATTTCTTTATTCTAAACTCTCAGAACTCATAAATTTTGGATATCTTCATTCGCATGATCACTGATTTCTCCTTCATCACCTGCTATCTCTTCCTCTTCATTATCTAGAGTAACACCTTGGACATAGTCATTCATCTCCTCTTCCTCCGCTAACGCATCTATATCCTCAGAAGCTTCGTCTGGGTTGTCCATATTTTCTGAACCTGTACCACCAACAACATTAGTGATTCTGATAGCAATTTCCCCAACGTCTTTCCTATTTTCTTCTTGTTCCTCCTCAATCTGCGATTCATTTGTCCTCTCTTTTCTACCAGACTCGCCTTTATTGCCGACCCGTTGCAACCCTTTGTATCCCATTCCATTTGCATGCCTTTTGATATGCTTGTCTAAGTTTCCTTTCAATGTGAATTCTTTGTCACACAGGTAGCATCTGAAGAACTTCACTGTGGAATGTGTAAGAATATGCTGCTGAAGATTGCCCTTCAACGTAAATTTTTTAAAACAAATCTGACACTGATGAGCTCTCCGATCTGTGTGAATAAGCTCATGCTTGTCTCGATTTCCCTTCAATGCGAACTCTTTACAACAGAAACTGCATTTGTACGGTTTAATACCAGTGTGAATAATTTGATGTTTAGCTAAATTCCCCTTACTACCTAATACCTTGTGACAAATTGTACACGTATATCCGACACGTGTCAAATGTTCCTTGAAACCATGGCGAACCACTATGACTTTTTGCCGGTGCACCATCATATGTGAGGCGAGACTGTTCATGGATGTACATAGAACCTTACACTCGCCACACTCGTACATCTCTTTCACTTCTTTCTCCATACCCTTACATTCCTGTGTGGCCAGGTGCAAGTCCACGTCTTCTTTGCTATCAAATGATTTTGCACAGACCTGACAAATATAGTAGACTCCATTGTTCTCTTCCTCTACCTGTTCAGTCTCAACAGTTTCCTCCTTTATACATATATCATATCTCACCTCCTCAACGTCTTGAGTTATTTCCTCCCTTTTCGCTCCTTTTTTAGTCTGTTTCTGAAAAGTCCCATGTGCTTTTTCCTCATCTCTCTGTGAAATTGTCACTTCATAATCTGCAGCTAAAGTAGCCAAACCAGAAGCAATAAGATCTTGTGGATTTGCCATGGCCATCTCTCACCTGAAATGAAGTGTAAAACAAAATGTTATTTTCCCTCCTACATGAATAATCAAAACAACTAACAAAATATGATAAGAAAATTGGTAATTTTGAAACAAGGCTAAAGTAATGAAATAGCAACATCCAAATTACTGACTTCCATGGTACACATGTAGTAAAGACAGATCTATCTAAAGATGGAACAGAATGTCAAACCAATTTGCTGGCTAAAACTACAATTCAAGTAGCCATCACCTCCTAAGGTATGACAAGTATACATTGTACCTGTATTACTGAAAAATAATTTTGGCGAAAAAAAAAAACAGTTCTCTGATCTGTCTGAATTTAACATTGTTTGGAATTATTCATCAAACAAGACAGCAATGATGGCCCTATATAGCTCACCTGGATACAAGTCCACTTGCCTGATCAGTGTGGTAAATTTTGACCCAAGAGGTATGATTTATCACAAAGAATTCTATGATAAACACTGAGTTTAACTTAGCCCACTTCGTTCAGCTCATCGATTTGACCCATTATTTTGATCTGATACTTTATAGTTGTCAAACCTCAGAGGCTAACTTTAATCTGCTTTAGTGTTTGCCCTATACTTTTGTCTGTTGAAAATATCTAAAAATTTAAAATGTTCCCTGTCTATTTGCCATAAACTTCTGACAGGTTATTCTAATGTATCGCTCTAACTTGATAGACCTGTTTACACATGATGTCATAAAATGTAGTAAATACAGACAAAATGTAGGGAGGGCAAACACTAAGTCAGAGGCTAAAATATAGAAATTTATAAAACATAGAAACCCAGTCAGTTGCTAGCGCTCCCTCCTTTGAGTTTCATTATTATATAAATTACTCTATTTAGCCTCTAACTATTACATAAACCTCTACGAAATTTGCCATGTTCAACCAGCCAGTATATCGATAAAATCATGTAACATGAATAAATCAATAATCTGCAACTGAAACCTCATGGGCTTGATAAATAAGTTATTTTTCTTTCAAGTAATCCTCAAACTATATTTATTCTTCACTTTTTGAATTAATAGAGCATAAATTTAAACTCTCAAACACATCGCATTGTGCTGTGCAGCAGACATTTTCCTATATGACATCAAACAGACGGGAACAACTTCGACAACCACTAGTATTTTTTTAATTTTCTGATATATTTTTGAGAAATTTTAATTGTATTTGATGAATCTTAAGAGAAAATCTCAAAAGTACATACAGTCAAACTTGTGAACAAAGGCCGGTCAAGAGAAACCATGAAAATGGCAGTTGTTCACAGGTGACCTTTGTTCGGAGGTATGGGCAGTTGTGATAGTTTCATCTTACTAAACATTGTTTATCAAGTTTTATCAGAACTTGTCAGATAAACTGGCTATATTTAAAGCATTTACCAATTAATGATTTATCTGAATTTTGCACATATCGTTTCATATTCTGCAAAGAGTCGCACTTGACAAATCTATTACAATGGCAGAGTTTAGTTTATCTACCTTAAAACACTTTACTAATCCAGAGACTGTAATGCTGATCACTTTTTCAAAACAGGAAACAATCATTTAATTAAGGTAGATACGTCTTTTTGCCTTTGTTTGATGTCAATGCCAATTGTTATAATAGAACAGAGACTAATTTACGAGATTAAAATGTGTGTTTTTTGGTTTAATTGCAGGGCTCTCGTTTGGCAAAATTTGGGGCCGAATATCGCCCCCTCCCCCTTTTAAAAAAGGTTTGTTTCCCCTTGCCCAAAAATCCCTCGAAAAAAAAATTATTTGAGAGCCATTCTGTAACCGGCGTTTAGTACTACCGCGTCCGTTTTGGACAGTTTATAAGCGCAGCATAGTATTTCCAGTGCAAAATGTTGCACAATCCCGGTCGATCGGAAAAAATTGACAGTAAAAAGTGGATATGATATTTGATAGTGTTTTTCTTTACATTTTTGATATGACGAAAATTCCCCTTTCAAAGAAAATTATTTGAAAATCATGCAAAATTCCCCCCTGATATGGACCCTGGCCCCAGTCTCAAAAGGCTAACGAGAGCCCTGAATTGTAATAAATAAAACAATTCACTAAACATGAATGCATTAATTAGCTGAATTAATATATTATTATTTAGTTGCACAAACAATGAAAATTGCATTTTGTTTGCATATTTGGACAAGGGGAATTCAGACTGGCCATTCTCCCCAGGTGACTGTTAGTAACAGGTGATTGTTAGCATAAGTTTGACTGTATTTATTTTTCGCTTTCGTAAACAACATCCTTACATCTCCCTCATGGAAGATCATTGGCACACTTTAAGCAAGAACCAGGTGGTAAGTATGCCTAAGTACTACGATAATGGTGGCCGTATAAAGGAAATTAACATGCAATGAAATATTAATTGGATTTGGGCAAGGTCTTTCAAATAGTATGGTCCGGAAACGCCCTCTATAAATGTCTTATCGTACTGATAATCTTGTCTCGGTTATCGATTTTTACCTGGAAGCGTTTATCACGCCGTGCATTTATCACGCCGAGCGAGTAAACTGGTATTTGTCCGATAGTTGTATTCAAAACTGCCCGTCAAAAAATGGTATAATTGGAAAGCTGATGAAATTTTCTGTAAAACTATGAAATTAAAATCTCTATATATGATTAACTATTATCTTTAACGCGAGTTAAACACGGTCCATGCTATTCCGCTTGCGTGTTTTAGCGATGGATGGTAATTTCACTCGCGATACTGGTCTTACAAAACTGTACGTTATTTGTTATAAAATAAAAAAGAAAAATCTAATTCATATCGGTTCAAAAATAACTCTTAATTTACATTTTAATTAGCAATTTTCCATCATTTGACCCTAAGTATATAGTGAAAACCTGTGCACAAAATCACCGTATCGCGAAAAAAAAATCACCATTGACGCCATTTTTAGATTTTGAACGGATCTAACCGTCCCAGAAAATAAAATACGGGTGAAATACGAAAATCTAAGACATAACAGACGTACATTAGACTTAAATCTAGGAGAAAAAGATGTTACATCAATCCCATGAACACCAGCAAGTAGGAAAGAAGCGCTAAAATTAGGTCGTGGCTTTTGGTCATTTGTAAAAAACCCGTTGTATGAGGTCAACTTTCCAATGCGTAAATCCACCTAAAACAAAACATCGGTAAAAGTAATATTATGTTATGATAAGGGAATGCATATATTGTATTAAGGATCACTTTGTTGGTCAAATTGATTGGTAAAATATCGAGATATACGTAGATATAAAGTATCAATAATTTCTTTCTTTTTCCAAAATTGCGGGTACCCGGATGTTTGTCACGTGATCCGAGGCAGGTTATTTATCGTATTACGCTCGTTTCCGGACCATACTATTTGAAAGACCTTGGATTTGGGACAACTTCATAACAGTCAGTTGAACAGATTTACACTTTTGATTGATTATTTAGGTAGATTTTTACTAACTACTCTAGTTAACATGTTCACATGCATGATATGTATGGTGTTAAATCTCCTTGGGAATGCCCTAACATTGGTTGTGATTAGTCATAGAAGAAAGCGCACATCCAAAACTTATCTTGCTGGCCTCAAAGTCGAATCAATTAAGACTTAGTTTACCCAATTTCTGGAATGACCAAGAGAGGCATATGCTCATCTGATTGGTTAAACGAAAAGCATGACATCAAACTTTAGCCGGAGAATACATTTATAGATGTTTTTATCAACTCCTATCCATAAACCGACTACATCCGAAATTTACCCATTTGTTGAATACCTCTCAGTTCTGTCTGAAGCAATGCAACTCATTTGGCAATATTATATTTACAAAACCAAACGCATCTTTGTATTAAAAATGTTATTAATGTGACTAAATTGTCCTACATACCGCTAAAAATCGTGAAAGAATATCGTTTTGTTTGCCAATGGACAGAATTCGGTGATCATAATAAATTTAATTCATGCGTATGACAACGGTATCAGACACCTATTAGGCACACTACAAGGTAACAAGACAGTGCATCTTGTTCTTGATTAAATAAGGTCACACAACAATTTGACACTCAAAATCAATGGCAAATAAGGAGGGTGGCATCTCCTATTTAAAAGTCTCATTTCAAATAATGAATTATTTGGGGAGGGCCAATTTATAGTATTGGTAGAACTTAAATTAAATTGTGGCCCAACCCTTTCGAAAACTTTGTAAACGTGTACTTTCTTATTCACGAACAGGTATATTTTGCAATAAAACTAATGAATCCTTAAACAGCGTAATGGAAGAAATGGGGTCGGCTACATGAGCCAACTTTAACATTTGTTTGCCATATTCTCATACGAGTTATCTCTCTTAGTATGGAAGCGCGTGCTTTACATTTCGAAAATTGTTACACGCATGTAATTATATGTTTCTTTTCTTTTTTTATTTCCCAAATAACAGAAATAAAATCAATAATGAAAGCCCACCTCGTCAGTACTGCAATAAACTACCGGAAACCGAAAAACCAAAAGTTACTTACACAGAACGCGGATGATTATGTAAGAGGTCTTCAGGAATCAGATGATATTTTCATCATTAGGACCAAGGTCTTTCAAATAGTATGGTCCGGAAACGAGCGTAATACGATAAATAACTGCCTCGGATCACGTGACAAACATCCGGGTACCCGCCATTTTGGAAAAAGAAAGAAATGTTGATACTTTATATCTACGTATATCCGATATTTTACCAATCAATTTGACCAACAAAGTGATCCTTAATACAATATATGCATTTCCATCATTACATAAATTAATTTACCGAGTTTCGTTTTAGGTGGATTTACGCATTGGAAAGTTGACCTCATACGAACGGGTTTTTTCACAAAGACCAAAAGCCGAAAACCGACCTAATTTTAGCGCTTCTTTCCTACTTGCATGGTGTTCATGGGATTGATGTAACATCTTTTTCTCATAGATTTAAGTCTAATGTGCGTCTGTTATGTCTTAGATTTTCGTATTTCACCCGTATTTTAATTTTCTGGGACGGTTAGATCCGTTCAAAATCTAAAAATGGCGTCAATGGTGATTTTTTTCGCGATACGGTGATATTTTGTGCACAGGTTTTCACTATATATTTAGGGTCAAATGATGGAAAATTGCTAATTAAAATGTAAATTAAGAGTTATTTTTGAACGGATATGAATTAGATTTTCGTTTTTTATTTTATAACATAATAACGGGGTACAGTTTTGTAAGACCAGTATCGCGAGTCAAATTACCATCCCAAGACGGAATAGCATGGACCGTGTTTAACTCGCGTTAAAGATAATAGTTAATTATATATAGAGGTTTTAATTTCACAGTTTTACAGAAAATTTCATCAGCTTTCCAATTATACCATTTTTTAAATTAAATGTGGTATTTAAATGACACAATGACGGGCAGTTTTGCATACAACTATCGGACAAAACCAGTTTACTCGCTCGGCGTGATAAATGCACGGCGTGATAAACGCTTCAATGCGAGACAAGATTATCAGTACGATAAGACATTTATAGAGGGCGTTTCCGGACCATACTATTTGAAAGACCTTGTTAGGACCCAGATCTTGTACAATACACTTGACTTTATGAAATAAAGTTGTGTCAGCTTTTTACAAACATGTTCCAGTTAAACAATTTTTAAGCGTATATTGTTCAACTAACAAACATGAACATGAATACATTCTTTGATACGTATTCAAACGTCTCATGCTATAATTACTGACTAATATAATATAAGGCAATGTAACAAACCTGTACAATATCATTTATTGTGATTCCGCAATAGTGTCCAGGCGTAAACGTGTGAATTAAAAGCTGACGGTAATACGTCATATTCGTTTAACTCACTTGCCTTTTTAAAGGCATATGCATAGGTTGTAAGGTCTATGGTCTAATTTAGTTCAAATAGATTTAACTAAATATTCTGACATTTTTTGTTCAATATTTTATCAATCTCGTTATTTGGACTAATTTGGAGCTGTTGATTTAGTAGAGGTGAGCGCTTACAGCGTTTTGGTCTAAGGGAAATAACTAGGTTACAAGAAAAAGAAATATTGTACATACTTGCTCCCCTTGTTACAATATGTTTGAAACTCTCAAAGTTTGAGACTTTCAGCATTTAAGTACAGTCGATAACGTATTTGTCGTAATGAATTTTAGTATTATATATTTCATATTCTATAAAATAGTTCAGCGCTCATGGATCTTTCCAATGATCATAAACACATATATTTATGATAAAGCAGATTAAAGCATCAACATACCTGCAGCCAGTACCTCACAAGCTCTTTCCGTCACCAGAAGACCCTAAAATAAATGTCTGACATTGCTTTTGAGTTCTGCTCACAGACGTACGATGAAATAGACGACGTGGTAACCGTCAATCGTCACTTCGGAAAACAAGAATAACGGACAACGTTACACCATTAGGCTGGATATAATTAAGTCAATGGCGAAACAAAGTATCAGGTTCGAAAGGAAAACCACAGCCATCATGGGCCTCTGGTAGCTTTCTGCTTTAACAAGACCAACTTGCATCGCTATCGCTAAACATATGAGATAATCATTGAAGAGTGTTCCATTTAGTCCCCAAGATTCTATTCTGACATAACAAAAGCATTCAATTGACACATTTCTTTTACATTCGTTGTGCTTTTGAATTGGTTCGATGTAACATGTATATTGTCATTTGTATACGATGTAAAGTGTCATTTGCTAGCTAAAACGTACATGATACGTACAATCACAACGAAAACGCTATGACTGTATCAAAACACTTTTTTCTTTCACATTTTAAAAATTTAAATGCAGCATTTCCATTAAAAAATAAAAATATGAGTTAATGTTAACTTCAATCTGTTGATATTTTGAAATTTATTTACTGTGTGTAATGTCACAAAATTCTGCTATATATACTGTTGAAAATATTTTGAAGTTACATATGTAAAAGTTAACTTATTAACCAGTTTGCAAATCCCCATTGGGGAGGCTTGACAGGTTACTAAAGTTAGCAATTGTTTCCCGATTTCGTTGGAAATCGGGAGTTTCCTTTGTGATGCGTGTATGTGGTCGCATGGTCGCAAAACTGTCCCATTGTTTCAAAAACTATTTCTATTAACATAAAATGATTTGTATTTACTTCTATTTGATGAAGTACACCCCCATCCCCCTTTCACAACGCCATCATTATTTTTAATGAGATTTGCTCAGTGAGCATTGTTCAGTGAGCACATCACAATGAGTACTGTTCAGTGAGCACTTCTCATGGTGAGCATTGTTCAGTGAGCACTTCTCACGGTGAGCCTTGTTCAGTGAGCACTACTCACACTGAGCCTTGTTCAGTAAGCACTTCTCACAGTGAGCGTTGTTGAATGAGCACTACTCACGTTGAGCATTGTTCAGTGAGCACTTATCACATTGAGCATTGTTCAGTGAGCACTTATCACATTGAGCATTGTTCAGTGAGCACTTCTCACGGTGAGCCCTTCTCATAGTGAGCGTTGTACAATGAGCGCTAGTCACGGTGAGCATTGTTCAGTGAGCAATTCTCACAGTGAGCACTGTTCAGTGATCACTACTCAAAGTGAGCATTGTTCATTGAACACTACTCACAATGAGTACTGTTCAGTGAACCACTTCTCATGGTGAGCACTACACACAGTGAGCATTGTTCAGGCCCGTGGGTGTTCTGGCACTTTCACAGTGATAGTTGTTCAGTGATCACTACTCACAGTGCAGTGTGTGGGCACTACTTACATTGAGCCTCGTTCAGGGAGCATTTCTCACATTGAGCATTGTTCAATGAGCACTTCTCACATTGGGCATTGTTCAGTGAGCACTACTCACATTAACCCTTGTTCAGTGAGCACTTCTCACAGTGAATGTTGTTCAGTGAGCACTTCATACGGTGAGCCCTTCTCACAGTGAGCATTATACAGCTTTCGCATTAAGAACACTTAAGAACACGCGATTTGTGAGCAGATACACTTATTCGCTAATATGAAAGTCATGAAAGGAGATGAAATTAATATTCCGCGAGATTTACTAATTACCGAATTGAAAAATCGCGAAAATACCGAAAATAAAATCATCGCAATTTTTACCCAATAGACAGTATTTGACATTGGAGACATGTAAAAACACATGATTTCGTATATTTATAATGAATAATGTAGTTATAACAGTCTTTGATCGCGGTTCAATAAAACATGTCTTACCTTTTTTATATTTATTTTCGCTAGGCATCTTCAGCTGCCTTTTCTTATCTATTCTAAATGAGTATTATGATGAAAGAATCACAACCAAATCTATAAAAGAAACACTTTTACTCGTGCTATAATAACTGATGATGTGCGCAGTGTTAGTATATTTTGATTATCTTCGCGATGTTGCTTGGATCTGTGGCTGCTACAGCAGATAGTGACTAAGAACTGCTTATATTATATAATTAGATGTTTCAGTTTAACCGCCAAACAAATAGCAAGGAGCCCAGTAAACATGAACACCTTAACCATTACATGTCATCTTGATATCCAGGATTTCAGCTTGGGGCGGAACATCTTGGAAACAGTTCGGATCCGTTTCTATCCTCGTGAAACCGGTGCGTCAAGACATTGATATACAATAGGGTTACAGTAAACTCCGTATATAACGACTCCGGATATAGCGAAATTCCGGATATGAGGAACAAATTTTCTCGGACCGATTTTTTTTCTTAATCTATTCTTTATGAAAATATACTACAGATATAACAAACTCCAGATATAAGGAACATATTTAAAAGGTAACAAGGAGTTCGTTATAAACGGAGTTTACTGTATTAATATCATAATGCTATCCAGAATGCCGGATTTGCTCGAGTCGTGTGTCGGATCATGCGAGTGCGGACCGCCACGAGAGTCAATCTGGTTTCTGGATCAAATTCCTATGATAATGACCCTTTTATTATATATGTTTGGGTACTTGCCTACACAAATGCTCTTAACTTTTAATGACGTTTAAGCATATTATAGGTGTTGCATGCGACGTCATTTATTTGACGACATTGCATAAACAAGACGCAAGAATAAGCGACGTTACAAACGGCATAGACATTCAAACCAAAGGGAAACAATTTGTCGCCGATTTTTGCGGAAAATACATTTGTATAAATGTTAGGTTTATAATGATGTTTTTTTTTTTAAATAAACGGATAAGCATACATGTATACGCTTTTAGGACCGCTAGATGAATTTCCCTATTTCATTAGCCGAGCGAGGAAATTTGGCATTCTTAATTCATTTTAGTCCGTTTTGACAGCGGATTGCGACAATTTCAAGTAGGACAATCGGGAATCATTTTTCCATATACAGGTACCCGCGGGGAATGTTTGGACAACTTTAAATAATCTAGGCCTCTTAACAGGTATATATGTAGGATCTGCTCGTCCTTTAAGAAAATTTTAAGTTTAAGACTGCAGGCTTTTATTAAAATGAAGTTCCATATCGGTCTCCTTGAGCGAGCGAAGCGAGCGAGGAAAATTTGAGCGTTTTAAAGCCATTTTTGGTCTTTTTTTACGAGAACAAACAGGTACGATCCGGATTTATCGCTTGTGACTCTCAGCCTCTCACCCTTTCTTTTTTATTGCATTTTCGGGACATTTAAGTTTTCGATTTTTGGTTGCGATGTATACGCACGTGCGTATTGTGCGTAACGGCAGCTGCGCGCCTGGCACACTGTACACATACATAATCAATATATTAGCGGTCATCTACTGGTTCTACGAAGCATGAGGACCCAATGCCCAATGATTCTCGAATTATTTAACATACATGTAATATGTTTAACTTTTAAATCCCATGGGCGTGGTCACTTTGACCCCCAGAGCATAATCTGAACAGTCGTCGTAGAGGACCAACAGCCTATGCTATTTGCTCTACAAACAGACAAACGACTCCAGGGTATGGTCAGTTTTGACCCGATTGGTTTTGGAGAAAAAGACCTTCAGAGTGTTTCCTATATACATATGTGTAAAACAAGTGACCCCAGGGCTGAGTGAATTTCGACCATGTGGGCATGATATGAACAAACTGGTGGAGGTCAACTAGACTATGCTACATACTTGCTATCTAAGCGCTATACCTTGGGGTTTTGCAGACTTTTTCAACGCCTTAGATGTAAAATAAGTGTCCCAGGCAGGGTCAATTTTGTTCCTGGGGGCATGAATTAGCAAAATTATTTTCCAGATATTTAAGTAAGCGCCAGTTTTCTTTACGGTAGAGTGACCAAATAAAGAATCTGTAAATAGTGGGGATACACATGTGCCCACTAGCATCAAAGGCTTTACACTGTAAAGAATTATTACAAATGATTCTTGTGCATCGATAAAATTTGATTGTATTCTTTGTTTTGTCTCACTATCAAATCTTAATTAATTTGTATGTCTTTGTAAATGTTATAATTGTTGTCGTGTATATGTTGTAAATATATTAAGGGTGGACCACATTGTAAGTTGGTTTAGTCAAAAGTTGTTATCCACTATATAAATAAAGTCGTTATTATTTTTGGGTCGATTGTTAAAATCGAGCCAATGTTAACAGAGTATATCGGCCTTACGGCCGAACGCACAACATACAAACAAGTAGTTCCATATAAACAGTTGTTAGGCATTATAGTGATTTCTGTTTTCAAAATTATAAAGTAATAAATCTAAATAATTAAAAACATTTCAGAATAGAATATTATTTCGTTATTGTTCTTTAAATGTGTAATTAATCGTAAATACTATTAATGCGCGAACGAACGACTTGGACATGCAAATTTATAAGAACTCGTTTTTTACCTTTAAACTCTCTAGTCGGCGGACATAAAGCAGTTGGTAGAGATGCTTGAAATTGAAATTGCGCTGATTTACTGCGGCGGACGCGAGTTCGAAACCCATCTAATACAGTTGTTTTTTTTTACATTTTTCTTCTGTTTTACTTATAATTTTAAGACTTTAAACCATTTTAAATGTTTTACAGCAAATAATCATAGAAAACTTCATTCATGTCAAACTTATAAGGATAATGTTAATAAGACATACTGTATACATATTATTCGATAACAGTAAAGTTCAGTCAGTAGTCGTGTCAGGTTTTGCTTGTACAACCAGAATTGGTTTCCTTGGGTTCTTTTGGGGCCATGCCTCAACATCAATCATCACCAATTTCTAGAATATTTACATGTCAGTTTTGTTTGTGGGCCCGCTGTGATACTTTGTATCACTGTTTTTCTTGTTCGGTTATTAATTTAAACTGTGTCTTCTTTGATCTTGCTCATTGTTCAGTTTTTGCCTACAATTTAGGATAGGAATTTATTTTGTATTATTGACACAATACACTCAACCCTATGGGCAAATCCCATAACTTTTGAATGACATTAAAAGTTGTGCAAACTTTGAATTTTCAGTTCAGGTTTGTAAAAATCCACTTCTCAGTTACCATTCACAGCTATGATACTTTATAGGGTAGTTGAACATACATGTAGTCACTGAATGCAAAAGGTAAGCACATGGGTTCCTATCAAAAGTAAAGTTTACAGATATGGTTAAAGGTCAAACTCTGTGGACATTTGTGTCTCCAGTTTGTTGATAACTTTACTCATGCATGGGTTGCCCTGATATTTACACATGTATGTGTACAATCTGTGTTGTTCAGAGACAATCGACCCTCCAGCACTTTCGGTCCTTTGATTTTATTATTTAAGGCATGAGATGGACTTCATAAGATTGCTAGCAGTAGCAATCGGACTACAGTAAACTCCGTATATAACGACTCCGGATATAGCGAAAATCCGGATATAAGGAACAAATTTTCTCGGCCCGATTTTTTCTTTATTTATTTTATATGAAAATGATAAACGGATATAACAAACATATTAAAATGGTGTCAAGGAGTTCGTTATAAATGGAGTTTACTGTATCATTCCATTCCTCCACGAGAGACTAGGACACAGTTAGGAAACCGACGTGCTCTCACCTTTCTGTAAAGTTATCCTTCATGTGCGGAATAAATCTGGTTTGTATGCTGTCCATGCCGCACTTCCACGTTCTTTTCTCTCAAAGATAGCTGCTTAAATTATTCCTGGCATCATGACACGAAGCATTATATCCTGTTGTAATTTAACGTTAGACATCTCACTAAGGATACAATATGTGACACAAGAATAGTTGCATGGTACATGCCGTCAAGAGCTCTTGGAGGAAGACAAAAGGTTTCTAGTCCACTCCATAACCCCGCAAAAGCGGTACGTGAATCCGCAAAGTTTCTCCACGACGTATACCTGCTGTCGTAAGTCTGACCTAAACAGAAGGTATCGTGACTCGACTGAACAGTATACGGACCTCTCTCTAGCCTTGATGAGTTTACACTCTGGGTCGATGCGCATTTAACCAGGACTGTTACCAGGTCATCACGTTTTGTCACAGAATAGTCAATATCATCTCTCTAGCTTGAAAAACAAAACCTAGGCCAAAGGTCTATATCAAAGTTGAAATCTGAATTCGAAACTGTACGTATTGGTCAATTTTCGTTTTTGTAGCTTCTATAACAGGAAAGTAGGCAATGAGGTCAAGGTTATCAAATTTCGAAAGTTGAATCTTCACTTTACATGATGTAGCTTCAAAACCAGAAAATAGGTCAGTGTGCCAGTCAACATTGAAATTTGGATGCAAAACTATCAATATATTTTCAAATTTCACTGATGTGGCTTAAAAAAACAAGAAAGTACTTCAGCAATTAAAGTGACTGTGGGCTGGGTACAAAATGCAGGCTTTATTGCGTTTTTCTATTATCTTATCCGGTGACCAAGTTTCAAATAAGAGAACTTTTGACAAACTTTGAAAACGAGGTGCAGATCTTGAGTGCCAGAGGTTTGACCGATACAGCTTCAATCTCATGAAGACAAAAATACTGACAAATTTTCATCGTAACTGGGTACAAAATACAGCCTCCCCTGTGAGTTTTTACTATGATGTGACCAAACAACAGAACAAACACTCTGTTCAACGATTAGGTACAAAATGCAGACTCCATTGCGTCCACGTGACCTACTTTCTCCCAACCTGTATTTTCAGTTTCATGACGATAGAATGGACACAAGGACCAAGATGGCCCTATATCGCTCAACTGCGACTTATTGCAATATGTAACCAAACTTCAACTCTAAACTATATATCATAAACACATTCTGTTTGACCTTGACAAGGCAAAACTTTTGACAAATTTACTGGACACACACAAGATTTTTGAATGGTGTCACCTAGTTTTTGACCTCCGATTACCAAATTCATACTCGACATTAGTTTCATAAAAAAATCATACTGACAAAGTTTCATGAAGAAAGAATGAAAATGCAACCTCTATTGCATATACATGATTTTTCTATTATTTGACATCGTGACCTAGTTTTTGAGCATTGATGGCCAAATTTCGAACTCGACCTATATTAAATCCAGGCAATCATAATGTTAAGTTTCATGAAAATGCAACCTAAATTGCATACACAAGGTTTTCTATGCTTTGACCATGTGACCTAGATTTTGACCTCAGATGACCCATATTCGAACTCGACGTAAACTTCATCAAGGCAATCATACTGACCAAATTTCACGAAGATCCAATTAAAATACAACCTGTATCGCATAAACAAGATTAAGTGTGGACAGACAGATGACGGACATTAGGCGATCACAATATCTCACCTTTGCACTTCAGTATTCGTACTCAGATTAGCTAAAAATGCAACCTCTATTGCATACACAGGATCTTTTCTACAATTTTACCCCGTGATCTAGTTTTTGACCCTAGATGACCCATGTTCAAACTCGACCTAGATTTCATCAAGGCAATCATACTGACCAAGATGCATGAAGGTCCAATGAAAAATGCAACCTCCTTAACATATAAAAGGTTTTTCTACGATTTGACCCCGTGACCTAGTTATTGACCCTAGATGACCCATGTCTGAACTCAACATAGATTTTAGCAAGGCCATCACACTGACCAAACTTCACTATGATCCTATGAATAATTCAATCTCTATTTCATATAAAAGGTTTTTTCTATGATTTGACCTATTTTTTATCCTAGATGACCCATGTTCGAACTCGACCTAAATTTCATCAAGGCATTCATACTGACCAAGATTTATGAAGTTCCAATGGAAAATGTAACCTCTATAGCATGCACAAGGTTTTTCTATGATTTGACCCCCATGAACTAATTTTTTTACCCCAGATGACCCATGTTTGAACTCGACCTACATTTGATCAAGGCAATCATACTGACCAAGTTTTATGAAGATCCATTTAAAAATGCAACCTCTACAGCATACACAGGGTTTTTCTATGATTTGACCGGGTGACCTAGTTTTTGACCCCAGATGACCCATATTCGAGCTCGACCTAGATGTCATCAAAGCACGATTTCATTAAGGCAATCATACAGACCAAGTTTTATGAAAATCCAATAAACAAGAGCTGTCCGTCACAAGTGACGAATGCCCCCAAAAGGTGTCTCAGTCTTTGTCCACTCAATGTGCTCAATAATTGTGGTATGTAATTTTAAAATCCATGCGACACATTGGCTTGATGTGCTAGACATTTGTGCCAAGTTATCTTTAAATCAATCAATGCATGACAAAGTCATATAAATGTGTGGATATATAGAGGATTCCATTAGCTTCAAAGTTTAAAGTGTGACCTTGACCTTTGAGGTAGGGACGTGGGTCTTGCAAGCAACACGTCTTGATGTGCTAGACATTTGTGCAAAGTTATTTTAAAATCCTTCAATGCATGACAGAGTTACAGTCCGGACACGAATTTGCAAGTGGGGACGCACAGACGGACAGTGCTATTTTAATATGCCACCCTTCAGGGGCATAAATATTCAACTTCTAATGCATATACAAAGTTTTTCTATGGTTTAACCCAGTGACCTAGTTTGTGACCACAGATGACCCATGTTCGAACTTGACCTAGATTTCATCAAGGTTGTCATTCTGACCAAGTTTCATGAAGATCCAGTGAAAATTGCAGCCTCTATTGCATACACACGTTTTTTCTATGATTTGACCCCATATGACCCATGTTCAAACTCAACCTACATTAAGGTAGTCATTCTGACAGACAGACAAGACGATCACAATAGCTCACCTTGGAGCATTTTACACTCAGGTGAGCTAAAAAGTCTGTGAATGAAGATCATCTTTCATCAGACCATTATCAAGTGGTTTTACATCACTATATTCTGAACAGACTCAAATCTTTGTTACTTTTCTGACATCAAAGAAAAAACACGCATCTGTAGTTCGGATCTTTTATTTTGACAACATAACATTTCACATACCTTTATTTTCGTCATCCAAAGTTAGTGAAAAAACAATATTAACAATTACTTACACTAGCCAGACATGGAAACATCTTCTCAATAATACTAGTAAACAGACCGTTTGACATTTTCTCTTTATTTACGTCCCTCGAAAATATAGACATGCATATTGGCCAATAACTTGAAACTGTACAAGCGTGCAGTCATAACCATAAGCACCTATCTTAAAGTCCTACTGAAAGCTTAAAGTGCACCAATCCTTTTCATACCAAAACATTTCCTGCAAGTGTCTAGGTTCGCTGATAATGCAGTATTTCACTGAGAATACTAAATGTAGGTCAGTGTTCAAAAGTCAGTCTGTAAGTATAATGTACGCGTTAATTGGGGCCCGACATGAACGTACAATCATGTAATATAATAACTATCTCTTCAGGACTGCGTTTGATGATACCTGAAGCATTGTCAACCTCTGCAACTCTACCAAGAATAAAACTTCTTTCTTCAAAAATATTGAACATGTAGCATCAAAATGATAAATTTAAAATTGATCAATTGGTTGTACCACTGAAAAATCTGACTGTAATCAAATATATAAAAGTATTGCAACAGCTGGTGTGTAAAACAATAACGCTAAAGTGTTTTGTAATAAGATACATAGTAAAAGATTCTATGCACTTTAAGTAGAAAGGCTCTTACTCACAAATGTCGGTACTTGCTGCTGTCCAGTAATTTTGACAACCCTGAAAAAGGGTTGAAAGAGCGGCATGCAAAAACGTTGAGGAATCTCATTAAAGTACCAGTTTATATGCCTTGCTCGATGGTTGTTGAATTACAACAGTAGTTTAAAAACATGAAAACAGCTATACATGAGGTTTTGACAATTTGATGTTCCAGTTGACTATAAAAGTGAACTGATCTGAGAAATGTACACACTTAGCTTACACTGCCTGCAAGTTTGCCTTTTAGTTTATTTCACACAAAAATGTATGCCTTTTATCAAGGCTGCATAGCCATAGACGCAAAGCATCAGTTAGTTCTGTGTTTCCCTATTGATTAACATATTTCTTCAAGCTCATACATGAAGGCTCAATTTCAAAGACGGCATCAGTTTTCAAACCAGAAAATAATTTGCCAATGTAAAAAAGTAACTGCCTTAAGTATTCCTTTTACATAGCTCAATTTCAAAGACGGCATCAGTTTTCAAACCAGAAAATAATTTGCCAATGTATTAAAAAGCAACTGCCTTAAAGTATTCCTTTTATATATTCACCGTGACAATAATCAGTTCATGCCGACATAGTTATGCAGCAGGCTTTACATTATATTGACCTTGTTTTGCTAATAACCACGGAATAGTAAATTTATGGTGCAGATAAAAAACTTTTGACTGATTTTTGAAAAGAAAATGAAGTAAAAATGTAACATTTTGGACAAGTACATTCTGTTCTCTATACTTATTTCTAATCTCTTGTTATAAACACAATTTTTATCCCATGGTGAAACTTAAAGTAGATACACAATCACTTATGTACAATACATAATGCCAACAACAGACACAGTCCATTTTTTCTACTGCAGTACTGACAGTTTTCCAATCACAGCACGCCTGTCAATACAAACCACGCCCTCTCTGTACTGTGTGACATCACTGCGTTGCATCATCCGGTCCAGTTCCTTCCTAGCATCAAGCGCCACCACTTACTCTACCCCGACAGACAGACGGACATTTACCACACAGACAAAAGAACTCTGAACCAAAATCTGTTGAGTTGACATCAAATTCTGGTTCAAAGTTCAAATTAGCTCACAACGGACACAGTGGACATTCCAACGGACAGTTGTATACAAGATGGTCATGTTTGTCGGACAAGAGTTTGTTTTGTTTCTTCATGAATATAGTGAAGCCATATCTGTTAAATAAACAAAGAAATAAGGTCATTTAATATACCGTCTGCTACAATCAAATTTAAATCCCATAATGGATTTCAAAGCACCAGCACTTATGTGTGTAACTGCTTGGTGCTAGAGAATATTTATAACACATAACTCTGGAGATGGAGTTTGAACAGTTCCATTCACACCAAGGTTCCTTACGAACCTGTGAAGTTTCTGTGAAAAGAAATACCAAAATTCTATTTTTAAGTGCAAATGCTGTATCAAACTAAACCTACAACACAAATAAAAGGCAGTATTGGATAAAGCAACAATTTCGTTGAACAATCGAGATATCATCCAGGGTGAAGTTCCGCTCTGGTCAGAGTCCCCTGCTGAAACTGTTACTTTTATACACATCATTAAAGCATCTGTATCAACTAGAGCTACATGTATCACTCACTGAAAAATGATCCTTGATTCAATGAATGATGACATTTAGTATTGAAGTGGATCTCATTTGTTCATAAATCTGCAAGAGTTATGCATCTTGATTAAACTTTACGCACATGTGCAATTGTATTTTTTTTTTTAAAAACGGCAAAATCTTCAAGTAATAAAAAGTGTACACAAATTAAAGTCTCATGATGACCTTGACCTCTAGTTGTGACCCTGACCTTGACTTGATATTGGCAGAACATTGGTTTGCCCACCTACCCTTGGTAAATTTTAGTAAAATCCTCAAAAGGGGTATAGGATACTATCTAATGACCCATGTCCCTTGAAGTGTGACCTTGACCTTCAGTGGTCTTAAGATGGACATTTGGTAAAAGTTTCATGGAAATCCCTCAAACGGTTTAGGAGATAAAGTCCCATGACCTTTGACCCAAAGTGTTTGACTTGAGCAAGACAGTGCAGATAAAAGAGTAAGACATTGTGCACAATGAAACAGGATAAGACAAGGTGACTCCTTCATCTTCCACAAACCTTGATATTAAAATCAACACCGATTTGTACAAAAAGAAAGTCCCACAATTCTGTAATCTTTCTTGTTTGATTTGATACCCCTCAGCATTTCAAAGAAGTGGAGGCCTACCATATTTCTCAATTAATGTTCTCCAAGCAAGAAGATTTTTCTCCAGCCATAAAGGGCTATAACTCACGCGATATCCAAGTGTTCCGGATTTTAAAGCAAAATTTTTGAAGGCTCAACGAAAAGTGGACATAAACATACCAAAAGGGCCAAGATAGACCTTTATCACCCATCTGCAACACATACAGGACCAACATGATTATAACAGCGTAAAAAAGACCTATGTATAGAGACATCAATACAAACATCCTGACAAGCTCTTATGCTGATTGGGTAGAAAACCAAACCTCAAGGGAGGACAAAAGATTTTTCTTTGATTTAAGCTTGTGACCTAGTTTTTGAACTCACATAACATGTTTTGAGCTCCAGTTATTATATATCTAAGTTCATCAAGACACAACTGACCTTTCATGATCATGGTCTACACTGGACCCAAAGGCAGAATCCGCTGCCGCTAGCAGTGTTAGAGGTTTAAATGTTTCAATGCAAACAGCGCTTAGGTGGTAACAATAACTGCTCAATCAACACTCCTAGAGACCCTGAACAAATCTTGAATTAGAAAAAAAAAAATTCTATGCCTCAAATTTGTTTTCAGACTGGGTTAATAATTTTTTGCACAGGTATGGTTTTCAACAACCTCCATACAGACAGACAGACAGATGTCTGAAATGTGTACCTCCATTTTGAAGACTGTCCAGACACGTTAAACCAGCCAAAGATTACAGCTCTTACAGCTGGCCCAAAAACCCATTTTGCTGTCTCTTTTTAAACAAAGGTTGCTTTAATAATAATATTTAAAGCCATTTCAATTCTACATAATGATATATCTTTTAACCAGATTCAATTGAAATATTTTTCAAATATTGTCCAAAAAGGAAAAGACACTTTACACCACAATGGAAAATTTCCAAACCTTGCACAGATGCCCAACCATGAGGAATGACCGGAAGACACACAGTCTAGGATCAAACCATCATGAAGTCTGAAGCTAGGCGTTGTAATACAGTGTACTACACTGGCCAGCCATGCTGGTTAAAGTGTTTGGATACTGACCACTTATCACATACACAGGGGTTCCATTTGACCAGGAAGTAGGAATTTTGACCCTTGAAATTTGCAAAAATCTACATACCAAGCCTCTAAAATTCTGCGTTTCAAATGAAAACAAGGTTTATTTAAGGTAAAAATAGACGGCATCATGCCAGTTACATTCAGTATGACCCTCAAGTTTTAAATCTAGTGGAACCCCTGATACACCAGTATACATATAAATACAAAGAAACGATACTGTGCTTATAAAAATATCTTGAATTTTTTACTCATATAATTCGTTTCATCAAGATCAGAAGTTTCATTTTTCAAATAACCATTTAACTTGTTGAAAGTTGTAACCCTATTTGAACTTCAGGCAGAAAAACCCAACCACAACAGACCAATTTTATGCCCCAGCTCTTGAAAATAACGCCTGTGAATCTACAGTCCTGATCACTTCCCAGCCCTTAGCTTGGCTAACATTCATCAATGTTTAATAATGTACCGTCATTTTCAAGTAAATTCTTTCATTTTCAGTCACCTATGCCCACAATGTTTAAGTCAGCCATGTTTCAAGTCCATCATGTTTCATGTTTGCAATGTTTTAAGTCAGCCATGTTTAATGTCCGCAACATTTCCAGTCTGCGACATTTCAAGTCCAACCATGTTTCATGTCCGTAACATTTCCAGTCTGCGACATTTCAAGTCAATCAAGTTGTTTCATGTCCGCAATGTTTTGAGTCAGCCATGTTTCAAGTCTGTCCTGTTTCAAGTCCCTCATGAGTCAAGTCTGCAATATTAAGAGTCAGTCACAATAAGACATGACCATATTTCAGGCCAGTCTTGTTTCAAGTACCATTCCATTTATTCATTGAAGTGCATACTTTACTGTCCTTGACACTCCATAAACCAAAGGCATAAAAACAAGCCCATCCAGTCCAATACCATCTCTGAGTTGCAGACGATCGAATTCTCCAGTGACCTTTTCTTTGGAGCTTCTAGACTCCCAACCCCTAAAGTGCATTTATTGTTGACCGTTTCTTAATTACTACAATCCAACCGTTTCAGTCTTTTTCTATCAAATATTGAATGTGTAATTCAAGAGGCATACCCTAAAGCAGTTTAGTGTTTGCCCTACATTTTTGTCCAATGAAAATGTCTAAAATTTTATAATGTTCCGTCTATTTTCCATAAACTTCTGACAGGTTATGCTATGTATCACTCTATCTTAATAGAGTGAGACTCTATAGACATGTTTGCGTACGACGTCATAAAATGCAGTAAATAAAGTCTAAATGTAGGGCAAACACTAAGTCAGTTAGAGGCTAAAATAGAGAAATTTATCCAACATAGAAACCCTCTTTTAGGTTTCTATATCTTACTAATTTCTTTATTTAGCCTCTATTATTTGAATGGCCATAAAACAGTTTTTAATCAAATGTTTAAAAGGATTGCCACCAAAGCTCACAGTTTCAGCTACTCATTCAACTCATTCAATCATCAGTACAATTAGCATAATTATACTTGTTGTTTCACTGTGTAAAACCTTCATAAACACTTTTTTCATAATTTTTGGGTGGATAGCACTTTATTATAAGATGTTACTTTGTAGGCACACCACATGTAAACCAGGCATTTTTTTCGATATATTTTAAGTATTCATTGATTTTTTTACGTTCATTTAGCTGATGATAAAGGTTTTGAGAAAATAATATGCTAGAAGTAGGGAATGCCTCTTTAACAAAAATGATTCTACTTGGTTCTTTTTAAAAAAAAAAATGTGTAGGTTCAATTTTGGTTTCCACGATTCAACTCACAAATAATTAGCGGACATTTTGTGTGGTCATGTTATACCTACGCTTCCGTGATTATGGTTATTTGAGAAATAAATCATGAGTGATTCTAATTTATGGCATCTTGGTTAGGCGGAATTACGACCTGGCTTCCTTATCCAACTGAAATATGAAAATAAGTCCAGATTAACTCTGAAAACTTAAGCATGTTAACACTCGTGTAACAATTTCTCAGATTATTCTATAAGCAAGTTTGCGTTTTATATGGAGGACACTAAAAATGCTATTTGTAAAAACAAGAGTACAGAACTGTCACAAAATATATCTGTCACATTTGTGATAAATAGAATTGTCACAAGAGTGACAAATTATACCCCCACAAAACAGCTTTGTCACAGAAGTATGGCAACCATAAGAAAGGAATGGGCCACAAGGACATAAGAGTTAGTTATTATACAAAACTTGTGTAAAGTATTCTTTTAATAGCATACAAAATGTGTAAGGTTAGAAATTATCAATTATTGTTCAATTTAATAGGTTTATTTCAAACAAAAATTGCGCCTGGACAAGCGTAAGAAATAGAAACCATTCAAAGTTCCAAGTAAACCGTTTTACTGTAAACCATTTTACTGTTCAGGCTCACTGTGACCTTGACCATTGACCTACTGACCCCAAAGTCGAACTGACCTGTATTTCATGATGTTACAGCTGTGTACCGAAAATTATTTAAATCGGTCAAGCCTTTCATGAGTTATCATCCGGAAACTGTTTTACATTACAGTTCAGTCACTGTGACTTTGACCTTTGACCAACTGACCCCAAAGTCGAACCTGACCTGTATTTCATGATGTTACAGCTGTGTACCGAAAATTATTTAAATCGGTCAAGCCTTTCATGAGTTATCATCCGGAAACTGTTTTACAGTTCAGAGTCACTGTGACCTTGACCTGACCCCAAAGTCGAACTTGACCTGTATTTCTAAAGTTGGGGGCGGTGAGGGGGGGTGTACCAAAATTATTTAAATCGGTCAAGCCTTTCAGGAGTTATCATGCGGAAACTGTTTTACAGTTCAGAGTCACTGTGACCTTGACCTTTGACCTACTGACCCCAAAGTTGAGCTTGACCTGTATTTCATGAAGTTGCACGTGTGTACCAAAAATTATTCAAAAGTGTAAAGTCATTCATGAGTTATCATCCGGACACCATGAAAACCAACAGACCGACCGACAAACCAACAAGCTCACTCCTATATCCCCCCACAAACTTCGTTTTGTGGGGGTATAATTATAGTGTATTTGCAACAGTAATTGAAAATCTTGACGGCCAAAGTTAAAGGCTTAGACATTGGCAGTTATGTGATTGGGGATAAAGAGGCTTATTAAATATATCGTTCCTATAAGCATTGCAATTATGTTAGGGGAATATTGAATAAAGGGTTTGACAAATAGTGATGGGGACAGTAAATTTATATTAGGTAAAATTTCAGTCATTTAAAGGGCTGTAACTGTAGATTGTCTCTTGCAATATTGCTGGTTATCAGAGTTGGCTGATATATCACACACAGACATTACGACCCAGGTTGGTGTCTCGATAGTAGAGATGACAGTGCTCATTTGGTGGTATTTCAGTTAATTCAAGCAGCAGTAACTCCAAAGTGCTTGGTGTGATATGCCTGAGCAGTGATTTCAAACATTGTTGAATTATTATGCCTAAAAAACCCATTAAGGACCATGATTAATGATGGCTGGATTAAAATGGATGTAAGAGAGCAGGCAGAGTAACACTTGTGACATTCTGACTGTTAAAGGGGCTCAAACTCAAAAGTACTGAGAGCAATCTGGCTTTAAGCTATAAAACCACACCAAGATATTACACTAGTACTAGTATGCATTGAACCCAAGTTTGGTTAAACTGGATAAAAACTGCACAGGCAAGAGGGAACTCAATACAAATGGCTCCCACCTGCAAAAGCAGGGCATCCACATAACATGCATATCCTATATCAATAGGTATATAACGCGTCCTGCTAAAAAAGCTTGTTAAAACAAAAAGAAAATTGGAAGACATTTCTCATCAGACATATATTATGAAAGAATGAAAGATTTCAAATAGTGAAAAAACATGGATATGCATGACATGACTTTACTGATCACAGTCTAACTCTAAGGTTGTTTCACACCTTATTTCAATGTCATCCAGTAGAGCTAAAAATCAATTTATTTTAAGAATTCATTTCTTTTCTAACATATCTACTGAGACATTAACTTTTTGGTAAAATTGACATGAATATCATTTAATATCCAAAAGTAATTTTCAGACTTTAAAAAACTTGTCCCTGTCATCCATATTTCATGTTTCATAAACCAACCAAGTCCTGGTTTTCAAACCCCAGCTACCGGCGTGTCAATAAGTGACCATTACCAAAAATTCGACTTTACCCTACGACAAATAAATGCACGTGGAACAGGTTCGAATGGATCTTTGTTATAAATAATCCGACATCAACAAAGGGGTGGGTTTATAGCACCATTGGCGTCATGTCAATTATATGATTTAATGTCTTAAGACTTGTCAACAAATCTGAGGCAAAAATTCCCTTATAATAACTTACCAATGTAAGCTCATGTCATTACCCAATCACTTTCAATACTTACATAGAAACATCCACTACTACAACTTCTCCATTTACATACATTTCATTAAACCATTTACAAAAGTGTTCAGTAAATAGGGTAATATTTGCGATGATTTCATTTTTACTATTTTTCATGAATTTCCAAAACGCTACTTTAAAAACCTCGCTAAAGATTCATTTCCCATAGATTTACTATTGGAGAATTTTCCTTTCAGAAATTTAAATCTCTGGAATAAGTCTGTCTGCTAACAAATCATGAAAATTTTGTCTCGTGAAAATCACCCTATTTACAGTACAACCTGCCATGGCGATAAATGAAATGCTATGAAGAGCCAACCCCGTCTTCTTAGCGAGATCACTGTTTTAATAATAAGTTACTACAATTGTTTGTCATATGACCTCCCATAATACAGTACTTCCTGTACCTCATATTCTTACAAAGAAGTTGATGCCATTAACACAACATCTAGTAAAGTTTCAAGTTAAAACATACCAGTCAGAATGTTTCTGGTTGCCTAGGAACGAGTCATCAAAACATGTCAACGTTCTATCACCATGGTGCTGACCTGGCAGAACATCCCCAACATTTACAAAGTTAAGTATGTCATCTACATCTGTCATGATATCAGACATTGTGGCATTTACGGAGTTGAAAGGAATGTTAAGAGCCTCGTAAAGATCCTGAAGCACCGTTTCCGTTTCACATTTAGTTTCATTGCCATCAGCAACTTTATTCTGAATCTCTTTTGGACTGCTATCAAGTTTAGTTTCTTCTTTTTCAGTTTTTGTTTTTTCAGAGTTCTTGACTAGTTTTCTTACAAGTTTCATATTTTTTCCACCAGGCACTTTCTTTTTGCGGTAAACATCTGAATTTTCCTTCAATGAAGCATTTCCGCTGGACATTTCATCAGATTCATTTATAACATGACTTGACCTTTTCTTGGAATTTCTTGCTGAAGCACTCTCCAACTTTCTTTTCAATGTCATTGGATTTTGCGTGCCTTTCTGCGGGCCTTCTTCAAGTCTTTCTATCAGTTGTCTCACCAGAGCATCTGTTCCAATCACCGAAGAGGTTTTACCTGAATAATTACTCATTGATTCAGCATCTAAACTGTCACAGACAGAGTCATTGACAACAGGCAAGTCTGAATCATTGCTAGACAAATTACCCGTCATTGGTAAATCTAACTCTGATAAACTGACAGAACTACTAGAGTTGGACGCTGATTTTAGATTCAGACCCTCAAATTTGAATTTCTGCTCAGTTCGACTGGTTGTCCTGCTCAGTAAATACTGTTTTACTGAACTTAAGAAAGTTAGATTGCCATTCATTGCTGGTGATGACGTGGAAGATATTGATGCTGGAGTGGCGCATGCACTTGAACTAGCTCTACTGTTATTTGTTTCTAAGGTGAAAAATGCATCTCTTGATACGGAAACAGAGTGTCGCTTAGTACCAAGCAATGGAACCTTAAATCTTGAACCCTGACCGAGTCTGGAAGAACTAGTCTGTTTTTTTATCTGCTTAGTGTCCGTATTTTCTGTTTGAATGTTAGCCAAATCTTTAACTTTAGTCTCACACTCTTTTCCTAACTTCTGGCCAACTTCTTTTACCATTTTCTTTGAATTTGTTTCCACTACAACAGAACTTTCAGAATCTTCATTTTGTTTCAGTTTTGTATTTTTCAGTTCTAATTCAGCATGGATAATATTTCCAGCAGATTCACTAATGTTTCCTTTTACTGCCTTATTGTCATCATCTAGTTTAACATCACTAACAGCACTGCCCATCAGTTCACTGGATTTCTTAGGAACACAAAATACTGTTGAAGGTTTGATTAAGGCTTTTTGTCCACATATTTTTGTACATGTATTGGATAGGCAGTTCTCTCCAACCAGTTCATTTCTACTGTCCTCAAACAGTCTGTTTTCTACTTTTGCTTTCAAAGTTAGTAATAAATCAGGATTTTCAACTTTCTTATCACAGTTAAACCAATTCATTACCGACTTTTCAGACTGGTTTAGACAGTTTAAAGCAGCATCTGTCACTTGTAGACTGTTTCCGTGGTGACTATATCCATTCACATACAAAGCCGGAAGACTACATACCGGCTTCGGAATAGGCTGAAGAACACTTTTGCTGGCTGGAGTGGAGGATATAAAGTTTGGAAGTAATACTGAATCAGAGGATTCGGTACTTAGTGTAGAACAAGAACTTTCTACAGGTCTGGTCAAGTTTAAGTTGGTACATTTTACAGATGATGTTAATTTCTCTTTGTTACTAAGAGCATCATTATTACAAGTTACTTTCAGTTTCACTTTAGCACTATTTTTATCTGAAGTCAAAGAGAACGGATCACAGTCATAAAATAGCTTATTTTCTTGCACCGGATTTTCTGAAAGTTTATTCTCATCCATTTCCATAGCTACTTGTCTACAAATTCTGGGCTTGCTTTGAACTCGCTCCCACATCACAATATGGATCTGTGAGGATGGAAACTTGGGCTCAGAGGTTCTATACCTACACTCCACAGGCCTTAGGTCATCACATTTAATCCACTTGTTATCTGTAAACAGAAACAATGTCTTGATTTTAAAAACATATTGTATATGAATATTGAAAAGTAATATTGCATTTATAATATGTCTGCATGAGATAGAGGGTGCAGATTTGACATAGAAAATTAACAGACTCGTGTAATTTAATAGGCAACATTTCCCAACTTTTTGCTTTACAGAACTATCCATATTTCAGATCTTCAAGATATTTTAATGGTATCAACATTACATACAAAGACCTAAAACAATATTAAGGAGATCACTATTGAAAATCACACTCTCAGAAAACCGGAACTCTAAGAAAATCGTCCGATTTTCAAAGTCCCCTAATTTCTTCTATTGAATTCATTGTATAAAACTCTCAGAATACCAGACTCTAGGAATTTAAGATTCCGGATGGCTTTTACCGATTTCTTAAATATTTTGAAGGTAATTTATTACTGAAAACGGGACGCTACATGTCATTCAAGTGTCAAAGATTTTCTGTGTACTCAGAAAATCTGCCATATGGAAGGATATTATTGACTCAACACGTGTCATTTTCAATTGTCGTTCGCGTATGACTTTTGTAATCTTTAAGGTGTGAAAAATACGTGTAGGTGTGATAGTAAATTTGCCGAATACATTTAACGTTGCTCGAATAATTGCAACTCATTTAATACAGCTGTAACTTTTGATATTTTGTTGTAGAAATATATTTTTTATAACATTCGGATGAAACAGCGAAATATCGGCATCTCAACAGAGTTTAATTTTGCGAATTTTAATATGTTGGTAAGTTTCCTGAAAACCGGAATTCTCAGAAAAACCGGACACGTTCCTTTGTCCGGACAGGGTCTGGTTTTCAGGGAGTTTACTGTATCAAAAAATTTCACGTTTCATGTTCACGCTAACCTGAATATATGCTGAACATTTGTGACAGCTAGAACATGGGTTCAGTTAGTCATCTAAATAAGATGAACATTTTCCTAAAGTTTCCGTCTGTCTGTGCAGAAATTTCTTAACATGGGCTCAGCATGTCATCTTAGATAAATATTTTACAACAAATCTTACAAAGGGATTTTGGAGATATGGAGCAGACTAACAAAAACAATGGTCAATTTGGGTCAATTTGACCTTGCCTTGACACTGAATCTACAGGTTTGGATCACGTGTTCATATGTTCATATCATCTTGATACAGTGAATATTTTGGCCCAAGATTTGTGAAAATCCTTTGAGTTTAAGAGATATGGAGAAAACTGGAAAAAAGAATGACCGCTTACTTAGACCAAGTTGAGTTGAAAATTTGACCACCATTTGAAAAGGTTTAGGAAATATGGACAACAAAAATCGAACTTTTGATAATATTTCAAGGGGTTTAGGAGATCTGGTGTGGGCACTGAAATAAATGACTCTTACAACACACCCTACACACAAGCAAGTTGTGGGTTATAAAGAGACCATTTACATAAAGGCACTACTTTGTAAGTCAGCACATTCCCTGAACTAAAGAGATCAGTTTATTCACAGCACCCTAAATGGAAATTTTAAGAAAAAAACGCCAGGGTAGTGCAACAAATATGACGAAATACAGTTTGCTGTGTTACCTAGGCTTAACAAGTCAGTCTATGCAAGCCATTCAGACTGACTGTGTCTCTCATCACAGCCTCATTCAATTAGACAAGAAATAACTTGTAATCAGAGATTCACTTTACAAAGGTACCTGTTCTCTGCTGTTATACTGCAGATTTCATAATAGCGTGCCGTTTCAGTGTTTGTTGCGTATCGATTGAATACAGGTAATGAATGACTAAAGCGTCTGTAGGCGGAGCTATATTTTACACAGCACGGAGAGCAATAAGATAACCTGTATGTATTGCAGGACATAGGTCCATGATACAACTGAGAAAAAAAAATTGGTCATATTATTTACGGCATTCAATAGTGTTTAGTCGGGGTTTACGTACACGTAGCTTGTGTGCTAGAGTTGCATCAAAGAAAAGGATATACAATGTACGCGTACAACATGTACGTGTAAATCCAGTACAAGTGTCATTTCACTTACATAAATTTAGTGTATATATCTGTCACAGAAGTAGAGTGAATAAAAAATATTGTAAATATACATTCGATTTCGCTCTTTCATAATAATTTGTCTATAAATGATCGGATCGCAATACTCGCATTATGCATTATAAAATACGACAATACTGATATCTTGTTACAACCGCGCATGCTTTGCACGTGCTGTAGTGCTAAAAGTTTCTGTTGATGCTCTGAAATCTGTAAAATGATAATCTGTGTAGAAAGACATATATCAAAGACCGTTAAATGTTGTTTGTTTCTCTAAAGACAGAATTTATTAGATTATTTCTACAATCCCTGCTGAAGATATCTAGCGCACATGTCATCAGAGTCGTTGCGTAAAACTGGAGAAACCAGTAGTAAATGCAGCTTTCAAAAACAAAAAGTAGAGCGTTTACCTATACCGGTAGTCCAACTTTTTAGACATAATGCTTGTTTCTTATTTCTATTATTTTTTTAATTTTTGGTGTTTATTTTTTTACATCTTTGTTAGCATGACTTTCCTCAATGAATATAAAAAGTATATCATTAAATTGAAAACTGAAAATAATAAATGCGAGGTCTTATTTCTAGGACTACCTACCTATACCGGTAGACAAGTACAAGTCGTCATATCGCCAGTACAAATGAAATTTACTTTGTTTTGTAAGTAGTTTCGTTCACTTCATTGGTGACGATTACATGTACAATCGAGCCAAGTATTGATGTTTTCAATTTGTGTTTATTTTATCAACATACGATTTTACTTTTCGTAAGTTTGTATAGTCCTCATATGATAACTTGATAGCGCGTCATAGGATTAGGTTCAACTTGACAGGTAAATCAGGTATAACGGTTATCTCTGTACTTGTTATGGAGAATATCACATAAATAGTTAACAAATCGCAGAAAATAATAATTGCCTGAATAGCTCAATTGGTTAGTGCGTAGACAATTTGATCGTAGTTTTGACGGTTCAGGTTCGAATCCAAGTGAATTGAATTTTTCATGAATCTTTTTGTTTTCTTTTCTTCTTATTTTGGATACTTTATTTTTCATTTATATCATGTCTAATATGTAAACCTTTCGTCAATACAGAACTCGTTTTGCCAGATTTTGTATGTAGATATTTCATACCATATACAAATGTATGAATTAATGCATTGCTCGCATTCCTATTTAGAACTTTACGAGAACAGATGTTAATATTTCCATGAAATGGGTTAACTCTTGAATATCAAAGAATTTAAACGGGATTTAGAAAAAAAAAACAATAAAAAAAGAAACCCTAACATTCTGGGATTCGAACCAACGACCTTGTCATAAAATGATGCAATTTCACTGCCGTTACCACTAAGCCAATGACTAGTTTTATATCAACTATGTGAAAAACAAATACTTATTGTATTGACAAAAACCTGTCTTACCTGTTTTGGTGTTTTCATAATACCAGCAAACGTAAACATCATGTGACGCAACTTTCAAGTTATCATAAAAGGACTATACAGCGATACATTTACCTGAATCTGAGATGGTACACGGACGTTTGCTATACCTGTGTACAAATATTTACATGCAGAGCGCATGCACCATGTATAATTTACCGTAAGTTTAAAGTGTGGTCAGTCACTGATCTAGACATTTTTTTATAAATTTTACGAAGGTGAATTTCGGTTTAATCGACGATGATGCAACAAAACAACAACTATATATTTTATACATTTCTAATCTCGCTTTAGAAAGGATTTCCCGTATGAAAAAAAATATACAGGAAAGATGATCAAGGGTGCTATATTCTCTGCAGGCTCAACAGTGATTCACGAATATAAAATGTCTTAAAACCGTTCATTCTAAACATTCTGCAAGAAATGTTCTTGCAATCATGTTTGTAAAATGTACGCCGTATAAGTCAGATTCTATGCTTCTTAGAACAGCAAACGTTTCTGAGACATAGCCGAGGACACATTTTCCTCCATCAAACTTTTATTATATAGACAATATTACATAAAGTGTAAAATCTTTGTTGCGTGTTGATTATAGAACACGCAGAACAGTTCGGCCGAATTCGGTTTCGTTTGTAAAAAATTGAATAGATCGTAATTTAGTTTCAGTACAGTTGTTTTATGAAATAAACTTTCGAGGTTTAAAATTAACCGATTTTATGCTATAAGAATACATAAGCACTAGATTCATAAAAATTCAAATAATGTCGCAATTGTAGCTTGAAGATGTGTAAACTTGTATATATAGAGGTACTGTCAGTATAGCAGTCAGCGTGTACGCTAGTTAAAGGTATCGATTTGGGCGGAGCTAACTACAGAACGAGACATCGACGTCATTTACTATCTGTGTGTAAAACAAACACTGAAACGGCGCGCTATTATGAAATCTGCAGTAATTCAACGGATTGTATTGATTATACACCTTGACCAAGGTTGGTGAACCCAATAAGAACAAATACAAACAAAAGTTGAATTCAACTTACCTTTGGGATTTCTTAGCCATGATATGAAATGATCAGGGTTGTTGACATATTGCATCACTCCAGTCACAGTATACAAGTATCCATGGAAACCAAACTGTAACTCCGCCCACGATACATCCGGCAATCCTTCAACAAAATGCATCAACAAACATTCGGATAGCCTGTAATACAAAAAAAAAATTGCTTGTGTTATTAATATGTTTACTAAATTGGTTGTGTAATATAGTTACACAGGTAATGACAAATTTGATTCATAAATTACGAAATTTAGACCAAATCCAAGTTAGCTGACACCCTTACTTCAATGTTTATATATGTATTACCATTTTCATATAATTTAATATTCTGGAAATAATACCTTTTCTAGTTGGTCAGTCCACTATTTTCCACTTGTTATTTAAAGGTCTATGATTTTGCTATCACTACCCTAAACTAGAGCTATCACTAAATGTGATTAATACCCCCAAAAGACTGCTTTATAAACTGAGAAAGTTCGTAGTAACAGAATACCTTGCAAACAAACTAAAAAGAGATACTGTTCTTGGCAATAACTCTGTAATTTGTCAAGATAGAGTTATGGTTCTTGTACACTACACTTCCTCTCATTGTGCTTGACCATTGTATGAAGTTGTACTGAATTCCAACCAATAGTTTTCGAATAATGCTCCGGACAAGTAAAAGTAACAAAGGGCAATAACTCTGAAATGAGTCAAGATAGAGTTATGGTTCTTGTACACTGCACTTCCTCTCATTGTGCTTCATTATGTATGAAATTGTATTGAATTCCAACCAGTAGTTTTCAAGTTATGCTCCGGACAAGGAAAACTAACAAAGGGCAATAACTCTGTAATTATTCAAGATGGAGTTATAGTTCTTGTGCACTGCACTTCCTCTCAATGTGCTTGATCATTGTATGAAGTTGTATTGAATTCCAACCAGTAGTTTTCAAGTAATGCTCCGGACAAGGAAAACTAACAAAGGGCAATAACTCTGTAATTATTCAAGATGGAGTTATAGTTCTTGTGCACTGCACTTCCTCTCAATGTGCTTGACCATTGTATGAAGTTGTATTGAATTCCAACCAGTAGTTTTCAAGTAATGCTCCGGACAAGGAAAACTAACAAAGGGCAATTACTCTGTAATTAGTCAAGATGGAGTTATAGTTCTTGTGCACTGCACTTCCTCTCAATGTGCTTGATCATTGTATGAAGTTGTATTGAATTCCAACCAGTAGTTTTCAAGTTATGCTCCGGACAAGGAAAAGCAACAAAGGGCAATAACTCTGTAATTAGTCAAGATGGAGTTATGGTTCTTCTGCACTGCACTTCCTCTCAATGTGCTTGACCATTGTATGAAGTTGTATTGAATTCCAACCAGTAGTTTTCAAGTTATGCTCCGGACAAGGAAAAGTAACAAAGGGCAATAACTCTGTAATTAGACAAGATGGAGTTATAGTTCTTGTGCACTGCACTTCCTCTCAATGTGCTTGACCATTGTATGAAGTTGTATTGAATTCCAACCAGTAGTTTTCAAGTTATGCTCCGGACAAGGAAAAGTAACAAAGGGCAATAACTCTGTAATTAGTCAAGATGGAGTTATAGTTCTTGTGCACTGCACTTCCTCTCAATGTGCTTGACCATTGTATGAAGTTGTATTGAATTCCAACTTGTAGTTTTCAAGTTATGCTCCGGACAAGGAAAATGCAACAGACCGCCCGACCGACCGACCGACCGACCGACCGACCGACCGACCGACCGACCAACCACCGGGTGACTCCTATATACCCCCCTAAACTTCGTTTTGGGGGTATAATGATACTTAATCACCCAATCTTCCCCAGGTGCAGAATTCATATTAATATCACTGTAGCAACTCAAATTTCTGTAAAAATCAGCTATTACATGTACAGCACAAACTGTTTACACAGTCAAATTTTGCAATCATTGTATATACAATGATTACAAAAACACTGTGACAAGAGTTGGTGACAACTCGGCAACAGCTATCAAATAGTGGGTAACAAAAGCAAACGCAACAATTTTGCCACAAGTGATACTACGATTATTCTGTCTACAAACAGGGATAAAAAATTCAAGGTGTACTTTTTAATTTCAAAATGACATGCGTGACATAAGCTTAAAAACTGGTCCATTGCTGAATTTTAAAGCTAGATTTTAATGAAGTGAGTATATTATAATCATGAATTTATCTTGTACCTACTTTCCAAATGTACGATAGTTCACTACAACTTACTTTTTGTATACCATAGTTCTTACATCTTTCGTGTTACCACACTTCGGACAAGTCTTGCGATGATGTGGATCACATATTCTAAAATCTCCCATTATAGCTGGAAATGAGGGAAGGGTGTTGCTGTGGTCAGTTTTCTCGTGTTTTCCACATTCTGAACACTTGTATTCAAACCTGAAAATAAAAGAACCACCAAATTATAAGTAATTTCAATTCCATCAATTTGATTAATATAAGCATAACATGTTAAATGCTGGATTACATTTGATTTAAAGTTTTTAGACATTGAGCTTAAGACAGAATTACCAATGTTCCAACCAAGATTGAGATCTTTAAGTAATGCCTTCTCAACTTATTAATTCCAAACAGTTTTAAAATGCGGTCACTGTGATTTGATCTTTAACCCAGTATTGTCCCAAGTAGGGCGCTTGGGCCTACCAAGTTCCAGACCTCTGGATCAAAGCCTTCGTATTTAGTGGAAACCAAAAATCTACAGACAGCTACAAAGGAACATACCCCTACTTCTTCAAAAAGCGGCATTAAAATGTGTGATATCTGGAACCAATCTTTAATATGTATTAAAGTCAGGACAGGAAAGAGAAAACAATACCTACCAGTAATTCATCCTGAAAAATTCTTCAACAGCTTTGTTCTCCTTTAGCAGTAATGGGAGAGCGAACACCGGGCTTTCATTCTGTCCCTTCTCACATTTCAATCTACACTGCAACTTCTCCCATATCTCTTCTCTTATTCCATCAAGTATCTCCTCCACACTTCCTTTTTCACCGGAGGAAGAGCACCCATCACTAATTTCTGTAGGAATAACATTTTCATTTTTTGCCCCATTTAGCTGTGCTTGATTTTTGTCATCAACAAATCCGTTCAAAGGATGTACTGTTTCTGTGTTTGGACTAGAATGTTCAGTGCATTTCATTTGTGACTTTTGTAGAAGCCGACAGGCTTGATTATGAGCTTTAAACAGTTTGTATATCAAATTATTCCTATCAAAACTCTCACTGAACACAAGGGACTTCAACGTTTCATTGTGAACAGCTAGGCATAGAATAACATCCAGCCAACACAGGGCATCTTTATTTCGCCACTGTGGAAAGACAGATGGGTATCTGAGCAAATCATCTCCTTCCTCATGGAAAGAACAGGTTTTCATTCCATCAACAACACGTGAGTGTGTTTCCGATGGTTTTAATGCAGGTTCCTTACATTCTCGAGTATCAGTGTTACCAGGTACATTATTAATTTCTTGCGTTGGTATCTTACACTTCACCTGTGTAAAATGACAAGAATGATCAATTGCATCCGACTTCGTTGATAAACTTACTCGATCACTATCTGGTTTAGTATTCAGTATCTGAGCATTCTTTTCCACACCCAGAGATATATTATCCAATGTATCGTTTTCATTTTCAACTGGAAGTTTGTTGACTTGAAATGTCTGACTAGAAGATTTTCGCAGATTTGGCATTGATTTTGGTGAGGACCTTGGTTTACGTTGTCCAAACTGAAAGGCAGGATATTTAGATGTTATAGCGGAATTATTTCCATCACCTACAGAGCTGTGAGAACTAGATGAAGAGTTTGATTCCAGACTATCAAGACTGGAGTTGAGTAACGAATCTTTATCTGAGCTTCCTTCCGAGCCATTACAATTGTTCCAAGTTGCTGCGCCATTTGTAGCGCAAGGTATGTGGCAAGTTTGGTTGAAAGACTTAAAATTTTGGAATGATGGTGAACAATTCTGTGATAAATGTAACTGTGGCAGACTGTTTAAAACAGTCTGTCTTTGAAACCCTGGAGTTGTCCCCCTCTTTTTGTAGGGTTCTCTGCTTTGGCAAGTATGTGGTTTTAACTTCTTCTTGAGCTGTGGACTACCAGTTTGAATACCTGAAATAAAGAGTAAACAATGACAATGTTATTTTGCAACAATAAATAGAGCTAAACATCTGTGTCTTCATACAAAATTAATACATTTTTATATAGCTGTCTTGCTTATGAATTTGTACATTTAAATAAAGTTTTGTTTACAGTTACACTATTTCTTAAAACTTTTACAGGAACTATTTCTGAAAAAATGTTGTCCATGTATAACAAATTTCAATATGAACTTTTTTGTTTGATAAAGATCAAAACAAAAACTGAATCATTTTTAATACTTACCAATTGCATCTTTTTGTAATTTATGTCCAAACTTTCGCATATGAGATGCTACTTTCGTCTGTAACGCCATCTGAGGATCTGGTATCTTCGATCTCTCCTCCTTGGTCTTTCCCGGCAAGATCTCTTCATATCGACGTGTAAATGTGGCAGCAACGGATGAGCTCTGAGTCAAAGGGTAGGGACACTGTAATCATACATAATACTGACAATTCATAATCTAATATATATATACATATATAATATCATTCTAATAGCTCACTCAGGCACTTTGTGTATAAAGGTGAGCTTATAAAAAGCAACTATAATAATCAGCTTAAAAGTATATACAGTTGAACAAAAAATAGTTTGAGTAATACACAATACATACCAGTTTATTTTCACAAAGGACAACTGCCTCTTCAAGGTTGATTTGGTAACTCTGCAAGTAGTTGATCAACCCCGTCTTCTGACATAGTGGGCACAGCTGTCTATCTAGCATCTGCAATAAAAAGTGTAGAAAAGACTGGATTTTATTATTCAATTTTTGTTAGGTTTTACATGTCAGTGACCCTTGACACAAGGGCTAGTGGAACCCCTGTTACAATACAGCTCTGGAGGAATATGGAAACGAAAAGTGTAGCGTTCTAGAGTTCTTCACGCCACACTTTGCAGGTTTAACTGGTAGTCAAATAACAAGACTTTGAGTGAGGTTGGAGTGCCTAAAGTGACTTGTACGGAGAAAAATGGCGCTTCTTCACAGGAGTACATTCGTGTCACTTCCAGTTGTTTAACAGGGAACTTAACGGTTATACGACAATTAAAATATTATTTAATTATATTCGGTAGATATTTGAATACATTTCAATTTTATATATTGTTGCATACATACTTAATCTAAAAGTTTTTGCTGAACAATGTATGTATGTATAACATATTCAAATAGATTGTATCACCAAAAATAAAACACTTTCGTAATATTATATATTCCTAACTGTAGTGGTTATAGGTCACTTACAACAGCCTTGCTGTCGAGTTAACCCTTTAGCAACGTGGTTGTGGTGTCCACTACCCATGCTGGCAGTCAGGGTTCGATACCAGCTGCGGACACGAGACTTTTCTCCTCTAGAATTACTTTATTGGCGACGAGGATAATTCAGTGAGCAGGTAGAAACCACCAGGTAGCTGTAATGAGCTAGAAATTGCGGGGAAAGTGAAGCTGATGCTCGGCTCCAAAGTGATAAAGAGGGGAGGTGTGTAGTGGTTATAGGTCACTTCCAACAGCCTTGCTGTTGGGTTAACCCTTTTGCGACATGGTCGTGGCGTCCAATTCCCATGCTGGCGGGCAGGGTTCGATCCCAGCTTGGGACATGAGACTTTGCTCCTCTGAAATTACTTCATAAGTAATTTTTATAATCCAGTATGATCAATCTTTTGTCAATAGCTACATGTACATGTCTCACACAGTCTTGTCAAAATATTTCCGTCTTTCTAATGCCACATGCTTCACTAAGCCTCGACGGTAAAAGCTTAAAGCTAATGTTTTCTGTTTTAAGCAAACCAACGTAAAATAAAGTTTCCTCTTGTAAGATCAACAATCACAGCCTCAGCAACATTTTTTTTGTTATATCATTACACATGCAGCTTTACTCAAAGAGTTTGCAGAAAAAATTATATTGTTCGCAAAAGGTCTTTACGATAAAATAAACAGACAAGTGTTGATTAGTGACGCACGCCCTCTAAAAGATGTTTTCTAGACCTGAAAAAGAAATAATATAGTCCCCCACACATTCTCACCTGACTGACTAAAACCGTTTTCATGTTTTGTTTATCCATACTTCAAGCATCACAATGAAATGCACGAAACGTTGTACCTACGTTCCGACAATGACGAAACAGAAGGTGGGAAACAAACAGAACTGTGCAGAACGTTCACGTGACGTATAAGAATATCTCTGAGGTTGTCATGAACATAAACAAGACAACAGAAAAAGACAAAATAAAACTTACGTCTTGCCGCTCAAGAACAAGCAGCAAACTGAAGCATTTAACGGTACGTTACGTGCTTATTTCGATGCACATGCCCGGTGTGACCATGCACGCCATTTTTTTCCCTAGCGCCACCTATATACTTGAGTGAATAGTTTAGTCAGTAGCCAAGCAAGGTTGGTGGTTGTGAAAATAAATAAGCGATGAATTCTAAACTACATCAAGACGAAAACTCATACTGACATTTTGAAAAATCGTTTTGACTTCATTCAGAATGAAACTTTCAAATTGAATATAATGCTTTTACGAAACTATTTACTACTCTTGTGCTGCATATAAACCCAAAGATACAATACTACAGGTACTTCACCTAAGTCTTACTTTTTGTTACACGAAATTTGTGACTTGTTCAAAATGGGATTTATTGTTTCAAGAAGCAGGTCAAAACACAAGTAGAGTATCGCCCCTTAGATCCACAGCCCGAAAAAGAACAAATAGTTGTGTTACATAGGTGAATGGGCTTGAGAAAGGCCCACTTCCAGAAATGACCAGTACCGAAAAGGCCCAGTTTTATTTTCTATGTTAAATAGTAATTTAGGGAAATAAAAGATTAAATCAAAGGACTGAAAGTGCTGGAGGATCGATTGTCTCTGAACAACACAGTCTGCACACATACATGTGTAAATATCAGGACAACATAGACTGTACACATACATGTGTGAATATCAGGACAACCCTTGCACGAGTAAAGTTATAAACTGGAGACACAACTGTCCACAAATTTTGACCTTTCACCATTTGTGTAAACTTTACTTTTGAGATAGGAACACATGTGCTTACATTATGTCATTCAGTGACTATGTTCAACTACCCTATGAAGTATTAAGCTGTGAATCGTAACTGAGAAATGGATTTTGACAAAACTGAACTGAAAATTTATGGTTTGAACAACTTTAAATGTCATTCAAAAGTTATGGGATATGCCCATAAGGTTGATTGTATTGTGCGAATTAATTCGGATTTAACGTCGCACCCAACAGCTAAGGTCATATTGCAACTTCCGGCTTTCATGGAGGAGGAAGACCCTGGGTACCAATTCCCTGTATCATAATGTGGGGTCATTTAGAAACTCCGAGGGTCATACCCTTTATTGTAAAAAAATAAAAGGCATGACTATGTGTTAAAGAAGTTTTATTCAGTTTACTTCTGTAAAACTGCATGTGATACATCACAAAATGGTGGGTAATCAAAGGGTTGGCAAGACAACAGGTGTTTCTCTTTGGATTCTTTTCATTTTGTCACTGCATCTCAAAAGTCAAATTTGTCCACAAAGCGAATTTTTCATAAGTGCATTCAACCATAGACATTAAACTTGGATATTATTTGGCACACTTAAACCCCTTTAAATAGTGACAGTCTGATCGAAATGACTACAAAATGATCATAATAATCACTAAGAAAGACGTTTTTGTTTCCCCTATTAAGGTTCGTCGACCATCTCTTGTTGTGCGTCTACGATCTATGATGACGGTATCATAGGAATCAACACACAAAAAAACGCAATGGTACAAAATGCGGGTCGATCCGAAATCAGACGACAACGACGACGCAATAGGGTCAAAATTAGACATATCCCATACCGGAAGCGTATTTTATCAACAATTTATCTTGCATTTCGAAGCGTTTTGAGAGGTTTTGAAATGTTGTTTTTGTAGTAATTTGATCATACACATTTTAATTGCGTCATAGAAGACGCTCTTTGCTATTTCTGTTGCGTCATTGACAAAATGAGTGGGTAAAAACCATAGAAAACGCGCTCTCGCGGAAACACTGAATTTAGTGTATCCGATGTAGCGATACGTATTTCACGGGTCTTACATTTCTCATGTCACACAGGTCTAACGATAAAAACCGCGTAAGAAAATAGTTCTATACAGAACAGATACCTCGTTGATTTAAGTTACAAATTATAAGAAAAACAACAATATAATATTATGCTATTCTGTAATGTTTTGATATTATTTAGATCTGTTACTATATAATTTTTAAAACAGAGGACAGTAATATAGAACTACTTTTCGGTCGTATTCAACAAAAAATTGTGTTAAGAGTTCGGCCGTAAGGGTCTGAAATACTCTGTTAACTTTGGATACGATTGAATCAATTCAATCGATCCAAAAAGCAAATGTACACAGAGAATTTATCATATACAACCAAAATGTAAAGATAAAAACAACAAACAGTGCAAAGTGCATAGCAAACGATGAGGTGCATAAGAAGAATAACAATGGTGAAATGAATGAGTTTTTTTCACATTTACATTTATGAATTAAAATAGACATTAACAAAAATATCAATTTACACATTTATGGAATTTAGAGTATGTGACTCGCTTTACATCTGTATCACTTATGGATTTGATTGTGTCAATAGTAATTTTAGATATTTAACGCAAAGTGCTTCATGCACAGCATCGACGATAATAATTCCAGTACCTTTAAAAATGGGCATTTTAGGACTGGTCCTTTTTGAAAATGGTCCTTTCTGGATCCATACCACATAGGTATTACCACGTGTGTTCCTTTAATTGTTCGTTTTGCCCGCGTGTGTTTGCTTTGTATGCTAGTGTGTGTTGGTAGTGTATGTGTGTGTGTACATGATTGTGTGTGTGTGTGTGTGTTGTGTGTGTGTGTGTATGTGTGTGTGTGTTGGTGGTGTGCACTTCTGGGTGCTGTGGGGCTCGTTTTGGGGAGGCTGCGTTTTTGGTACTTGGCATTCCCTGTTTGATATTATTTTTGTTTTTTTTACCACGTGTATATAGGTCCACGGTATTACACTACTCACAAACTAGACAAAACATACAAGAAAAAGGTTATATGGTTAGGTTAGGATCTGATCTGATGGCAGTTACTGAACTGATTACTGAATTGATAAGTGAAAATGAATTAATAAGTGTGAAATGTGGGAACTGTGACAGTGATCGACAAATTGTGACCGAGAAAGAAAATGTATTGTAAAAACAGTGTTTTTAAATTCTTGTATGTGTATTTTTAATGAAAGTAAATGAAATATATTAAACGGAACCCAGAAACAAGAAGAAAGAAGCAAAAACTAGTTATATTAGGAAAACAAACAAAATGGCCTAAAGAAATATTTATGTTATTATGGCAAAATCCATATTCGTCCTCTTAGACTATGCCACCCCTTTTCACCATTTAAAACTGAAGTTAGGCTTTGTTTACATACAACAATGTTCTTGTACAAGACATTAAAGATAAGCCAAAGTTATGACTTGTACAAGAAACTTTTCTACACAAGATCTAGCAAGAATTGCTTTGACAATTAATCACAAAATAGCGGGAAGATGTCTTCAGCACATAATATTGTCTAGCATGCATACCAGTTTCTGAATTTTTTTAAGAAAATATGAAATTAATGGATTATGTTTTAAAAGAAATTCATTAAGTCTTCTTATCGAGAAAAATCTTTAACTGAATGACCATTGAATACATACTAAAATGGCTTTTAAATTTCATCTTAAAAACTCTCTTTTTTGTTCAGTGTGATAGTACTTTGCACTTGTATCATATAAATGTTCCCTTTTTTGGTATAAATTGATCAGTTGGTCAACTTTGTCCTTTGACCAAGCCATTGTGTACAAACGTTTAAAAAATGTACCTGAATTACCTCTCCCACATCTGCTTTTCCAATTAAACACTTCTTATCAGTAATTTGACAGCCAAGAAATTGTGAAAAAATAGAACAGGCTCTGTTCTCATGCAAGAAAATTATCGCACATTATGTCACATAAATTCTGACAAAAGTTGCTGAAATGTGGGTGTTTACATATGAAAAATTCTTGTGCAAGACATAAATAGTACTTATCTTAATGTCTTGTACAAGAAACTTGGAAGGTGTAAAAAAACAAAAATAATATCAAACAGGGAATGCCACGTACCAAAATTAGCTTGGAAAAATTTGACTAAACTTGTCATCGGTTCTGACGCCGAAAAAGCAATGGTTAAAGCCATATCCACTGAGTTCCCCAATCTACTCATGTGTTATGTACCAGACACTTGGAACAAAACGCACGACAGCACTTGGAGGACGACAGGGTACTCAGACTTGACAGACCAGTTATCCTTTCTAAGATCTTTGGACGTAAAGGTTTTGCAAATGTGACCGACGACATTTGCTTTGACAGCAAATGTGATGAGATTGAAAGGTACTGCGCAAGTTTGTCTGACAAATTTATTCAGTACTTTAAAAAGCATCTTAAAGGACATATAAAAACCGAGCCCCTACGTGACGGACTTATCTCTAGTGACTGGACGAACAACAATTGTGAGTCAATCAATCATGTCTTGAAGTAGACTGTGGACTGGCAATCAAAGAGTCTACCTGAGTTTGTCAGGTTAGTCAAGCGACCAGTAATTGGTCAATTCAAGGAACTGAAAAGTGTACTTTGCTCAACAAGTAGTTTCCGCCTGGCTGTCACTCACAAGCACTTCTTGGTGACAAAAGATATATGGATCGACATGACGAACCAGCAGAGCACAAACGTGTACAAACGCTATCGACAGTTCGTTGTCAAAAAGGACAGGGTTGTCATCTCGACGGACGGACATAGTTCACCATTACACTAAGGACAGATGGTAAGAAACCAGGCCAGCGAAAGAGGAAAGTAAACATTAGGACTGTGACTTTGAAAAAAGCCAGGACATGAACATATGAAACAAGTTTAAATGGCTAAAAGAATGCTGCCCGTGATTCGTCAGTTAGCAAAAAACCTGGCAACGGGTACAGTCTCTAACTACAGAAGTTCTAATGCTTGTAAAAAGTGGCAAATCTCGTAATAAATATTTATTGACGCTGGGTTAAATATAATTAATAAAGAAAACTGAACTTGCGATTTCCTACAGAGGATCCTATGTTTGTAATTAAAATGTCCAGAACTTATCTCGAAATAATTTTTCTTGACGCTGTAAGAAATAGAATTAACAAAGACAGCTGAACTGGCTACAGTTTTTTACTACAGATGTCGTATTATAGAATATTTAAAGACACTGTTAAATGCCAATGTGTAAAACAGTATTTATTTCATTTTACTAATAAAAGCCGTATATTTTAATAAAAGCAGTCACACATGAACTTTCTATTAGGTTAGCGGTACAGATCAATATTGACACTCTTGTATTGGAGACCTTATCCTGCCTCTTCGTATGTGCAGGCGTAACTCGGCTACTTACCTGGATTTAGGAAGCAACTACGTTGCACCAAACCGGCATGTAAAACTACAAAATCATACATTTTATTAATAAATGTATGCTGTGTATTTCCTTATCAAAACAAAAGTTGTTAATTTATAGTTGCGATTGTAACTCGGCTACTTATCAGAATTTGGGAAGCACCTACGCTGAGCCAAACCGGCATGTAAAACTACAAAGTCATGCATTTTATTGTTACATGTATGTTTAGTATTTCCTCATTAAACTTTGATATGTGCTAACTCAGCTATTTGATATATTTTTATCATTAAAAATTGTTCACTTGTCCAGTACTAAAGTACAAGTAAGATTGAATGCTTATTATTCTTACTCTAATCATCTTACCAAAAATATATAGGCTACACAAACGTCTCCGTTTTGATTACAATGAAAAACGGGGTCAACTCCTTTATGGTAGTTTTACATCTTTTTTGTTGTTTATTATTTTTTAATACCATGTATAAATCATCAGTTGTTTAAAACCACTAAATTATTATTAATAAGATAAATGAAATACATCCAGTAGATCTACATGGTTTTATTATAGAAATATGAAATGAAAAATTTAAAACTATAATTTTCTTTTACATAAGCGTCCATGTCACCCTGATTGTTTACATGGACGACAGGTTCTCCTAATTAAATTGTCCAAACATTTGTTGCCATCAAGTAGATTCTCTTGGTTTTTGAGCAAGGTATGTAAGCGCAACCATAACACTCATATTTAGCTTTCTCACACCTAATATCAAAATACACTTTGCACGGATGTAGAAGTAGAAAATGTTCCTGATGCACGGACAACCTAAGTCGTGTAAGTGGGTGGGGTACCTGATCAGAGTTTCGATGAAATAAGATTTCGGGCTATGTGCTTGGAAGTTGTAGTATACTTGCATAGTTTTATATGTAGAGAACCACTGGGTGTCACAGGCAGGAAACGTTCATTTTTGGTATCACATCTAATATCAAAATACACTTTGCACGGACGTAGAAGTAGAAAATGTTCCTGATGCATGGACAACCTAAGTGGGTGGGGTACCTGATGAGAGTTTCGATGATACAGACTGATGTGTAAACATTGATTGGCAACTCTCATATTTTCCTACACATCTCAACTTTTTGGGGGGGGGGGGGGGGGGGGGGGGGGGGGGGGGGGGGGGGGGGGGGGGGGGGGGAGAGGGGGGGGGGGGGGGGGGGGGAGGGGGGACAAAAAAAAAAAAAAAAAAAACCGATTTAGGAAGATTTGTTGCGAGTTACAAGTCTTTTGTATCTAAATCAAATTACTCGCATTTCCCCTTCAAAAAGTTCAAGATTCAAAAGATATTAGACAAGTTTCAAGAAACAGCAGGTCAACACAAGGCATTATGATATCTTTTTTCGTGCTATCATTTTATCAGGTTTTTTTTTTAAGGGGGGGGGGGGGGGGGGGGGGGGGGGGGGGGGGGGGGGGGGGGGGGGGGGGGGGGGGGGGGGGGGGGGGGGGGGGGGGGGGGGGGGGGGGGGGGGGGGGGGGGGGGGGGGGGGGGAGCCCCCCCCCCCCCCCCCCCCCCCCCCCCCCCCCCCCCCCCGGGGGGGGGGGGGGGGGTTGTTTTTTGTGTGGGGGGGGGGGGGGGGGGGGGGGTTTTTTTTTTTTTTTTTTTTTTTTTTTTTTTGTTTTGGGGGGGGGGGGGGGGGGGGGGGGGGGGGGGGGGGGGGGGGGGGGGGGGGGGGGGGGGGGGGGGGGGGGGGGGGGGGGGGGGGGGGGGGGGGGGGGGGGGGGGGGGGGGGGGGGGGGGGGGGGGGGGGGGGGGGGGGTTTTTTTGTTTGTTGTGGGGGGGGGGTTGGGGGGGTGTGGTTTTTTTTTTTTTTTTTTTTTTTTTTTTTGGTGGTGGGGGGGGGGGGGGGGGGGGGGGGGGGGGGGGGGGGTTTTTTTTTTTTTTTTTTTTTTTTTTTTTTTTTTTTTTTGTTGCCAATCCATGTGTACATTTCTGCAGTTTGAGGCAGGGCACTTTTTGTATGTTTGAGAGCTTCAAAATTAGAAAATGTGCTATTGAATTGAAATATATCTTTAAATAAATGATGCAAAAGCTTTACATAAGGAGGGGTGCATGGAATGACCGAAAAACAATAAAAAAACAGTTAAAGTTTACCAAAAACAACTGTTTTTCAAAAGATAATGTACGATTTATAACATAAGTATCAAATAAATGAAAGAATTTGTATGTAGTGAATAATTTTTGGTCTGTTTTGATAAGTTGTATCGTATCCATTATTAGAGCTTCATTGTTGGTACCGGTTTCCCATATGACTAACGCCCCCAGAATAGGTTAGTTACTTTAGGTTTCGGAGGATAGTGCAAGTTACAGAAAGCGTCCCAATTCCAGAGACACCCCAGGATCTTATACATGCCAGGTGTATAGCACCCATACATTGGACCTCGGTTTTAGTCTCATCCGAAAGACTGAACATTAGTAATTTTAGTTGTTCAGCCCCGGGAATCGAACCCGCTACCCGAGATAACAAGTCTCATGCTCTACCAATTGAGCTAGCCCAGCTGACTTTTTGATAAGTTCCCATGCTGCATCCATTACAAAATCTCGAGTGCTAATTCAGAAAGTTTTCGGTCGGCAATATTTGTTTTGCGATCTTTTTACTTGTTTTGTAATACAATATTTTCAAATTTCTTCATTTAAACTGTAAGTTATATATAAAATTATACTCTTTAAAAAAAGTTGTTTTTGGTCTTTATCTACTGTTTTTTATCTTTTTTGGTTTTCGGTCTTTTTCTGTCATTCTATGCACTGCATCTGGAGTCATACTTTAAAAATGCTGAAAAATGCTTCCTCAATTTTTTTATCAGATTTCTATGACATCTTATGTTCTAAAGGATATAATCCGAGAGATCGCTATCATGTCACTCGTTTTTACAAATATTTTTCAAAGTATGTATTTGATGCAGAAAAACTAAACAAGAGGTACTTTATTGGACAAATTTTATTTTCAGAAGATGGTATAAGAAGATGAGAATGGAAGACTTGGAACTGACTGGGATCCGGCCCCCATCAGTAACCGGATCAAGACCGTCGTCTAGAAACTCCAACCGACCGAGGTCTGGTTATCATGTCATCTCAGACAAATCAAATGTTGATGAACTGCTCTTTACATCTCATAATTCGAAAAATGAAAATGTAATTAACTTTAAGCCACCATGGTCAAATACTCCAAGGGGTAAATCAGATTTACAGAAAACCAAAAATATGCCTAAAATGCGACCGATGTTATGGACACCTGATGATAGGGCTTCTGTTACTAGTCAGTCCGATAGGAGAGCTTACAGTAGGGGACACAATCACACAGTTGATTATGAAAGACTGAATAAGTACAGGCCAGTGAAGCAGAAGCCTTCATTTTGTGATGAATCTTTGTTTGGACCAAGGTTAGAAGAGCCTTCTTTTGAGGCCCCTTGGGCAGAAAAGGTAAAGAAACCCAGGCCCTATCTATTCTCCCCGTTGGACTATGCAAAGTTAACAAGGGAAGGATCTACTATGAGTGCTAAGTATTCTCCAGGGGGTACATTGGATGGAAGACCGCCATCTAGGCAAGGGAGACGACCCAAGACAGCATCAACAAGACCTGTTACAGTGGAATCTGCTCAAGATATTCAAAAAGCAACATGGAAACCTTAAACACTTTCTAATGTGGAACTAACATTTTATATTAAAGATGCTCGCCTTTAGATTTTGTGAAGAAATAGGATTTTTTTAACTGTCTGATGTAAGCATATTTTAGTCTTTTTTAGAAACTTGTAAATTAGATCAAAACATCAAATAAAAAGGTTCCGGTATAAATATAAATTCCAGTAAAGTACTTCTGAATTTTTGGAAATTTTACTCTACCAAATAATAAAGGATTTCAAATGATTTGAAATCCCAATATGACAAAAAAGTGTGGAGGTGCCATCAAACTAAACTCATCAAAACTTTAATAGATTTTCTCAAAGTTAGATTTTGATTTTCACTTGTGTTGTTGATTCTGGCATTTTACCTTGACATTTTATGTCTAAATACATATACAGTGTATCATTTTGAGAGAGTTTTTAATTTTTCACAAGAAACCATAAGCGAGCAGCTTAATATATTTTGTAGGCAAATTTTTATGATGTGAGGGACACAGATTTGGGACTGGGTATTCATTGTATTGTGAATGTTATCAGTAGAGAAATTGTCCAAAAAGTGTATCTGATAGAGCATAATTTTATGGTTAATTTGCGGAAAAGAGGCTGGTCCCAAGATATTTTCAGAGGGTTTTATGGTTATTGTATCTGTCGGCCTGTCTCGGTGTAAGCTATTGAATGAATGTTTATCAGGCAGTGTGTGTGTGTACATACGGATTCCATTTTTATTTACTGCCAATACTGGTATTAGTCATAATCATTACAATGATGTAGCTTTCATGTACATGTATGTAGTCACTCTAGACTACCCTATCCCTGGGAAAGCTCTAGGATGTGGGTGAGATTGAGATCCCCAGGTCAGATGCAGACAACGGACATGTACAAACAATGTCTAGTGAACCGTGTCTGCACACAGTGTTTGTAAAAAGATTCTGTAGTAAGAGTATGATGTCTGCTTGTTTGTTTTCAGCTCAGCTTAGCACAAATTATTTAGTCCAGCATACAGTCATGATGTATTCGTTTTTAGCTCACCTGAGGACGAAGTACTCAAAGTGAGCTATTGTGATGAGTCTTGGACCGTCGTCAAAAAGGCGCGCAATTAGATTTTATGGAATCATCCTGAAACTTTGGTCAGAATATTTGTTGTGGTAAACTCCCATGTTGGGTTTGAATCTGGTTCAAGTGATGTCCAAAAATAGGTCACCAAGTCAAATTATAGCAAAATCTTGTGCGCACAATAGAGGCCGAATTTTTACTCAATCATCAAGAACATTGGTCAGAAAGTTTGTCTTGGTAAACTCCACATGTAGGTTTTATTCGAAACTGTTGCATGGGGTCAAAAACTAAGTCACCATGTCAGATATTTAAAAAAAACTTGTGTTTAAACCTACAGTAATGAAATTTGGACTGTGTGTGCATTTTTTCAAGCAGCTTTCAAAATTGTCCTCATTTGATCTGGATCATGACCTTTGACTTACTTTCTTGTCTTTTGGAGCAGTGGTGCTCAGGTGAGCGAAATAGAGCCATCATTTGTGTTTATGAATAGTGCTTTTTGGCTTGACTTTTTGGAAAATAAGGAGGGCTTCTACAGTTATCCTTTATAGTGCGTTTCAGGTTGGTTAAAGTTTTTACCGGGCCTTTATTTCAGTATCTGCTGATTTTGATTGATTTGAAACTTCATCGAAGTATTCTGGAGTCTCAAACAATCAAAATAGAATCTAACTGGTGATTGAATTCAATTCTAATTATGGATTATGACCCTTTTTGTTTTGCGGTTGAATCTAACAGTCAAGTTAGTAACTCTTGATTGAATGTAATGCAATTCATGGGCATTGCTCATCTTAGGAACTTTGGTTAAGATTTTGTGTTCAAACGACTATCATGTAACCACTGATGGGTTTGATTTGAAACTACAAAAGTATAACTTTTTGAGAATATTGGATAAAAATGTATTTGTAGAGTTTCTTCTTAATGTTGTTGATCATGTGCACGTATTAGTGTTAGTTAAATAGTTGGGTGTTTTATACAGCATACATACAGCATACCTCATTTAATCTGTACTTGTTTTCTCTCTAATAATGAGTACTGATCCATTTTAGTTTAGTTTTTGTTAAGGTTACATACTGTTTATTTCTTACATGATGTTAAATTTTAAATTTTTGTTTTTCTAACTTTTCAGTTTATTTCTGTAGATTATTGTAATTTCTATTAAGAAAAGGGTAAAAGATTCACATGCGTACATTAACTACATTTGCTATTACATTTAGATGCATGTTAGATACAGGAAACACTTCATATGGCAGTTATAGATTTTTTCACAGGAAAGTGAAATAGACTATCACTGTGAAGGTCAATAGTTTCTGCCTCAGTGTAAGGAAATAGTCCTGTGTTAGAGGAGGGCGATAGTTTTATCCTGGTAAAGGGAAATTATGATGTTTTTGTCATGCACCATTTTGAAACTTTTTTTTAAAGATTAAATGTGAAATTAAACAAACATAATTATTGATGTAAATATTTTCATATTTTAAGGGAGAAAACCCTTGTTAACATTCTAATAACCCTTACTGTAATCTGTTCTACATGAATATTCAAAGAGATTTTAACTAGGCGAAATTGGTTGGAACTTAGTGATTTCTCTGGCATTCATTGCAGGATACTGCAGATACTCAAGAAGTCTAGTTGTTCTTTTTCAGTAATTTGTTTCATTTGGCAGGGGATATAACTTGTTCCCTTTGTCTGACTAGCCCCTGTATTGGGACATGCTTCAGGGAACTTGCATTCCTAAATTGGTCACCTTGTTGATTTTTTTTTTGTTATACAAATGTATACATTTACTTATAATTGATTGTTTATTGGTATTTGTCTGTGATAAATGCACCGCTTTTTTCTCACATAGTTATTTTTACCAGGAGGTATCTGTCTGCAGTTAGATGGAGGTAGTCTAAGTTGTTGAAAATTTACATGACACATTCAGTATAATACAGTCACTGTTTTATTGTTGTGGATTTGTATAGGACCACTTAGTGAAGGAACAAATTTTATATTTTAGAGAGCAGGTACAGTAGCTATTGGACAAGTCAGATGTCATGTATATTCAGTAGGTTTTATAAGAAACCCTAACCTTTGAGCCTTACTTAATGAACACATTTTGTGATCTGCACATATTTAGGTTTAGTTGTGATTGAAAATAGTCCGACTTTGGTCTACTTTATAAACTTGAAAGTTAAAAAAAGCCTAATGACAGAGTAAAATTCAGACTTCATAAATTAAATATTTTGAATCCTATGCCAAAAGCGCATCCCCGCTGAATGGCTGGCCGATAAACAACATCCCTATTATCCCTAATAAGAAATTTGAAAATAAAATATGCCAGTGAATTTATCCTAGCTTTCTGTTTGTTTTAGTATAAACTGACAGCCATTTTCAGACATTTGAAATAATCGGTTTTGTCACAAAATATGAAATCTGTATCCATGAATACAAAAATGTACATGTATGTTCATCTTAATATTGAAAGAGAAAAATAATTGGCATGAAAATAAATGTGTAAATACTTCTGAACAGCAATGCAATGGAAATTGAATTGTCATAAATTTACATTAATCTGCAGTATGAATACCCCTGTATAAGATGCAAAATGTAACTAGCATGCAAATAGATTAGTTCATGGTATAGAATACTGTAGCTTAGAAATGCGTTTTTAATTGAGAATGCAGCCAGAATGGAAATAAGAACATGAACTTTTTTTCTAGTTATAAAAATATTTTTATTCATACATACACATATATATTCATTTTTATCAAGGATATATTTATACTATGCTGTACAAAGTGACATTACATAAAGAGTTAATATACATGTAGTACAATGTAGAGATTCTCTATAGTGTTTTAGTAGTAACTGTCATGTTTTTAAAGGAGCATACCCTAAAACAGGATGCATATTGAAATAACTGTTGAAATAGTCTTGTTATGCCGTTAAATCTTCATTTAATAGTTGGTTTTAATTTTAGGATGGATAACAATTTATCATAAAAGGTCACAATATTGGCATTTTATGCAGAAAGAAGACATTTCTTGATCTATGTCTTGAAAATGAATTTATATATTATTTTACATACATTTGGCCAATTTTTCACATTTTGAGAAAAAAATGCTTGTTACAGGGAATGCCCCTTTAAAAAGAAAATCATGAACAAATAAAAATATTAGTTTGTAAAACTTGATGCCTTTTATGTTATGTAAGATGCTGTACATAAAAATATTTATTGTTTTGAAATAAAGACATTTAGTAAATTAAGACATTTATATTCATTTGAACCATTAAAAGTGTCCGCCATGAAGGCAGTGGCTAGGTAGCTGGATCTGGCTACGCGGATTTTTGGTCTGAGCGGGCTAATAACGAGTTACACACGCTCATTCTTGAATACATGAGAGTTTCGCTGATATCAGATTTATTTCGCGTCAAGTGTTAAGAAGTTTGTGCAGGAAAAGTATCAATTTATCAAATATGTGGTTTGCTAAAGTTTCTTAAAACGTCAATTTGACCATTTGAATCTTGTGCCATTCCAGTTTGAGATGCCATATACATGTAGCTTTGTGCACTTGTCTCGTCTCTCAGTAGGCAATAACCATCTCTTCTAGATATCTTCACTTCTGCTTTTGAATAAAATTAATACCATATGACCATGCAATTGAAAAAAAAAGCAAGAGGAATCGGCCTATGATTAAATTGTTACAATAAAGATAATAATACAGGTCAGCCAACATGGCCACTTCTTCTTATGAAATTTTGTTATAGAAGTTTTACTAAAGTTCCTGAAAGTCGCAGCAACACTTTATATATTCATATACATAATTATATAGAACAATGAGTTTACACAAAGAAAAATCATAGAACTGTTCTATCGAGTCTAAAATAATGTTGACATACATATATTCACTTCTGTCAATTTTTTTTCACTTTTAAACAAAAAATAGTGTTAGACAGCATTTCTTGCTTGTTGCAACATTTTTGCAATATTATTGCAAAAAATACCGCTGCGCAATATTGAAGACATGAACATTTGATTAAAAAAGCAATGTATGGAATGTTTTTTAGACAATTAATGATCATTTTCGTCGATGAGATATCTTTCTTGGTAATATTAGAGAAACAAGTAATTTTAAATCCATTTGATAATTGGACTTTGATTATGAAGATGACCAGTTTATGCAAGGAAATTATTGAACATAAAATCGTTTGGAATACCACAAATTTCTACAGTGTATTATATTCCAGAATATCTGGTATTTTGAAGGTACCAATTTAGCAAGAAGAAATACCAAATATTTTGATGTTTTTGGCAAAAAAGAGAAAAATGTTAAGACTTTAAATATTAATGTAAAAAGTCGTGGTTTGAAACAAGCATGTCTTGGCATCAACGTGTCTCTAACAGAGACTGCTTATACAGCAATAAAGCGCTAGCATAGAATCAAACACTTGAACCATTGGCTTAATGATTACAGTTATTCAATGTTAGTCTTTGACCTATATACACACTATAGTTTTAGTGAAGTAAACATTCAGTTTGCTACATTTTTGAGATGTCCATGTTTGCCATGGTTACAAGGTGGTTCTGACCGTTGATTGGTGTTTTGATCTTCTCTGTGCTCATTCTGCCGTTGGCGTGAGATTTTGTTTTAAAATAATCCTTTGGTATTGCAACTAGGTCATTGTCCGTTACTGAAAAATGTAGAAATACTATAAGCAATCAATTCACATTCAATAATCAGAGTACATTTACTTAAATCTCTAAATATGAAATGTGTAGACCAGGTATTTAATGAAGGCAGGAAAAGACAACATTTAAATAGGATATGGCACCTTTTTAAATACATGTATGGGTATTTCGCATAAAATAAAAGAAAAACACACAGAATATTGGAATGTGTTTGTACCTGAACTGACATTTAGTGGCCGTGGATAACTGAAATATTGGTGTTTGCGTAAACTTGTTATTTGTTAATTTCATATTTTTTTGTAATTCTCGGATGACCAAATATACACTTTTTCTGTTTCCTTGCTTTATTATATTAGTGCTTATATGTGTTGACAATTGATGGGTGCCACCTTTTAACTTTAACTGAATGTAGTGCAAATTTAAAGGTAAAGATTTTGTTTAAACATCGTAAATCATTGATCTGAAGGGAGACCACTATTACTAAGGGGAAGTAACTTACGTAGTTTCTTCGCTGTTTCTGAGTATGACATCACATTCTTGTAAGGATCGAACACCTGTTTATACGCCAGAGCACCGATGCTTCCCCCGAGGATAGGACCGGCCCAGTACACCTGCAAGCACACGTGAATATCAACACCTGTGAAACGGGCCTATATTCGAGGAGAGAGCTGAGATGGGCAACTTTTCGGTACTGAATTATGAAAGGTTTTCCAAATAACTAAAATTTATATGTAGCAAACTTTTAATTGAATAGAAAAATCTACCTAAGGATCCTGGTATCATGAAACTGTGGCAATATTATGATGTAATTAATTACTCAATTTTGCATCTTATCTGCATGTAGCGGCAACTGATCTCAACGAAGATGCTGGGACCATGGTTTCGAGCTCTGCCACCAACCATTTCTCTTTAATGCAAGAAAGTTGACGAATACTTTAAGTATTTCTGGAACTGGTCATTTCTAGGAACAATGGCTAGGTAAACTGGTCGTCTGTAAAAGATGACCGTTGAAATACGGTTGAAACGGATGTTAAACGTCGAGAACAACTTACCCAGAGGTTTTCAAACGAGAACGATACAAGGGCTGCACTGAACGACCGTGCAGGATTCATACTTGCTCCTGTGAAAGGTATCTGCAAAAATGTTGATACAGATAATTTTAACTATAAAACCTTATTTTTTCAATTTATGTATTTTTTAGTTGATACTAATTTATTTTAGCTCGATTGTAAAGAAAGCTTGCAGCTTATCGAGTCATCCCGGAAAACTCTTAGTCGATTTAGCCACTGTATAATGATTATGGACAATGCCAACATTTGTTATTAGGAAATACACGAAATACACCGGCTCCAAAATGTCGGGGGGGGGGGGGGGGGGGGGGGGGGGGGGGGGTGTGTGGGGGGGGGGGGGGGGGGGGGGGGGGGGGGGGGGGGGGGGGGGGGGGGGTGGGGGGGGGGGGGGGGGGGGGGGGGGGGGGGGGGGGGGGGGGTGTGGGGGTTGGGGGGGGGTTTTTGTGGGGGGGGGGGGGGGGGGGGTGGGGGGTTTTTGTGTGTGGGGGGGGGGGGGGGGGGGGGGGGGGGGGGGGGGTGGGTTGTGGGGGTGTTTTTTTTTGGTTTTTTTTTTTTTTTTTTTTTTTTTTTTTTTTTTTTTTTGTGTTTTTTTTTTTTTTTTGTTGGGTGGGGGGGGTTTTTTTTTTTGGGGGGGGGGATTTATTTTTTTAAAATTTTTTTTTTTTTTTTTTTAACAATTTAATAAAAAAAAACAGGGAAAATTTAAAAAAAAAAAAAAAATTTTCAAAAATAAAATAGTCTTAAATACAAATGTATTTGAAACAACTGAGGGTACACCTTCAGCGATCTATGTCAGGAGAAGATTGGAACCGAAAGGGAGCGTGGAACACGTCCATGGACAAGCCAGTACAGGTGAATGAAAGGTCAGACAAATAAAGATCATTATGATCACAAATAATTCACAAAAAATCAAAATAATGATAGTTATTTATTTTTGTAAAGTTAGAAAGATCCTCTTTGGAGAGATGCGCATACATCCACTATAATCAGTGACTCGTCATGTATATTTTATACATGTACATGTATATCATTCAATCGTCTAGTATGGACATCGTATGATAATCGAAACAAATGTTATACAAGACAGATGCCAGAATTCAAACCTGTACCGTATGGCGGCATCACCTGGCAATCTAGTACTGGTTTGTGCGTAGCCCACTCTTGTAACATTTGAGTAAGCAATCAATATCTGTAGGCGTGGTCGCTTACCCCAGCCAAGTTTATTCCAGCAATTGTAAACCCAATGCCGATTGCCTCACTGCCAAAGAAGGGCCTGTTCGAGTCTATACAACCATACACCGAGATGACAAGTATGAACGTGAAAACGACTTCACATCCAAACCCTTGAGCGGCGCTGATCCGCGGGTTCACCGTGTTCATACCAAGGTTACCATGTAGGGCATCGGGTGTTACACTTAAACAAAATGGCAAAAACATACTGTTAATAAATGAGAACATACTACGGTATGGTTGTATGGAAGATACCCCGTGATAATATTATTACAAACTTTAAGCAAGTATCTGAGCATGAAACAGAAATAGTCTGATAGCCCAGAAATGGCGAATACATGAAACAAAAGTATAAATTGTGCTACTCATTACTTCAGTTTGAAGAAATATCATACAGACTTCTTATTGTAAGAAAACAATTGAATCTGCTTAAGGCCAATGGTCACTTTGAATTCGACATTAAGTGATATCTAAGGATGGGAACGAATACCGAAATCGATATTCGAATATTTGTATAGCTTATTCGAATACATTCGAATATTCGAATGAAAATTCGATATGTCTGGTAGCCGAATTTTATATATCCAAAATAACGCATTGAACTACACACCTGCGTTTGAATGCTTTACGTTACTAGTATTTGCATTTACTAATGCCAGGGGCGTAGCTAGACGTATTTGTAATGTACGCACATACTGGGGACCAGGGGCAGGCCCCCGGAAGCTCTGTGATTCTAGCAATTTCTGAACGATTCAGATGTGTTTCCAAGAACCTATGTATCTATTGTAGACGAAACAAAAGTTGATATGAAATGAAATTACAAAACTGTCAAACTTTGAAAAGTTCTCTCTCCCGGTCTGTGTGATGTGAAAACTGTTTTAATTTGGAAAAACATGGCCCTTATACAAACTCTCTAGAAGCCCGCTCCCCCTACTAGTAACTGTTAGTGGGACCATTCTTCGTTTTATGAATTGATATTAATCATAAGGGATATAAACATGTAGAAAAAGTTAAAAGCTATCACGGCGTTTATTCAAATAATTTTAAATCATTCTAAGCATACATGGTCTAGATTGTCCTGAAAACGTAAGGCCAAAAACGCTAGACTCTTTCTTTTCGTAAAGATGTCCACATTCATCTCTGCATTAACTCAATGTCCGTATGAATTACGCCCTGTAGTGAGGCAGGCTCTCTGGTGTCTCGTGCTAAAATTACTGACGATGTACGCAGAGTTCTAGTACATGTATAGTCTTTTTTTATATGATTTCTCTTAGAGTTAAAATAAAGTTATGCATACAGTAGTTCTTCGCACTTCACAGACGAGTTTGGTTTCGAACCGATTAAGAAACCTTTATACACCTTCACTTTTTCTGGACCCCAATAAAGGATCGAGTTTCAACTTCTTTAAGCATTTGGTCTGTTAACTGATATAAGATAAGGCAATGTAACAAACCTGTACAATATAATTTATTATGTTTACGCAACATAGTGTAAATTAAAAGCTGACGGTAATATGTCATATTCGTTTAACTTACCCTTTTTAAAGGCATATGCACAGGTTGTAAGGTCTATGGTATATTCTAGTTCAAATAGATTTCACTAATATTCTGACATTTTTGTTCAATATTATATAAATCTCGTTATTTGGACTAATTTGGAGCTGTTGATCTTGCGTAATAAAGCGTTTACAGCGCTTTGGTCTAAGGGAAATAACTACGCTACAAGAAAAAGAAATTGTGTACATACATTGTACTTGCTCCCCTTGTTACAATATGTTTGAAACTAGCGTAAAAGAGTACTCAGAGAAAGTTTACGACTTCCAGCATTCAAGTACAGTCGATAACGTATGTGTCATAATAAATTATAGTATAATATATTTCATATTCTATAAAATAGTTCAGAGCTCATGGATCTTTTCAATGATTATAAAACATATGATATATTTATCATAAAGCAGAAAAAAGCATCAAAATACCTGCAGCCAGTACCTCATGTGCTCTTTCCGTCATCAGAAGACCTTAAGATAAATGCCTGACATTGCTTTTGATTTCTGCTCACAGACGTACGAAGAATCAGACAGACGACATGGTAACTGGCAATCGTCACATCGGAAAAAATGATTAACGGACAACGTTACACCATCAGACTGGGTATAACATAGTCAATGGCGAAACCAAATATGAGGTTCGAAAGGAAAACCACAGCAATCTTGGGACTCTGGTAGCTTTCTTCTTAACAAGACCAACTATTATCGCTGTCTGTTAAACTAAACATTTTAGATAATCATTGAAGAGTGTTCCATTTAGTCCCTAAGATTTTATTCTGACATAACAAAAGAATTCAATTGACACATTTCTTACACATTTGTTGTGCTTTTGAATTGGTTCGATTTATCATTTGTGTACGATGTGAAGTGTAACTTGCTAGCTAAAACGTACACGATACGTACACGCACAACGAAAACGCTATGACTGTATCAAAACACTTTTTTCTTTCACATTTAAAAAATTTTAATGGCGCAATTCCATTTAAGAATAAAAATATAAGTTCATGTTAACTTCAATCTGTTGATATTTTGAAATTTATTTACTGTTTGAAATGTTACAAAATTCTGCTATATATACCGTAGTAAGTTTCGAAGTTACATATGTAAAAGTTAACTTATTAACCAGTTTACAAATCCCCATCGGGGAGGCTTGACAGGTTACTAAAGTTAGCAATTGTTTCCCGATTTCGTTGGAAATCGGGAGTTTCATTTGTGATGCGTGTATGTGGTCGCACGGTCGCAAAACTGTCCCATTTTTTGAAAAACTCATTCTATTTACATATAATGATTTGTATTTATTTCTGTTTAAAGAAGTATCCCCCCTTTTCACTACGCCATAATTATTTTTTATGATTTTTGCACAGTGAGCATTGTTCAGTGAGCACTACTCACATTGAGCACTGTTCAGTGAGCACTACTCACATTGAGCATTGTTCAGTGAGCATTGTTCAGTGAGCACTACTCGCATTGAGCATTGTTCAGTGAGCACTACTCACGGTGAGTATAATTCAGTGAACCCTACTCACAGTGAAAGCACTTCTCACTGTGAGTGTTGTTCAGTGAGCACTTCTTACAGTGAGCATTGTTCAGTGAGCACTTCTCACAGTGAGCATTGTTCAGTGAGCACTTCTCACTGTGAGTGATGATCAGTGAACACTTCTCACAGTGAGCATTGTTCAGTGAGCACTTCTCACAGTGAGTTTTGTTCAGTGAGCAATGTTCAGTGAGCACTTCTCACATTGAGCATTGTTCAGTGAGCCCTACTCACAGTGATAATTTTCAGATAGTACTTCTCACTGTGAGTGTTGTTTAGTGAGCACTTCTCACTGTGAGTGTTGTTTAGTGAGCACTTCTCACTGTGAGTAGTGTCAGTGAGCACTTCTCACAGTGAGTAGTGTTCAGTGAGCACTTCTTACATTGAGAATTTTCAGTGAGCACTTCTCACACTGAGCATTGTTCAGTGAGCACTTCTCACAGTGATAATTTTCAGATAGTACTTCTCACTGTGAGTGTTGTTTAGTGAGCACTTCTCACTGTGAGTGTTGTTTAGTGAGCACTTCTCACTGTGAGTAGTGTCAGTGAGCACTTCTCACAGTGAGTAGTGTTCAGTGAGCACTTCTTACATTGAGAATTTTCAGTGAGCACTTCTCACACTGAGCATTGTTCAGTGAGCACTTCTCACATTGAGCATTGTTCAGTGAGCACTACTCACAGTGAGTATTTTTCAGTGAGCACTTCTCACAGTGAGTATTGTTCAGTGAGCACTTCTCACTGTGAGTGATGTTCAGTGAGCACTTCTCAAAGTGAGTTTTGTTCAGTGAGCAATGTTCAGTGAGCACTACTCACACTGAGCATTGTTCAGTGAGCACTTCTCACGGTGAGTATTATTCAGTGAGCACTACTCACAGTTATAATTTTCAGATAGCACTTCTCACTGTGAGTGTTGTTCAGTGAGCACTTCTCACTGTGAGTGTTGTTCAGTGAGCACTTCTTACAGAAAGCATTGTTCAGTGAGCACTTTTCACAGTGAGTATTATTCAGTGAGCACTACCCACAGTGAAAATTTTCAGTGAGAACTTCTCACACTGAGCATTGTTCAGTGAGCACTTCTCACACTGAGCATTGTTCAGTGAGCGCTACTCACGGTAAGCATTTTTCAGTGAGCACTTCTCACAGTGAGTATTGTTCAGTGAGCACTTCTCACTGTGAGTGATGTTCAGTGAGCACTTCTCACAGTGAGCATTGTTCAGTGAGCACTTCTCACAGTGAGCATTGTTCAGTGAGCACTTCTCACAGTGAGTTTTGTTTTGTGAGCAATGTTCAGTGAGCACTACTCACACTGAGCATTGTTCAGTGAGCACTACTCACGGTGAGTATTATTCAGTGAGGACTACTCACAGTGAGAATTTTCAGTGAGCACTTTTCGCAGTGAGTATGGTTCAGTGAGCACTTCTCACACTGAGCATTGTTCAGTGAGCACTTCTCACACTGAGCATTGTTCAGTGAGCACTACTCACAGTGAGAATTTTCAGTGAGCACTTCTCACAGTGAGTGTTTTTCAGTGAGCATTTCTCACAGTCAGCCTTGTTCAGTGAGCTCTTCTCACAGTGAAGCGAACCTTGAAAATTTGAGCGTTTTAGGAAGTTTTGGATTTTTGCACTTGAAATTTGCATTTTGTTATACATGTTTTTCAAAAAAGATGATTTAACTGGAAAAATCAATTATGCAGTAGTAAACTAAGGCACAATAGGAATATTTTAGTGCAAAAAAAACCCCAGAACATTTTTGAGAAAAATATTTTGACCTCGCATTTTGTGACTAAATTAACAAATCATGCTAAAAATACAGTAAAAACAAGTTCCTTTGACAGCAATTTAAGATCGTAATTTGCACATCTGACTCTTGTTATCAAAACACCAATCGACCAAAAGTAAGCTACTACACGATACGGGTCCGTATAAAACATATATATATGACCTGAGGGGTTTATTACGATTGATTAATAAACGATAAATTAATAAATATTGAATGAAACTGATGTTTTAAAAACAATCAAATATGCGAACATTCGAATACGAAATTTGCATTCGAATATTCGGAAGGAATACGAATATTCGAATATTTGTTCCCATCCTTAGTTATAGTGTATACCCGTTATAAATACTTAATCCTGATTGGCTGATAGCGCCCACGTGCCGGGTCTGCAAAAGTATGTGTAGAAAATGATGTGTAGACCTGCAGATTTTTCATTCAAAGTGCTAATTGGACTTTAAACTCTAAAACATCTCACCCTTTCAGTATGAGCACACCAAGAGATCCACCACTACACTGAGCGAGCACATACAGGAAGGCCCTGAGTGGGCTTATTGTCCGCCCTACCGCGAACGAAATGGTTACAGCCGGGTTCATGAACGCTCCTGACACGTGACCAAACATTTGGATACATATTGCAATCATCAGTCCGGATGCTAGAGCATTCTGAAAAGAAACATAGACCACGATCGAAGGAAAGCAATAAGAAAAAAGTCAGTCTATCATCTTAAATAACCTGAGCCGTTGAAATTTAATCAATCGTTTTTTGTGTGTGTGTCAGCGGTATGTCATATTTTAGATATTAGATAGGTTTGTGATATTCACCAAACAGCAACAGGTATCTGAGGACGGGACCTTCAAGACGAGATGAAAAAAATCCTGTTTATTTTCGATATGTAGGCGTTAAAGGGGCATTCCCTGTATCTAGCAGATTATATTTTCCAAACATGAATAATGTGTTCAGTGAAGGTAAAATGAGAAATACTACAATTTTAAAGAACAGTATATATAGTAAAATGCCTCATTTTAGCAAAATGAATTAACATAGACATTCTGTAATAAATCGCTAGCCACCCATTATTTGTACAACAGCAACTTTACATTTTCTGCTCTCCCACTTGTGGAGGTAATAAAGATATTATTATTATTATTATTAATACATTCTAAAAACGCTGATTTTGCCGATATTGACTGGAACTATAGCTTAAACTTTTAGGTTTTAAAGTAATAATACTTGCAAAAACTCTAATACTTATGCCTTTGAAGCTATTTAATTTGACACCAGTTTTAGGGAGTGCCTCTTTAAATAACATGACTAAATAACAAATGTACTCCCAATTAATGACTTCTAATTAAAAGTTCCTTCAACTTTCAGTTTATGTTTCTATTTTGTCGTAGTGTTTTCAGCTGGTAGCATTACATACATTTTGAGAGAAAAAAGGATTCATGAACATTTTCCTACTTTTACAATACTGGCTTCTATTCCATCAACTGGTATAAGTGGAACGGCGGCCATCGTTGCTATGAACAGGAATACCATGGTTGCAATGAATTCTGCGAACACAGCGCGCCATAAACCACGTGACTTTAACTCCTCCATCATTCCGATTGGTTCATCTCCTGTTCGGATCTTCTCGATTCTCTTCGATAATTCAAGAAAGTATCCGTCCATATTGATCGCTGGTATGACGGCTTTGAAATCTCCTGTGATTAAAGCGACATTTGCATTGCTTATTTTCAAAGACATACTTTTGTATTGACATCTATTAAGGTTTTATAAAACATATTCAGCCCTTGGCTTACCGTATTCTTAACCTTTAAGCTACTAATCTTTCGGCCTTGCATATCTTTTTTGAGCAAAATACTTTGAGCTTTTCTTTAACCATTCGACAAACTAAAGTACTATCAAAATGCTTAAAAGGTATCACTGAAGGTGATAAACTCTGTGAAACAGTTATTCTATATTTTTTGCGATATACGGACGATCGACGTATCGGGGAGTTGTGAGTTAACAAGTTGGACAAAGATATACCCACTGCATAAAAACCACTTAATAACAACTTAGAATTTAGTTCAACTTACCAAAGTTGGAAACACTATGGGCAAAAAATCACTCAATCCAGTAGGTCCTTTTTAGGACTCGACTCTCAGTAATTCTTTTCTTATTCTATGATAAAGAATAAGTAAAAAATTTGAAAGTACTCACTTAAAAAGAAATCCGTTTCAAAACTGTTTTCCGCCAGAGTCATTACAGTCTACTGTTAAAATGGATGTCAGTGGCTACAGTTCGTCTTAACCATATCTTACGAGACTTATATTGCATCCTTAAAGGCACCTTACCTGATAGCTGATTTAAAGTTTCTCTCGGTTTACTGTGTTTTATATTTATACCCTTTAATAATTTTTTCTTGCGATTTCATCATCATCATCATCATCATCATCATCATCATCATCCAAAACAGACGTAATATTTTACCAAACATCATTACTTTGTCTCTTCATCTTTATGTTTCCATGTTACCACCACAATCCTCCTCATCCTCCTCCTCATCATCATCATCATCAATGTCGTCGTCGCCATCATCATCATCATCTTCACCATCATCATGAACTAACTGCGATTAAATTTATCACCACCACTACCACGACCATCAACGTCATCATCATCATCATCATCATCACCACCACCACCATCATCGTCATAATCATCAGGAACAAACCGTTATTAAATCTATCACAATCATCACTATTTTGTCTTTCTATGTTTTCATCCTTTGTTTCCGCATTAGTCATGTAGTAAAGTCACACCAACGACGTACAGTTGTACTGAAACAGAGAAACGACAGCAACAATAACAACAAAAACCTTACGCCAATCTACAACATTCCCATTCCCTTGAGAAACACCGGCAGAGTACCTTTAATAACTCTTAATTCGTAAACTTCGTAAAAAACTAGTGTTCATTATTTTTGCTTGTTTAGTTTCATATGAAATATTATACTTAGATGTTCGAGATAAACGACTTCGATATAAGCGAGGAGTTTGACATAGACGGTTACTGGTGACTATCTAGAACATTCTTCTCTTTTGAAGAGGCAATAAAACTGCAACGTGATATATCAATTCAATTCATTTTGCCTGACTGAATAACATTAATACGAAAACAGCTTTATTTTTCATAGAGTTGAAATTATTGGTAGCTGCGTATAAAGTGTCATGATTCTTTTTAAAAAGGTTATTTGTTCACAATTTGTTTTTGAGTATATGTTTATATGTTGAAAACAATATGTTTGATTTATATAAATGGTAACAAAATACGATTCCTCGGGGTTAAATAATAAAATACTAACCAGAACATAGAGTCTATGCATCCGAATGCCAGTGCATCCGAAAACAGCGTGACAATACACCCGAATACATCGTGACAAGGAAGCGGACAAGAACGCCCCAAGGTCACAGGGTGGCTGACTTTAATTTATGTGCTAATCTCTTACATTAACAGCCAAACAGATAGTGGTCTCACATCAGTTAAGCAGACATCTGTCTATAGCAGACAACAAAAATACATCATAATTGTCAGTATTTCATGTTAAAGTCTCATTAACACTTTAAATACATATATATAAACTTGGGCTGCGTTTATAACTTTCGATCAGATAGGCATTTTCATGAACATAGTCATAAATGGAAGGAAAACGTGCATATTAACAGAAAATAATGGACAGAATGGGAAATAATACTATAATTTCGACATTATTTCTAAAATAAATTTACGCAGGAGAACTATTATAGGTCATTCAATTTTCAATATTTTTTTCTGAAAATTCCTGTGCCTTTGGACAAATTACCCACACATTGTACCACATTCCGCATTTTTCTCCAGAAAAAAATCAAAACGTTACCTTCCCAACTTTAGTGTTAATAAATTTGGACTTACACATCAGTTTCCTGACGCCCGCACATCGAACGCCCGTTCGCACCGGCAGTAACGGAATTAATGGTTCGCTTCCCCAACCGTGCGTACAATATTTTATCGGTTCGACATCAAAAAGCATAAAGTTAGTGTCGAACGTAACCCCAAAACTAAAAGGCTCACGTCTGTGGAAGAGAGTGGGTCATACATCGTTGAAGTTATACCAATATGTATGTATATAATAGTTCGTTTTAAAATGACGGCTGGGTGCGTTCAGGTTGTCCGTTTGGTATTCCGACACCGAGGCGGTCCGAAATCCTGATAGTCTCGATGGAGTGCAGGTTAGAGGGTCAACTCAAGTTTAGCGTACTTTATCGTTGCACTGAGTATTAAGTTAAAGAGTAAGGTTAGGGAGATATTTTGAGGTAATATCCTCTTATAGTGTTTTACGATTGGCTTCTTTCTTTTACTGCATTAGAAGTGCACAAACGGCATCAGTTGTTAAACGAAACAGTATACAGATTATCATATCTTTATATATTACCTTTACAAATGTACATAAAATCACGACAGGTTTTTGTGACTAACAGTATTTTTGTTAATGTGAAGGGTTTATAGAAAACTTCAACATTCAGTTTCATTTTTTTTATTTTCATTTTTTAAAATCAAAGACACATGGTAACACCAGATCAACAAAACTCTACAAAATAGTCAATCAATTACATACTGCAATATACTGTAAACGAGAGTATCGTTGAAAACAATGTGTGCTCCCCATCGCACCCCACTATAAGAATTGAAGCAACATCATTAAATGAAATAACAAGAGAACCGCAAAGCGCAGCAAGATACGCCCGAAGTGTTGTATCAGAGAATGGGAGCAAAATTTAGGCTGTTGAAGCCCAACGGACAGGAACAAGAATAAAAAATTGAAGTTATATAAAAAAATCTAAGTCCCCAACCAGAAAATCCTAACCTGGTACAAAAATGTCAAAAAACACCAAAACATTGGAGGTACCATTCATGTTGTACCACAGAAAAGTGGTCTCGGTTTTTCCGTACTGCCAATAATAAAAAAGTTACAAAATATGCTATTGATAGTAACATAAAAGGGAAGTAATTCAATAAAAAAATTAAGCAAACAAAATAGAATCTCCCAAATAAAAACAAGAGCACTGTAATCAAGAGCAAATGCAGAGCAATATCAGAACAGTTATATGACGCTTGAACCCTAAGTGTGACCTTGACCTTGAAGTGAGCCATCCGGAACATGGCTTCTGCACATCGTCTCAATGTGGTAAACAATTGTGTCAGGTTTCTTCGAAATCCTTCACGGGGTTCAAGAGTTACAGAGCGGAAGGGAAACAAAATCAACCCTAAGTGTGACCTTGCCCTTGAATCCAGCCATCCAGAACATTGCTTCTGCACGTCGTCTCAGTCTGGTTAACATTTGTGTCAGGTTTCTTCGAAATCCTTCAAGGGGTTCAAGAGTTACAGAGCGGAAGGGAAACAAAATCATATGACCTTTGACCGCTAAGTATGACCTTGACCTTGAATCCAGCCATCCAGAACATTGCTTCTGCACGTCGTCTCAGTCTGGTTAACATTTGTGTCAGGTTTGAAATCCTTCAAGGGGTTCAAGAGTTACAGAGCGGAAGGGAAATTGCTAACGGACAGACGGACGGACGGACAGACGGACAGACGTCCGGAACATTGCTTCTGCACGTTGTTTCAGTCTGGTTAACATTTGTGTCAGGTTTCTTCGAAATCCTTCAAGGGGTTCAAGAGTTACAGAGCGGAAGGGAAACAAAATCATATGACCTTTGACCGCTAAGTATGACCTTGACCTTGAATCCACCCATCCGGAACATTGCTTCTGCACGTCGTCTCAGTCTGGTTAACATTTGTGTCAGGTTTCTTCGAAATCCTTCAAGGGGTTCAAGAGTTACAGAGCGGAAGGGAAACAAAATCATATGACCTTTGACTGCTAAGTATGACCTTTACCTTGAATCCAGCCATCCGGAACATTGCTTCTGCACGTCGTCTCAGTCTGGTTAACATTTGTGTCAGGTTTCTTCGAAATCCTTCAAGGGGTTCAAGAGTTACAGAGCGGAAGGGAAACAAAATCATATGACCTTTGACTGCTAAGTATGACCTTTACCTTGAATCCAGCCATCCGGAACATTGCTTCTGCACGTCGTCTCAGTCTGGTTAACATTTGTGTCAGGTTTCTTCGAAATCCTTCAAGGGGTTCAAGAGTTACAGAGCGGAAGGGAAATTGCTAACGGACAGACGGACAGACGGACACCGAGGCGATAACATAATACGTCCCTTCGGGCGTATAATTAACCGAAGAAGGAAAACACAGGTACAGTTGTTCAGTGCTTGACTTGCTTCATTCTTTTTGCTACATTTTTTAAAGAATAAAAACAAAATAAAATAAAAAATAAACGGAAATTATTCATAATCATGGTTAAACATGGTGATACTTGAGTGGTAAAGGTTGCCATGAAATTTTGTCAAACTCCAATCACTAAATGCTGAGAAATAGTTGGGAGTAAAACAATTGAAGGGAGTTAATTCATAACCATGCCGGGACATGCTGATAATACGTAATATGAAAACTTCCAAAGAATTACTGTTGAATTCCAATCATCGCCTGCTGAGAAATGGAGCGGACAAGAACCATAACTTTGTGAAAAATAATCGAACTGGAACACGCTAACTTCTTGGCAGTGACCAACTGAATAACATGAAGTTTCGTTGAATTCCCGCTAGTAGTTGCCGAGAAATAGTCCGCAAACGATTAATGAACGCCCCGTTTCCGGGAGTATAAACACTGTGAAAGGTTATGATAGTTTGACCGGAAGTTCTTATATCATCAACTCTATGCCTTGAATGAGAACGATGGACCTTATACAAACAAGATATTTTGACAGGAAAGAGGGACAACACACACACTGCATTATACATTTTAGAAAACACATAGTATTCTCCCCTATAGCACTAGCATGAAAATGGAGATAACCTATGAATTTGTAGTGCAGGGGTAAAACACAGTATTATCCCATGTAAAACTTTTAACACCAGTCCATTACATGTATATCATATTTACATGGCACAACTCTTTCTATTTGTATTAACACATGTAAACATTACATGTGAGTACTGCAACACAACATAACGTCTGGTGTTAAATGGTACAAGTGGATTAATCATATACATGTTGCATGCAGAATGAACTTTACTTTAATAACACAAATGTATAAGAACTATGTAATCACACAAATGTAAAAGAACTGTGTAATAACACAAATGTATCAGAACTATGTAATAACACAAATGTATAAGAATTATGTAATAGCACAACTATGTAAGGAAAATGAGCTATTTAAATTTAAACATTATTGATCTGCATAGAAGTCTAATTTCAGCAATGCTATTCATAATTCGTTATCATCAGCTGTTTGGACGACTTCCGGTGACTCGTTTCCGTTGGTGTTCTCCTCTTCCGTTTTTGTTGGAGGCAGTCTCATTTTCACACGGTTAAGCAGAAACTCCTTTAATGCTGAAAAAGGAAAAGAATTAAAGAATTCAATTGAACTCTTGTTAGAGTATTCAAATATCAATTTCCAAGGGTTTTCGTTGATTTGTTTACTGACATTAACGTCTCTTTTTTATTAGTTGGTCGCCAAAGTTGCTGTTGGTATATTTTATCATATAATAAATGTTTAACTGTGAATTTATCTATAAATTAAAAACCACAACAAATCATAATGTCTGCAACTTAAGATTCATGTCTTTTATCACTAATAAACTTTACATACATGTACAATTTATGCTAATTGACGACTGATAAGTGTGATTTAGCGGTGCCGCAACACAAAGTTCGATCAAATAAGGGACTGTTTACTTTGACAAAAATAAATCCAAAATCTGCAAAAATCAAAACGTTCGGTACCAGATTCTACATTTTCAAACAAATTCTAAGAAATTTGTGACGCAAAAGTCTGAAATAAGAAACGTTTGATTTTAGAATAATTACAGTCTTGTGCGATTGTGCCAGTTTCGTCAAACAGTATCTCGTTTATAACTTCGTCAGCTTCTTCCGGTTCGAACGGTTCCGATCCCATCTCTGTCAGTATCTTCCTTAACTCTGCCTGAAGAAATATGAAGCAAAATAACAAAAAAAAAAAAAAAAAAACACTTTGAAATAGGCATATACATGTAAATGAATTCTTTAGTTTTAGTGTCATGGTTCTTCTATAAAGCTGTTGTCTTTTTGTTAATCATTACTCATTACTTGCATGGGCCGTAAGGGGAAACTACCCTGCATTATTCACAAAAAACCGGGTACCAAATAAAAACATCTTCCAGATGCTCACAAAGATGCTGATACAATATATATTCGATATAGGCTAGAGTATTTGAAGAGACTACATAGACAGCCTTGTCGCTTGAAAGTCTTTGGACGATCTACTGAAAATCGCTCCTTACTTTAGTTAGCTACTCTAAATTCTTTGCCTCAAAATGCTTTATTGATTTCTAATGATTTTTTATTTATAGATTTATGAGATGTTACACTCATGCCTAGAAGGTTCCAAACGTGCTTGCACAAGCCGGTTGTATCTGGCATTTATGACCATCACTTACAAGGCTTTGAGTCTTCATGACCGTCTTATTTAAATAAGTTGTGTTATTCACACGTTCTCTCTTGTGATTACCTTGGTAACCGGTCCATCGAAAAGATCAGTTAGTGTTTTCTCTAGCGAGTCTGGAACTTTATAGTGGTCGATAAGATAGTCGTGGAACATGCGCTCAAACTCTTCAAAGTTCAACCCTGAACTAGCTGCAATATTATACATATATACTCTCGTATTTCCATTTTATTTTTTTTGTATAATGAAATTAACTTCATGTCTTTAAGGGCCAATATATACACCATGTAAATGTAGATAAAACAAGGAAACTGTTGTTTTTCTCTGTCTGTTGGTATCGATTGTATGTACATGTTGTAAGTTATATAGAAACCATCTTCAAAATGAAAGTGTGTTTTTTTGTTAAAACTTGATCTCGTTGTTACATAACCTTTGTTAATATTTATCTAACTTAAATAAAGAAAACGTTCCTATGCAAGGTAAATATATTTACTTTCTTTATTATGGTCCAAGTATCGTTTCGTCACGTCTTCTGTAGTTGGGTTCATATTGAAGATTTGTAACATCTTCTTGGCACCATACTGATCAACCACACCCGAATCCTGGGTCAGGTCAAACGCTGTAAATATATCTTACTGTGTATTCTCCTCAGGTCTAACACCCATTTAAGAAGTATTTAAGCCATATACTGGCAGAAAGTTTAAGTCATATACAGGCGGACAGTTTAAGCCATGTACATGCGAACAGTTTAAACTATTTACAGGCGGCCAGTTTATGCCATATACAGGCGGACAGTTTAATCCATGTACAGGCGGACTATTTAAGCCATGTACATGCGGACAGTTTAAGCCATGTACATGCGGACAGTTTTATGCCATGTACATACGGACAGTTTAAGCTATGTACAGGCGGATAGGTTAAACCATGTACATGCGGACAGTTTAAGCCATGTACATGCGGACAATTTAAGCCATGTACACGCGGACAGTTTAAGTCATGTATAATTTACCTAACAATTATTTTTGGGAAGGACTAGAAGGGACTACACTCCTCCGCAAGAAATCTGATTTTTCTCACATCAGTAGGTAGGTAGTGAGTGGGGTTCGAGTCCATGTCTCTCAGTCAGTAAAGAGGTTTTACTAGTACTTACAAGTCAGTGCAGTAGAAACGGGATATACATTACTACATGGTTAAAAGATGTAAGCTACTTTTAGTAACTGGTCGTGAGGGTACGTTCATTGACATACAAATTTTTTCTATGAAGTTAGACAGCTTTCGTTGATTAAAAATGTTTGTACCATGAACAGTTTATACAAGGTTCGTGGGTTCGATACTGTTGCTTGCATACCAATATACCAATCGTCCGCGATTTTCACAGCTCATTACTCGTCTGATTCCTGGCGAGCCTACGGTTTACATTGCTACTTGTAAGCACTTAAAAAATCTCAAATCATGCAAAATAAATGTTAACATATCTACTATCGCAGTCTCATATTGTCATCTTTCAAATATAGATGAGTGTATTTATGTATCATACCTCTGCGCAGTTCTTGTAGCTGTTCTTGAGTCAGCTCTGTCTGCAAACAGATACGGTAACGTTTGATAACAAACAGCACAGCAAAATGTGTTAAAGATGTCTGCTACGTTGTTCTGCGCATGCGCTAACTACCGGAAGTGAGAAAATGTCGTAAAAGAGCTAACCACTGAAAAATTGATCTGTAAACTTTCAAAAGTATAATGTCGATGGGGCTGGTATATTTTGTAGATTTTTTTGGGCAAACACATTGGAAACATATTAATTGCTGTAGAAAAGAAAACCCAACACTGCCAATTAATAAGCAATTACACACTTATAATTAGTACTACGCATGTATCTAAATTTATGTGTAAATCTTCATCACACATTGTATGATAACATTATAAATTACTGTCTTTAAATATTAGTTAGGGAGAGAGTATTTTTAAATAAGCTAAATGTCTATCATAAATGTAACATATTGAACATGCAATGTGTTGAATAAGATATTGTTTAAATCAATCAAATAGTGTGACGATAACTAAAGCAAGACCAAAACGATGAAAGCAAAAACAAGCCAAAAAAAAAAAAAAAAAAATAAAAAGAAAGAAAAATGTGTACCATGTCTGAAATATCCTTTAGCTTTTAATGTCAAAATGCCATTTATATATAAAAGAACAAACAAAAAGTTATTAAATCACAAATCTATGAAATATGAGATATCTAACACAATGTTTTGTCAATAAATATATAGATTTTCTTTTCTTTGTTAATGAGCTATTGTTTTTATCTGTAATATTTGATATCCATATTGAGCGAATAGTAGAAATAGTTTCAAAGTGCCTTTAGACAGTTTTAAATGAAATTGGTTTTAGTAAACAGTGTATTGATTTAAGGAAGAAATAAAGCGTAATTTAAAACGGAGTCATAAAAAAAAGACATTACATTTCTTGTATTCCTGTTTACCCACTTTATCAGATCCTATAGCCCTTTGTCAAATAGATACAACTTTACATTCGGATTCACTTTTTCAAGTTATTTTGAACTAAAACTATTAGTGGTAATATAATTTCATTCCGTGACAATCGCTATTATTGACCTTCCCATCTGTGTTGCCATCTTCAGTACGGGATGAAAGTATGTGCTAAGCTGCTCTTTACATATTAAGTCATAGACTCTAACGTTGGATCATCCTGCCCCAGTCTGACTAATGTGCTCTTCCTGAAGTAAGCCCTCATAGCTTAGAGTTTTTAGAAGATCATTTTAATCAGATTGATACTCCCTATGCGTGATAAGCGAGCTCTCTTCGTTTGTGTTTCCTAATAAGGAAGAATAATGTTTAATGTTGTGTGCAACTTCGTTTACGTGAAAACAGTTTTCTTGTAGCATGACGTCGGTGTATTTCGTTTTGTATGTAAAGTGTTCTCCCTTTGTTTAGAGTTGTTTTTTTTTTTTGTTATACATCGCTGCGCTTTTTAGTATCATCCGATAACCACATGCAAAATATGATACTGTATAGATTACATTACTATGTTAAATACATTATTTATAATTTCACCTTAGTCATCCGCTATGTGTAATTAATACAGGAAATTGAATAACGAAATCTCCTGTAAAATTTTGAAATGTTTCATTTTTTTTTATCTTAACGTTTACTGTATATGTGCAACAAATATTTGTTTATACAACTGCTTACCATGTTTTAATCATGAATGTAAACAGTGGTTAAATTTAACAATGGTTTTAAATTGTTTATACAATATATGTTGATGAAGTATAATTCAGTTTGCTTCTGTTCAAAACAGACGGAAATAAAACTGTTACAGATTACAGTGATTTTTTTGTAGTTGTGTTTTTTAGAAAGACTATCACAAGCTCAATTTAATTTGTAATTTAGACAAAAATTGGACAATTTGTAATATATTCGACCCCATTTAAAATTGTTACAGTACAGAAAATAGCGAATATTGAAATTATTTATTCCTAGTCAAAACGCTGTTGGATCAGTTATTTTGAACCGACCTGTAGACAGTCAGGCAATAATTAAGTTCGTGTGATATACTCTACGTACGCTTGTCTAAAATATCATAATGTACACAAACGGAATCGTGTCTCTTATTTCATTTTAAAATTCAAATTTTCACGACCTAATTACTGGCAGTTGAGTCACTGAACTGGGATTAGTTCTTTGTCGTCAGTCAATATATAGTACGGCGTGTGTTACTGCTACTAATCGATACTTTGTATTTACGCTTCAGGTAGAATTGATTTTTGTATTTTGTGCTATTTCGTTTATACATAAAACAGATATTAAGGCAAATATGTGAAACCGGAATAACAATAGGGTTTAACAACTGGCACAGAATTATTGTAACAATTTAGTACTGATTTTTCTGTAGTTTAGTAATACAAAATTAAGTGGTATCGTAAACAAGTGTATATATAGAACAAAAACAGAAGATGTGACAGACAGAGGATAAATATACATGTTGTGATTTATTTTCGCGTGATCTCATTCTTGGAGTCAATTAAAAAATGAAGGAAAGCAAGGCGAAAGCACTAGCTATTAGCGGAACTGTTTTGGCCCTAGCGGCGACATTCTTTCATATATTGGGATATTCCACACCCCACTGGTTAGAAAGCTTTGAGCAAGCGAATTCTCGTTTCGACAGGTATGTGTATATAGAAAATTCATAAGAAATTAATATTGCCCGTTATTTTAAAAGTATTTACAGCTAAATCTATGATTTCCAAATAAGGTTTAGTACATTTTGTATCAACACAAAAATAGTATGTTAAAATTGATTTCTTGTGCAGTGCTTTATTTCAATATATCTCAATAAATTCAACAGTAAAGTTGGGGATAGTGATCTAGAGGAAAGAATGATCGAAATGGTCTTATATAATCGAAACAAAACTGATCATGCAGATTTTTATAAACATTGGCTACAAAATCTGTGACTGCACGGTCATTTCATATTTTTTTTTCAGTTTTAAAACGACGTAGTTATAAACGTATATACGTGATATTGTTATAAAATTGTAATTATTTATAATTAAGGCTTGGACTCTGGACTGCGTGTTTCACCAACTTTGGCTACGACAGAGACCAGCTTGGGAAATTGTATGATGGATGCCACTGGATCTATTCTTACGAATATAAGCCGATATTTGATTGGCTGAATCCACGTGAGTTAAAGTTACTATTTGCATAGAGACTCCCAATGAGTAACAATAAACAAACATTTTACTGAAAACTGAACTAAATTTCATACAACTTTGTGGTGCATGTTATATGAAAATTAAACAATACAATTGCACTACGTTCAGTTATATTTAATTCTTACATAATATTGCGTTCTTACGTGATACTATAAAGTTACATTGTAAATTAGTCAGTCTTAAGTCATTTGATATGTGTTAGTGAGAATATGTAAATACAGTTATTACATAACAGTAGAAGTTACTGAAATATTAATCATTTCAATTTGTCAGTTTCAACAGCAGCTGTCGTATTACATTGCCTGAAGCGTTATTATACATAAATGACAAACTATTTATTAAAACGGTTGTATTTTCATCGTATGTTGTAATTACCGCAATTCGGACAGATAATTTGAGCATAAATGCGCAGTGATATATTCATACACTACATTCGTTTATGACTTAAAAAGAAATTATTTGGCCGCTATTTCTTGTTCCATTGAAATTGTCTTAATGCCATGTAACCGTAACATTCATGTTTTTATTTGTTTGACACACAAAGACTCTGACCTTGGTATTTGTAAAAAGTAGCTATCTATTACCCAAATATGAATACGATAATGACTTGTACAGTGTTTAACTAAGATAAAATGATTTCATGATTATATTTGAATACTGTAGTTGTCCTAATAAATTTTACACAAATAGATCATGTATGTACTGGTTTAAAATAGCTTTTTACACTAGTTGGTATTTGGTAGCGGATTTATTTTGCAGGCGAGTTAAAAAAATTAATGACTCTTAAATGATGAATCCTGTTATAGACTAAAACACAATGTCAGATTTTTATACAATGTTCAGATATTTTATATTTCGTTTATATTCATAATCGTACATCACTTCATTACATGTGCTATAAAACCGTCACATTTTGAAATAATTTAGCGCAGTATTTCCCATTATATAATCACGTGACGAATTATTCAAATTTGTTTTAATTCTCATTTGGATAAATTATTCGTCTCAACCGTTACGACTGTATTCAAAACATCATCTATCTATAATGTATCACTAAAATGTCTGTTGACAAAATGATAATTATGGAGTCTTGGACACTCGTGCGTCTGTCAAATTTCAATTCATTCTGCTGAAGTTACAGTAGCCAGGATTCCGAATTCTAGTAAACAGGTTAGACATGTTTCAGCGTTAATATTCATTGAAAGGTTTAAAATTTGATATTGTTAAGAAAACGTATGTACTTCAACCATGCTGAATTTGCAGTATGAAAACGGTGTGGTAGTGACACTTTACTTCATACCGTTTGTGGACCAAATTGCTTCTTCATTTTCAAAAGAATGTCAATGACTATTTGAACGAACAATCATCATGAATAGTAAAAAAAAATTAGTGTGTGTCCATCAATGTGTTGCAGAGTTATACCCCTTCAAGCTCAACATTAGTCTGTGACAAAGCGCCATTGCGAGGATATTTCACCACAACAGTGATAGATCTAGTCTAAATCGAGCATTGCCAAGAATCATCCAAGGAACATTCTATTGCACCTCAATGATTTTTATCGATGTAATGTAGAAAAGAACACTTGTAATTATTCGATTCATATGTTTGCATGGTTGTTTTAGTGACACCAAGTCGTGATTTTACCGTGAAAGGATGCCGAGGCCTTTAAAACCGATACAAATGATAGTTAAAATTACCAAAAAATAATTAAGTATACTGCCTAGCAAGACTGAAATGCGATGGTATGTCTTGTTTGTTTCTTAATGTTTTTACAATTAGTTGCCATTTCTTTTTCAGAATGGTTACTGGCTGTACAAATTATCATGACACTGGTTCTCATCATCAACTGTGTGACGTCAGCCTTATTAATTCTAGGAAGACTTGGAATAGGCCTAGGGTATTCGGAATTTGTTTCCCAATTCATTACGTCGATGGGAATGTTTACTTCCGGTGAGTACATGTGTTTAAGATATGTGCATGTTTAAACCTGAAACATTATAGAATTTATCATAACCAACGATAAATCTGGTTAAAAAATTAATTATCCTTTTGTAGTTTTTACTTTTTCGTTAACTGATTGAGTTTATTTATGTGCAATTTAGAAGTGAAGGTCGGTGACATTGTGACGGGTACGATTTCGCATAGTAATGACAATTAGAATTAACCAAGCCTTCACAGAGAATGTTTCAACTACTTTTCTCTCGTTTTTCTCCTATAAAAAGGTCCCAACCTAATATTATCCCCATTTTTTTACGACTTGTTCTGGTAAATATATAACGACGAAATTTTTTATCAGTGTAATACATGTATTGTGATTATGAAACTAAACAACTTAATATTATAGGTGATGTACATATTGTAAGGTGGGTGGGGGTGGCCCTCCGACCCCCATTAAACCAGTGGACGGGGATAATAAATGGGGTTACCCTTTTGGGGCCTGAAAATTAAAAAAAAGGAAAGGAGAACGTTTCAAAACATAAGGAATCTTTTCCGCTCTCTGTATTACATGATGTTGTATGTCTTACCGTACCGCTGTTAAAAGTAAATGAGAAATTTATCTTTTTTTTTCGGAAAAACTTCAACACTTTGCCATGTTTTTAAACGTTTTTCCCCATCTAAAGTTTCGGTCTTTATGTCGTCCTCTAATGTTTTATATATGCCACGTGCTTTCAAGATAAATGGATACCTAACATGTTCAAGTTAGCGCATATGTAAAAGCTAGCATGCTTAAAATCACATAATGCTGTTTGCCGTTAGCCATGTTTCAACATTTGTTTCACTGGTAATCTCAACTCATTCGTATAAATGTCAAAGACTGATGAAATCCGTTTTGAAGTCTGCAGCCTATCAATGTCTCTTTAAATGAAAACTTGGTAAAACTATGGAGTTAAATTCATTAAAAGTAATTGATTTAGTTATGGAAGTTGGTCTGGATTAAGTTTTATTTCTTGCACATTTCCGTTTAGATGTCGTCTTTACATAATATTGTAACATTAAAATCCCCCTCACCTGCTTATTGTTTTTACCAGTCCCATGAATAACGTAGGTAAGACGACACTCTGGTAGGAAAGCTTTGAAGTACGATCACATTAACAAATGTCTTACACATACACACACAAATAGACACAATGTTCTATATTGCGTGCTTTATGTGTGTGCTTGCATTTTACCTTATTCGCACGGCATGTTTTAGTACATTTGCTCAAAACACGCGTGCTGAAACATGCATTTTCTGTGCATTAGTTTCTCCATGTTTGATGTTACGATTTTCATCAGTTTTCTCTGTTCTACGTAACCTGTGGAGAAAGCTCAATGCAGCTTTTCAAAGTGCTCCCTGTGTTATAATTATCCAGTTTTGATTTTCATATTTCATGTTTAGCAGGCGCTTCTATGTCACGTGATTTGACTGAATCCTGATACGCTTCACGAAAAGTAACGCATCTCTATTTTATGTTTCAGGTATCATGATAGCTTTTAGTGTTACGTTATTCGGTATAAAGTCGGACGTAGACAGGCAATGGTTCCCACGTCCGGACCAGAACTACCTTGCCTGGTCGTTTGGTCTAGTTGTTGTAGCTGGATTCTTCGCAATTTTCGCAGGGATGTGTCTCCTCTTCGATAGCCTCAGAATTAAATGGGACAACGAGAAGAAAAAGAGGACAGGCTATCCGTACATGGAACATAAAATGAAGCCAGTTCCACCACAATACGCTTAACCCAAATCACTTTTTCTATTATTAATCTTATTTTAAATCGGACATTTTCAGAGATTTGAAGACTGTACTCGTTTATCTTTAAACCGGACAGCTTTATTCACTGCGCACAATTTGCTTAGTTTTAACCCGGACACTTTCAAACGTCTAGACTGTGTTTGCTTATCTGTAAAAACCGGACATATTTATTCTTTGTACATAACTTGTTCAATTTTAAGCCGGACACTTTCAAGTTTCAAGATGGGACATCTCTATTTATACTGTACATGTGTAATTTGCCAAGTTTTCAAATATGAAAAATGTACTGGTCTATCTGTAAAAACCGGACATCAGTATTCATTGTACATAATCTGCTCAACGCATAGCAAACATTATCGTGCGTGGTTAAACTGCTTGGAGATTCTGGAAGAATGTGGTCTGCATTAGCCGCAAAAAAGCAAAATAGTTTCTCTGATGAATGGTTGAGGAGGGTCTAAAGCCGTGTTTGACTTATTGGGTGTGTAAATTGTACGAATAAAAAGCCATGACAACAAATATAGGAAAGGAAAAAACTGGCTTTATACTTGTATAGAGACAACGAAGATTTGTTCCTCATCATTTAATGTTTTATTATCTTTTGTATCTATCATTTTACGGGACAGACATTTAGTATTCAAATGCATATGATATTAATTGACATGCATGTAACATTTCATATTTTGTTTTATTGTAATCTGGTCTTAAGTCAGGAATAAAAGCAGACGACACGATACATATTTCATATTTTATGCGCTCACGACATCAACACGAGTCACATCATTGTGTTTATACATTGATTTAAAAAGAGATACATTATCTTATATATTCATTCTCAAACAGATGTTAAATTAAATATGTTTTAAAGGATGAAATAGAAGAGATGGACCAACTGTCATATAATTTCAAATTGTTAGCACAATGTTGGTGTTGATGTACACTTTGCATTGGTATTTTAACCATTGCATTTATATTATCTTCGTACGTATCTAAACCATCACGTTTTTTAAAGTTTCTCTTTGACCGTGTAAAACGCTTGTGAGTTTAATTATCGTGGCATTCTTTATGCAAAGGTAAATTTATGATTAATAAGGCCATTTTTTATACAGAAATTACTAATTTGAGCAGATGCAGGACATAGCCACAGCTGATCTTATCCCTTTATAAGATCCCTTAGGCCCTGAATATATTAACCCATCATGTGTACACACATGGGAGACAGAAAAAACACATATTATTCGTGGAGGCTGTTTTTAATTTAGCACGTGCATAATATTTAATGGCATTAAAATGGCGTATTTAGTTTATACTAATTTATTTTAGCTCGATTGTGGAGAAAGCTTGTAGCTTATCGTGTCACTCTCGAGTCCGCTTCATGGAAAAAAAGTACTGGTGTCATTATGAGGCGGTACTGTCGTCACTGACGCCAGTGGGGTTCGAACCCGTAACCTCCATATTTCTTAGATGTTACACAACTGCTAATGTCTGGTGATGCTTTAAGTCTTCGTCCTCAGAAAATGACAATTTATCTGGATCAACGAACATTTTCAATGATGAAATATTACCATATTCATATCATGTCGTTTGGATAAACATAGTCGGGGAAAATGATCCAAGAAAATGGCCAAACATTGGCTATCCGGATAATTATTTACTATTAAGATTATTTATGTAAAAATTACAACACGCTTACTTCCGAATGCTTTATGAAAAATGACTCGTGCATGCATGTATGTATACTTTTCTTCCCTGTGGCCTTGTTGCATTTCTGTTAGACAGTTTTTAATGACAAGTGTATAGTGGTAAATGCTATGTGCTTACTACAAAATGATGAATTTTAAATGAGAAGTGAAGGCATGTATGTATGAATACGCAGATAGCCTTGGTGCATTTTGGACACTTTTAAATTACATGTGTTGGATGAAAACCTTAAACGACAAATCAAAAGCCAATACATCAATTACTACATGTGCTAGCAACCTCAATTCGTGGTAATTTATATAAAATAATTGTAAAAAAAAGTCATTTTTTGGTCTATAAGTTTGACATAAACGATACAATTCTAGCGCGGAGAATATGCTATGGCTCATTTTTAACGAAGAGAGATTACTCTACCATTCTTTGTGCATAACAACTGATCCCAGATTAGTTATATTGACACCAGTAGCGAGAATACAACAGTGAGTGTAGGTTCCGTCCTGATTTGAAACTCCTCCCACAAAATTCAGCCGGTGCTGCTTATGTTTAGATATAAATACCAGTTAGCTAGAGCTAACGTTATCTAAACAAAGATATAATGCTGATCCTTATAAGAAACTAACAACTAATTCAAATTGGCAAATTGCCTTTTTCAAAAATGTCGCACTATTTTAAATTCACATGTTGATCATATTCATGACAAGCTAGAAATAAAAAAACAACAAAACGTCAGGAAATGACGTCACGTCCTAATACGTCATATACATTAAGCGTCTAAATGACGTTTCCCGTACTTAATTTCATGGTAAGGAGAATATATTGTAAAATTAGGTCTTACCCATATGTAAAGATTGACAATTATGGACATAATAATCTTTTAGTATTTTCCTTTAAAATATATAAGAAAAAACTTTTTAGCTTAATATTTTAATCTTCATTTCTACAATTCTTTTACAATTTCACTTGTGTTATTATATAAATACATGGTATATCTATTTATCTAAAAATTCTATATTTTTATTTTTCAGCAAAAATTGAGACCATAATTATCAACGCAGAAGATTAAATACTAAGAAAACCTGGGAAATGCTGCAGAGAGGATCTACAATTTAAGTTAGATAATAGAACAATTTATGGCTTAAACAAAGTGTAATAATATGATTTATAAGGCATTCAAGACAGGACTGTGTATCAACTAAAAATGGTAGGGTTTAATTTCAATGAATTCTAGTTCTTAAGTGTATTCTTCATGTGATTGGACTCTTACCTGAAAGTAAGGGAAACGTCATTTAGACGCTTAATGTATATGACGTCATTAGGACGGACGTCATTTCCGACGTTTTGTTGTTTTTTCATTTCTAAGCTTGTCATGAATATGACAACATGTGAATTTAAAATAGTGCAGACAAATTTCTTGAAAAAAGGCAATATTGCCGAAAATTTGAATTAAAGAGTTGTTGTAAATAGGAAAACAGTTATAATATATTCCCTGAGGAATATTGAAAGTACTTATAAGAAACAATAGAATCTTATATATAAAAATGAATATGAGAATGCTGTATTTAATTAATGAGAGATGAGACGTAATGACATAGGTAATGTACTATTAGCGTTGGTAGGCGCTCAACTAAAAGTCATAACATAAGAAATAGATACCAGCGTAGGTATCAAGTAAGGGTCATCACTTTAGAAATAGATAAAATGCATTAATAACTTAGGTAGGTAGGAGTTCAACTAAGGGTCATTACCTTAGAAATAGATATATATTCATTGAAAACCAGCGTAGGTTACCTATCTTATTAAAAGTTGACCACCTACTGGCAGTGGTTTTTCATGTACCATGCCTCTTTCTAAGGCAATAACCCTTAGATGACCACCTACCTTCACCGGCTTTCCATGTATAAAACCTGTTGTGAGGCATAAAACCTTATTTGACCACCTACCTACACTAGATTTCCGTGTATCAAACCTGATTTTAAGGCCCTTACCATTAGTTTACCACCTACCTACACTGGTTTTCAATGTATAAAACCTATTCTAAGGCATTAACCCTTACCTGACCACCTACATACACTTGCTGTTCATGTTTTATACCTATTTCTAATGCAATAACCCTTAGTTGACCACCTACCATCATTGGATTTTCCAGTATTATGCCCTTTTCTAAAGCAGTACTCCTTACATGACCACCTACCTAAACAAGTTTTCATGTATTAAACCTGTTTTTAAGGCTCTCACCCTTAGTTAACCACCTACCTACACTGGTTTACAATGTATAAAACCGAGTTTTAAGGCAATTACCCTTACTTGACGGCCTACCATCACTGGTTTTCCGAGTATTATGCCTATTTCTAAGGCAGTAACCCTTACATGACCACCTACCAACACTGGCTTTCCATGTATTATATCCATTTTTAAGGACATAACCCTTAGTTGAACACCTACTGGTTCTGTTTTCCCATGTTTTATACCTATAAATTAGACTATTACCCTTAGTTGACTACCTGCCTACACTTGTTTTCAACTTCTATTCCTTTGTAAGGCAAAAATCTTTACTTGACCACCTATCTACACTGGTTTTCAAAGTGCTATACCTATTAATTAGGCAATAATTCTAGGTTGACCAACTGCCTAAACTTGTTTTCAAATAATTATGCATACTTGTAAGGCAATAACCATTTGTTGACCACCTGCCTACACTTGTTTTCAAAAAATAACTATTTCGAAGGTAAAAACCCTCAGTTGACCACTTACCTACATTGGATTTCTATGTATTATACATATTTCTAAGGTGCTAAACATTAGTTGACCACTTACCTACACCAGTTTTCCAAGTATTATAAATAGTTCTAAGGCAATAACCCTTATTTGATCACCAACCTGCCCACCCTGTATACTGGCATACTTATTCCAAGTAAGCACATAACACTTGTCAGTTAAAACTGTCTAACAGAAATGCAATAAGGCTACATGAAAGGTGTATATCAATGCATGCAAATGTCTTTTTTCATAAAGCAGTCGGAAGAATGCATGTTGTAATTTATACATTAATAATCCTCCATAGCTTGTGCAAACAGCTTTTTTTCACGAATGAAGAAATAATGTGCTATAAGTCATTAGATGGATACGTTTTTACGAAATGTTATTTCATTTTTACGAATTCTTATTTCGTTTCTTCGAAATCTCATTTCGTTTAAAAACAAAATGTTATTTCGTTTTTACGAAATGTATTTCGTAATTACGAGATAAAAAATGTATCACGTGTCACTTAGAATGATACCACTACTTTGTCTGCGGCCATTCCTTTTTACGAAATGTATTTCGTAATAAAGAAATAATATTTCGTTAAAACGAAATAAATACATTTCGTAAAATTTCGTGAAATAAGATTTTGTAAAAACGAAATGAGACTTCGTAAGAACGAAACATCTTTTCGTAATTACGAAATCTTTTTTCGTTTTTTCGAAATCTTATGTCGTTTTTACGAAATCTTATTTTGTTTTTCGAAATATTATTTCGTTTTTACGAAATCTTATTTCGCTTTTACGAAATGTATTTCGTAATTACGAGATAAAAATGTATCACGTGTCACTTCACGGGCACCGTAAAAGGCCCAGTTCCGTTAATAAGTTAAGTGATTGGAGGATATAGGAGTGATCGCCTTGACGTCACACGGCAATTTTGATAAGATTGCTGGTTGGCAAAAACAGTTGTGTTTACAATGCTTGTGTATCAGAAAGGAATTTGTATAACGTTTTTGCTATCTGAAGGATTTTTAAAATTCATAAAGTTATGGAATGCTCTTGATTCTCCTATTTTCACATTAAAATATCTCTTTTAAAAAATACCGTTTTTAATTGACGATTGATTTTTCATAACGGCTTGTTGAGGCTATAACCATTTATTAAAACAGCGTAAGTTGCGCTCGTAAAATTTTCACTTTGAATCTTAACAAAAATTGAAACTAAGGAATAAAATGTGTATTTTATCAGCTTTCCAGTGATATAAACCATTTTAAAGTATCTTTTATTTTAAAAAAAGTTACGGCTGTTAAAAAACAATACAAAACACGAACTATCGACCGCTGCCCACCGCATTTATTTCTTATCAGTAGACATTGTTGCGTAATACAGGGTTTTGTTTGCATATTCTGGGAAAAGCACGAAAGGATATCAATGGAAACTTTTGTGAGTTCACGCCTGAAAATCGTGTTTAACATGTATGTAATCATATTTCAAATCTTACCTATTCTGCATTTTTCAGTGTCTGTGATCAAATAAAAACTTGGTCCATGCAAAAGTAACACATGATTTTTCATAGTCAATCCAATTCATTTTGTTGGCATTCGGCATTGCATTGAATTATCCAACGTGCTTAATTAAATATTGAACAAACATTTACACTAAAAAAAAAAAAAGAAGATAATTAAAGATATACTGTACAATATCTTTGTAGCTTAAATGAGTATCAGTCATTACCAAATATCTATAACGTTACAAAAAGATTGATGTTTGCAGGTGTTCACGTTTTTTAATTTGTCAAATTAGAAATTAATTAAAACATGTCTGGAGCTAAGTTGATTTATTACAATTTGTCTTAATAAGCATTTAAATGAAAAAGGGTCTTAATTTACAATTTCTGCGGAGAAATAAGAACTGAATGAATAAGTAACAAAAAAAAAAAAATGTCTCATTTTATAGCTACTAGAAAAAGGTCTTAGTCAATGTATAGCAGGCGTTGGATATATAAAGCTTGATATATCTGTTTCCATAATCTCTGTCTTGTACAAAGTCCGCATGGACATCAGCTGAACAAGGCAATGCGCCGACTAAAGTTACTGAAAGCCATTTTGTTTACTGTTTCCCTAGTAACTAGACTGGGGAAAAGTTTGAACAAAAATGCAAGTGACGATCAAAGTTCAAGATTTATACTGGAGTCAGAACTCGGATATTTTTGCCCAAATGTTGATGTTTGCCGATCGAAGCGTGTGATCACTGAATTGTCCACAGAGCACATGAGGACAGGACTAAAACATTGTTGTGAAGGTATGAACGATATTAGGTATGAACGATATTAGGTATGAACGATATTAGATATGAATGATATTAGGTATGAACGATATGCCGCAACAGGCTTTTGTGACACAGTGTTTATCAATTTTGCCAACTCTTCTTATTCCTAGCTTTTTTGTGAACATCATGATTGTCATTTACCTTCTCTGTACTCATATATTAAAGATTTTTCTCTCTCTAAAACACACAATGAAACACAATAATAAACTTTAAGTCTCAATACAGTTAAAAAAGATGCAATCTGAATTAACAAATTTGACTTTTTCATTTCCTTTTATTTGTCTGAGAAATACTCAATTTTTTTAACCATATGCAAAGAGCTTTAAAGCGACGCACTCCAAATTTAGTAAATTTTAATTTTTGGAAAACAATATACATTCAATGCAACATCAAGATTATTTCTTTGTGTAAGAGTAAGAAATAAAGGTAGAAAAAAAAATTTACCGGGCCAGGGGGGTTTTGAACCGGTCTTTGGGCGCTTACAAAAATTTGCTGAGGGACACTATGATTCATTAAAAATTTTTATACCAAACCCCCCCGTTGCAACGGGGTGATATTTTTACAATAAAAGTAGCAAAACAACACATTTTTGTTTCTTTGTTAGAAAACTTGTCACGTTGTCATAATACAAGCGCCTGATACAGTCATGCATGTTTTCTTGAAATTGAAAATTTTCTTTTTTTATGGTAACTTGTCCATCTGGAGTGCAGTCGCTTTAAAGTATAAAACGCGTCAAGCGGTTTTCATATAATTTCAAACAGTATGTAACAACTAGAAATCTTTATTGATCAATATCACCTATGTTTGTGTTTTCTAACTGTGAAAATTAATCTTGTAAATCTACTTTATTTTCAATCAGAATTTCGTGAAACTTACAAAAAAATTCAGTTATCTTAAAATGATTTGGAAATACAAATTGGCAGAATTTTGTACACAAGAATTTTCATACCCAAAAGTGGTTAAAAACTTAAATCAGATATCTTATTCCACACCTAGGGCTTATGAACAAAATAAGACGTACACGGTTGACATTGAAAAAGTAAATAAAATATATCTTTTTTTGCGTCTCCGCTAGTGTTTCAATATATTTGCTTTTTAAAAAAATGTGAATAAAGATACAATTGATGAAATCAAGCAATTTGGTCATTACACCAATCGCGGTTAAGCCATTTATGAAGTTATGCATTCATATTTAGTATTTATTTTCACTGAATAAATAATTATTTTTGTATAAATCGGCATTCTAATAGAAAAGGGTTCTTGCGACCATTATAATAGCTATGTGTTATTCATGCTTTAGAATGCTATTCCGCTAGCGGAAAATTAGATAATTATCATGTATGAATTGTAACCGCATTACTGGAATATTTAAATGTAAGTCGCCCTTCTATTTTCCAGAATGTTCGTGTGAACCTGAATGTGTTGATAAACGTAACTGTTGCTATCCAAAGTGGGATAAATTTGCCCAGGTTGACAGGTCTAACCAGGAATGCTTCTTCCCAGCTAAAGGTATCACATTTATACCCAGCAGTATACAATACTTCATGACATACAAAACAAACGGGGAATACGATAACCTTTGTTTATCAAAAGACGCCAATGGGAATTTAAACCTGAGAGAATTATTTCCAGTATATTCTCCCACAGTTAAACGAATTTATGTAAATGAAAAGTGTGCGTTATCTGACGGAGTAATGGATGGTATTCCTTGGGACGCTTATTCAGTATGCAACTCTGCAAGTGCACTAGGAAGCTCGGACAGGCATTTATCAGAACTTATAGAAAATGTGGAAGACAAATATTTTTCAAGCACATGCAGACTTTATTTCGAAGGACCTGCTAAGTACAAAGAAATAATAGATAATGAGCAATGTTATATAAACGTTGTGAGTACGTGCAACGGGAAGGATTTTAAAGTTCCACCTGAAAGTAATATGACTAAACAGGATATACAAGATATTTGTCAGAATGGATTCTTCTCACCGTATGCACGCTTTAAGAACTATGCCAATGTGTTCTGTTACATATGTAACGGTAATGACTTCATAAGACAAAACAAATGCACAAAGCGACAATCATTTAAAGACAGGAGAGGATCAAATGAATTCCTCATTTTGCTTAATTATGAATTTTTGAAGAACAGGGAAGATAAGAATAAAAGAATGGTTGTTAAAGTTTGCAGGAATTATGTCAAATTAAAGGTAAGCAAATCTCATGACAAAACGACAAAATATTAGAAATCTTTTTCAGACGAAGCAAATTCATAAACGAACTTTGAAGTGGCGTGGATAAAGATACAAGTGATGGTACTGACAGTTTGAAATCAAAGTCAAAAGCAGAATATTCTAGATCATAGAAAAGGGACGGGTAGGGCATATCCTCTTTCAAAGGACAAAAATTCACTGCTGTCGTATGATTAATCAAGTATTAGTAAATTTTGATATTCTCTGAACAGAGAACAATATTTGCGGAAGACTTGGTTTTATACTGTAAATTAAGGCGCACAAAATTGTCGTTGTTGTCACACCCACCGTGGTTTTAAAATAGTAAATACTGGTAATATTTCGTTACATAGACATTTTTATGTTCTTTCCAGTATTTGATATATTTATGATAAATTGTAGCTGAAATATTCATTTTAATACACATTAGGCATTCACTACATAAAGTGAGCAAACATTTTTGTACATATGCTTAGTAGATAAACAGTACGTGTTTGCCATCTACAACAATACTATTTCTATATCGATGTTTTCAGTTTGCAATCAATATAAATAAAATGATCAAACTTTATACATGTGGTTATGAACCTGATACTTTCTTTTAAATACTAGAATAAAAAACATGATGTATTTATTTTTATAATGTTGAAGGGAAGTGGAAAATACTGCAGGAACCTGTACTGTCCTCCTGGATACGTCAGACAGACAGATAGAAGATGCATGTCTGTAATACGCACCTGGATCGTAGACAGACTAGATATCATTCTCAAACTAACACCTTCACAGGAAATCCGAGTCAGCGATACTAAAGATTTGAAAATATCAGACAAAGGAAGCCCGTGGCCTAAAAAGTGGAAAATTATGAAGTTGTTGTACTCCAAATCTGACAAAATGAATGGAGGAGTTGATTATTTGGTTGTACATTTGAGGAATTTAAATCCAAACGCAAATTACTCATCTATTATTACTATGGTGAGAGCATACATGTCAGAAAGTTGGTCATTGTCAGTGAAAAGGGAAAGAATCTTTCTGAAACCAGAGATATACGAGTATAAACTTTTTGAAAGAACGGGCGAAAATAACACGTTTGAGACCCCATATTGGACTTGCGTAGCTGAACTAAATATTTCGTTTCCGGTTCTTTACATCATTTTTGAACACGGAATCTATCATTTTAAAATAAACCTGATAAAAACTAATTTTTGTGAACAAATTCAACTTGAAGAAGAGGACTATATATTGCTTGCCTGGGACTATATACTATTTTACAAAGTTGAATCTCGATATTTCTTCGATGGCGAATTTACACTAGTTACTGATCAACGTGGACTAACACGTCCAAGAATATGTGTTAGTGAAACGGCTTTCAAGAAAAGTAATATCGGCACGCTAAGTAGTCAACAGTATATGTGTTTGGAAGTTTTTGCATTTCAAAATATACTTGTATATTTAATGTGGGCTTCAAATGTATAAAGAGTCCGTTTTGTCAGTGTATCAATATCATTTTAAACGAGCTGGGGCAATTTTGAATTTTGCTGCAAAATGTCATTATTTATTTGAAAAATCACCTGTTATTCATATTCGAACAATTCGACAATATAAACAGTTTATAGTCACGCGAAAGTAAACGCTTTCTATTTGTAAAATAGCCTTTAGAATAATATCATTATTGATACCTATATACAAATACAGTTCTCATCATCATCATCATCATCATCATCATCATCATCATCACCACTATCATCATCATCATCATCATCATCATCATCAACAGCAACAACAATATTCATCTTATTTTATTAACAATATTTTCCAACAAAATGATTAAAGATGTAATCCTGTGATCTGTATGTTGATGTTTACGTTTCATGAGAAATATCACAGTTGAAACTTTCTTGTTCGGTGACGAATTATTACACACTTAGGACATCAAAACATTTGTCTCTTAGTTTAGAAATTTTTCTGAGACTGTGTCTGATATTTTAAATAGTTAAACATGTCGATATTTAGACTATTTGTATTCACTCCTTGACTACCGACTCAGTACGAGTTCTATTCGTTATAATGTTTCAGTGTGTATTTGTTAGTAACGCATTCGATTTCATTATGCGCAACAAAACATTTTCCGTAAATTATTTCTGGAATCTGCCAAAATAGCTATTGGAAGGCTTGGTATTAAAATTATTTGAAAAAATGCAGTAACTGGATTACACAAATAAATATAAATGCAATCAATATGTTAAACTAAACTCATTTTTTGCCACCTATCATCTTCCATCAATATTTACAATATCAATCAACATCAATATTAACAACACGTATGGGTTTTAAAAGAAGACACTATAACTGTCTTGTGACACTAATAAAAGCTGAGCAGCCGAAAATGTATTTCTACTTAATTTCTCATACTGTTTCATCATATGTTTTAGCAATGTTTATACCTTTTTGCATAAAAAATGTTGAAGTGGGAAAATACCATACAAAAAAACGCAAAGAGTATACACAAAAACATGAATCAAAAGAGACACTGGAAGGAAAAAAACGCAGTGACGACTGAACACTACTCAACGCAGATCGATGAACGCGTTTCTGATTAGGACGTCGTTTAATTTGCGACTAAAATATCGCATATACAGTCGCAAAATTGAACGGTGTTTTAATTAAGCATTAAGACACATTGTGCGTTAGGAAAGGGAAACATTAGGATTTTGATATTTGCGACCGTTTTAATGGTCGCAAATAGTTTTAACGCCGTCGCCGTTAAAAATATTTGCGACCATTAAAAACCGTATATACAGTCGCAAATATCAAAATTACAAAACAGTTATTCATATATTAACGTACTTCAAATGTTAATAACGTGATAAAATGTTGCAAGCACAATGAGTCGCTCAGAATATTACCGAAGACAATGCTTTACACGTATTGACAATGCTTCGGTTCGCTAGCTTATGTCTATCTTCAGCTTCTTCATTCTCTTGTAGTTCTGATAGTTGCCTTAATCACAAACGATGAGGCAGTACATAACGCGCTTAAGATGTTTGGTGATAATTTTGTAGACCTTTTTTACTAATTCCAGTCCTCCAAAAAACTGCTTAACTTTGCAACCGGAATTCAAATGTTGCAGGAGGTTGAAAGCATTCCTCTGTCGTGCCATTGATCAATACAGAAAGATATTGAACAACTTGTACAAGAGCGACTGATTCCCTTTGAAAACAACAAGCCTTCAAAAGAGTTTTTGACCCGTTACCAAGGGAAAACTGAAAAAATTCCAATAGTGCTCAGCCTGTTGATTTAAATTCAAAGATGGTTCGTTTAAATGGTGAGGAAATGTAGATTATGGCCATTAATGCCTGTCAGAAGGTTCCTCTTGAATGTGCACTCATTCTGTCCCACTAAATAGTGTCTATATATGCTTGCCTTTCAATATATTTCATTATGCTTAATTTTGTCATTACTAAAAGAATATGTACTTTACCGTACATAACTACAGACACTTATGCTGCTATGAAGTTACCGCGTTGAAATTATCTGAACGAGTTCTGTTGTAAGTAGCAGTTAGCAGAACATTTTATATAGTACATTAATTTTTTATTTTCGTTGGTTATTGATACCATGATACATGTTTATGACTATGTGATGAGTTTTCAATGTATGGTGATAATGTAATACATTTTAATATTTAAATTTGAAAAGATGTAAATGAGTATGTGTGTCTATACATTATAAGCAACCAACGATACTTTTTTTTTCGATTAGAAATAAGATAATGCACATTGATTAATGAATTTATGATAAGATATGGTTTGATACCCACTAGTGTGTTAATATTTAATAACACATTTATACTTAAAGGAATGAAATTATATCAACTACATTTTATATAATATCTATACTTACAATTATCTATAATAAAAATACATGTGATTTTCCTACACTGAAAATGACGCGATTTACGCTTATATTCAGCCACTTTCGGTGTGTTGGGCATCCATTCCGAAGGCATCCTTGATTTTGTAAATCAAATCCATGTATCTGCTAAAATGCTCAGCCCCAGAACATTCCACATACCATTAAACAATATCTTAACATAGTTGTTATATTGTTTCGGATTGACGTTTCTCTAAAATGAATTGTACGTTTTTTATAACTTATTTCAAATAGAGCAATTTTATGAAAATTCTGAAAATTCTGTTTAAAGGGACACACCCTATAACTGCAGTCAAACTAAATAACCCCCAAAACATAAATGATAAAATCTTTGGAAGTATTTTAACTTAACAGAAAAGTTTTAGCTATGCATTCCAGTCAGTATCGATAAAATCAATGGTTTAACATATGCTGCAGTACCTGACAGGTTTATTAGTGTTAAAGGTCACCGTCACCTTGACCCTTGACCTGTTAACCTAAATATCGAAATGTAATAACCAACCTGCCTGCACAGTTCGATATTGATAAAAATCGATATGAGTCATCTACTGGTCATTACCAACCTTCTTTCAAAGTTGGAGGACAACAGGCGAAAGCGGTCTTTCGTTATTGACGGATAATTATTTTTCTGTTGAAGATCACTGTGACCTTGACCTTGGACCTCAAACTCAAAATGGAGTATTCTGCGTGTCATTATCAATCTACCTACAAAGTTTGATGACACTAGGCGAAGCGTTCTCCAGTTTTTTGTGTTAAGTTTCCTTGACCTTTAACCTGTTGACCTTAAAATCAATAGAGGTCATCTACCATCATGACCAACCTACCTACAAAGTCTAGGGACACTATGCCAATGCATCCTTAAGATATGATCAGACATTTGTTCTATTGTAGGTCACTGTGACCTTGATCTTTGACCTGGTGACCTCAAAATCACAGGAAGTCATTTACTTGTCATGATCGAACAATTTCCCAAGTTTAAGGAACCTGGCCCAAATCAATCTCTAATTATTGATCACACAACGTTTGGTTTACCGACAGACAGACGGACGTACCGACATGTGCAAATCAGTATACCACTCCATCTTCCTTTTTAGTACATTCATAGAAATCATAGGACATCTTTTTATTTGCGTTTACCTTAAATTAATATTAACGGTTTGATGTCGATGTCCTTATTTTGAACGTGGCTTTGTATATTTCTTGTTAAATAAAATTAGTATTATGACAATTTTCTGGTGGTATTTAGATAGTAAATACTCTTTTTTAAATTTCACCTTCAGAAGCAGATCTTATATTTGGTTGTAGACGTTAACCAATGGTAAAGCAGTACTGACATGTAAAACATTACCATTATATCTTTGATTCCCAGTGTCATGAAATTATCTTATTACTTTTAAATTTCATACAACCTTTAGCAACAACTATCATTTGAGTGCATTGACAATAAAAGTCAAACTATCAAATGCGAAGTAGTCGTTGTTTGATATATATAAAAGTCTATGCAGACAACACAGAAAGGGTTGTGCCGTCTAAGTGTGATGTCTTTTCTTTGATTAGATGAAGGTACAAGAACATTACAGCGAAAAACAATAGCACAAAATGGCAATCATTGCAACCAACAGCGATTTATAACACTGCATTTGGTCAAAAGATCGGCTGATTTGAACAAGTAGGCCTTTAGTAATTGATCACCAACATTCACCCGGTTTTATAAACGTTATAGAAATTTATTTGCAGAGGGAGCGTTGTCAGGGATTTGTCTGGTTTTAATTTGACATCTCGGTATCTTAAATTAAGTAATATGCAGATGTAAAAAGTGAAAATATCCTTGATGTTCAATAACTCTTTTGTAAAGGATATCACATAGGCATGCGTGAATTTTTTTTTAATTTATGATATAGATTTTTTGCATACATAACTACTATGGGTATGGTTAGCACCTAAAACTTTTGCGCTCAAATACTGTTTACGGATACTTTAAAAAAAGCTGAAGCATTATATAACTAGCAAGTTTAAAACAATTTAATATTTTCTGCTTAAAAACTGAGACGTAATCACAACCTCTGTTTTTATGAAACTATTCACTGATGTAGGTAATTCAATGAAATGCATGTCGCTTTTTTTCTTATAACGCGAATTTGGTAGCGACGCCTGTGTCGTTTGCTTATATATTGTTGTGCCTTTCTTTAAGTTTTGTTACCCTTAAAAACGGCCATATTCAATGGTGGCAACTAGTACATAATTATAGAATATAATAAACAAATATTCAGTGTACTTCCGTCATGGTAGAGTTGATAAGGTATGTGAGGTCATCAAGGATCAGAACAATAAAAACGGATAATGCAAAAAGACAACAAACTTCAAGGTTTAACTAAGGTAGTCGAGTTCAGCTCGTTCGAAATAATATGTTTGTGAACCAAACTCAAATTATTATACCTATTTCGAAGGTAATAACCCTCAGTTGACCACTTACCTACACTGGATATCTATGTATTATACCTATGTCTAAGGCACAAAACCTTAGTTGGTCACTTACCTACACTAGTTTCCAAGTAGTATACATAGTTCTAAGGCAATAACCCTTACTTGATCACCTACCTTCCCCCCAATATACTGGCATATTTATACAAAGTAAGCACATAACATTTAGCACTTCACACTGTCTAACAGAAATGATCACCTACCTCCCCCCCCCCCCCCAAATATACTGGCATATTTATACAAAGTAAGCACATAACATTTAGCACTTCACACTGTCTAACAGAAATGCAATACGGCTACATGGGAGCATGCACATGTCTTTTTTCATAAAGCAGTCGTTGTAATCTTTACGTTAATAATCTTCCATACAAATGTTGTTTGTGCAAACAGCATTTTTTCACGAATGAAGAAATAATGTGCTGTAAGTCATTAGAATGATACCACTACTTTGTCTGCGGCCATTCCTTTTTACGAAATGTATTTCGTAATAAAGAAATAATATTTCGTTAAAACGAAATAAATACATTTCGTAAAATTTCGTGAAATAAGATTTTGTGAAAACGAAATGAGACTTCGTAAGAACGAAACATCATTTCGTAATTACGAAATCTTTTTTCGTTTTTTCGAAATCTTATTTCGTTTTTACGAAATCTTATTTCGATTTTACGAAATCTTATTTTGTTTTTCATTTTTCAGTTTTTACGCAGTCTTATTTCGCTTTTACGAAATGTATTTCGTAATTACGAGATAAAAATGTATCACTAGTCACTTCACGGGCACCGTAAAAGGCACAGTTCCGTCAATAAGTTTATTGATTGGAGGATATAGGAGTGATCGCCTTGACGTCACACGGCAATTTTGATAAGATTGCTGGTTGGCAAAAACAGTTGTGTTTACAATGCGTGTGTATCAGAAAGGAATTTTTATAACCTTTCTTGCTATCTGAAGGATTTTTAAAATTCATAAAATCCTCTTGATTCTCCTATTTTCACATTAAAATATCTCTTTTGAAAAAATACTGTTTTTAATGACGATTGATTTTCTACTGTTGAGGCTATAACCATTTATTTAAACAGTTTAAGTTGCGCTCGCAAAATTTTCATTTCATTCAAAAATGGAAAATAATGAATAAAATGTGTATTTTATCAGCTTTCCTGTGATATAAACCATTTTAAAATATCTTTTATTTAAAAAAAAGTTACGGCCGTTAAAAAACACCCCAAACAATACAAAAACACGAACTATCGACCGCTGCCCACCGCATTTATCTGTTATCAGTAGAAAGTGTTGCGTAATACAGGGTTTTGTTTGCATATTCTGGTAAAAGCAGGAGAGGGTATCAATGGAAACATTGGTGAGTGTATGTCCACGCCTGAAAATAGTGTTTAACATGTATGCAATCATATTTCAAATCTTACCTATTCTGCATTTTACAGTGTATGTGAGCAAATAAAAACTTGGTCCATGCAATACTAACATTACTTTTCATAGTCAATCCAATTCATTTGGTTGGCTTTGGCATTTCATTAAATCATCCAACGTGCTTAATTAAATATTGAACATGCATTTACACTGTACAACATCTTTGTAGCTTAAATGAGTGGCAGTCATTACAAAGAATCTATAGCGTTACAAAAACATTGATGTTTGCAGGTGTTCACGTTGATTAATTTGTCAAATTAGAAATTAATTAAAACAGTTCTGGAGCTAAGTTGATTTATTACAATTTGTCTGAATAAGCATTTAAATGAAAACGGGTCTTAATTGACAATTTCTGCGGAGATATAAGAACAGAATAAATAAATAACTAACAAACAAAAAATGATGTCTCATTTAATAGCTACTAGAAAAGGTCTTAGTCAATGTATAGCAGGCGTTGGATATATAAAGCTTGATTTATTCATTTCCATAATCTCTGTCTTGTACAAAGTGCGCACTGACATCAGCTGAACAAAGCAATGCGCCGACTAAAGTTACTGAAAGCCATTTTGTTTACTGTTTCTCTAGTAACTAGACTGGGGAAAAGTTTGAACAAAAATGCAAGTGACGATCAAAGTTCAAGATTTATACTGGAGTCAGAGCTTGGATACTTTTGCCCAAATGTTGATGTTTGCCGATCGAAGCGTGTGATCACTGAATTGTCCACAGAGCACATATGGACAGGACTAAAACATTGTTGTGAAGGTATGAACGATATTAGGTATGAACGATGTGCCGCAACAGGCTTTTGAGACACAGTGTTAATCAATTTTGCCAACTCTAAAACACACAATGAAACACAATAATAAACTTTAAGTCTCAATACAGTAAAAAAGATGCAATCTGAATTAATAAATTTGACTTTTTCATTTTCTTTTATTTGTCTGAGAAATACTCAATTTTTTGACCATATGCAAAGAGCTTTAAAGTATAAAACGCCTAAAGTAGTCTTCATATAATTTCAAAAAGTATGTAACATCTAGAAATCGGTATCTGTATTGATCAATATCACCTATGTTTGTGTTTTCTAACTGTGAAAATTAATCTTGTAAATCTACTTTATTTTCAATCAGAATTTCGTGAAACTTAAAAGAAAAGTTCAGTTATCTTAAAATGATTTGGAAATACAAATAGGCAGAATTTTGTACACAAGAATTTTCATGGCCAAAAGTGATTAAAAACTTAAATCAGATATCTTATGCCACACCCAGGGCTTATGAACAAAATAGGACGTACATGGTTGACATTGAAAAAGTAAATAAAATATCTCTTTTTTTGCGTCTCTGCTAGATGAAATCAAGCAATTTGGTCATTTCACCAATCGCGGTTAAGCCATTTATGTAGTTATGCATTTATTTTTAGTATTTCTTTCCACTGAATAAATAATTCTTTTTGTATAAATCCGCATTCTAATAGAAAAGGGTTCTTGTGACCATTATAATAGCTATGTGTTATTCATGCTTTAGAATGCTACTCCGCTAGCGGAAAATTAGATAATTATCATGTATGAATTGTAACCGCATTTAATTTACTGGAATATTTAAATGTAAGTCGCCTTTCTTTTTTCCAGAATGTTCGTGTGAACCTGAATGTGTTGATAAACGTAACTGTTGCTATCCAAAGTGGGATAAATTTGCCCAGGTTGACAGGTCTAACCAGGAATGCTTCTTCCCAGCTAAAGATAGCACATTTATACCTAGCATTATACAATACTTCATGACATACAAAACAAACGGGGAATACGATAACCTTTGTTTATCAAAAGACGCCAATGGGAATTTAAATCTGAGAGAATTATTTCCAGTATATTCTCCCACAGTCAAACGAATTTATGTAAATGAAAAATGTGCGTTATCTGACGGAGTAATGGATGGTATTCCTTGGGACGCTTATTCAGTATGCAACTCTGCAAGTGCACTAGAAAGCTCGGACAGGCATTTATCAGAACTTATAGAAAATGTGGAAGACAAATATTTTTCAAGCACATGCAGACTTTATTTCGAAGGACCTGCTAAGTACAAAGAAATAATAGATAATGAGCAGTGTTATATAAACGTTGTGAGTACGTGCAACGGGAAGGATTTTAAAGTTCCATCTGAAAGTAATATGACAAAACAGGATATACAAGATATTTGTCAGAATGGATTCTTCTCACCGTATGCACGCGCTAAGAACTATGCCAATGTGTTCTGTTACATATGTAACGGTAATGACTTCATAAGACAAAACAAATGCACAAAGCGACAATCATTTATAGACAGGAGAGGATCAAATGAATTCTTCATTTTGCTTAATAATGACTTTTTGAAGAACAGGGAAGATAAGAATAGAAGAATGGTTGTTAAAGTTTGCAGGAATTATGTCAAACTAAAGGTAAGCAAACCTCATGACAAAACGACAAAATGTTAGAAATCTTTTTCAGACGAAGCAAATTCATAAACGAACTTTGAAAGTTGTGGTATTCAGTTAGCGAACATATAGATACAACGTGGATGGTACTCGACAGTATATGAAATCAAAGTTCAAATCTGCAGAATATTTCTTAATGATCATTAGAAAAACGGGTACATATCCTCTATCAAAGGACTAAATTAATTCACAGTCTGTCGTATGATTAATCAAGTTATTAGTAAATTTTGTATTTATTATTCTCTGAACATAGAACAATATTTGCGGATGACTTGGTTTTATACTGTAAATTAAGGCGCACAAAATTGTCGTTGTTGTCACACCCACCGTGGTTTTAAAATAGAAAATACTGGTAATATTTCGTTACATAGACATATTTATGCTCTTTCCAGTATTTGATATATTTATGTTAAATTGTAGCTGAAATATTCATTTTGATACACATTAGGCATTCACTACATAAAGTGAGCAAACATTTTTGTACATATGCTTAGTAGATAAACAGTACGTGTTTGCCATCTACAACAATACTATTTCTATATCGATGTTTTCAGTTTGCAATCAATATAAATAAAATGATCAAACTGTATACATGTGGTTATGAACCTGATAATTTCTTTTAAATACTAGAATAAAAAACATGATGTATTTATTTTTATAATGTTGAAGGGAAGTGGAAAATACTGCAGGAACCTGTACTGTCCTCCTGGATACGTCAGACAGACAGATAGAAGATGCATGTCTGTAATACGCACCTGGATCGTAGACAGACTAGATATCATTCTCAAACTAACACCTTCACAGGAAATCCGAGTCAGCGATACTAAAGATTTGAAAATATCAGACAAAGGAAGTCCGTGGCCTAAAAAGTGGAAAATAATGAAGTTGTTGTACACCAAATCTGACAAAATGAATGGAGGAGTTGACTATTTGGTTGTACACTTGAGGAATTTAAATCCAAACGCAAATTACTCATCTATTATTACTATGGTGAGAGCATACATGTCAGAAAGTTGGTCATTGTCAGTAAAAAGGGAAAGAATCTTTCTGAAACCAGAGATATACGAGTATAAACTTTTTGAAAGAACGGGCGAAAATAACACGATTGAGACCCCATATTGGACTTTCGTAGCTGAACTAAATATTTCGTTTCCGGTTCTTTACATCATTTTTGAACACGGAATCTATCATTTTAAAAAAAAACTGATAAAAACTCATTTTTGTGAACAAATTCAACTTGAAGAAGAGGACTATATATTGCTTGCCTGGGACTATATACTATTTTACAAAGTTGAATCTCGATATTTCTTCGATGGCGAATTTACACTAGTTACTGATCAACGTGGACTAACACGTCCAAGAATATGTGTTAGTGAAACGGCTTTCAAGAAAAGTAATATCGGCACGCTAAGTACTCAAAAGTATATGTGTTTGGAAGTTTTTGCATTTCAAAATATGATTGTATATTTAATGTGGGCTTCAAATGTATAAAGAGTCCGTTTTGTCAGTGTATCAATATCATTTAAAACGAGCTGGGGCAATTTTGAATTTTACTGCAAAATGTCATTATTTATTTGAAAAATCACCTGTTTTTCATATTCGAACAATTCGACAATATAAATAGTTTATAGTCACGCGAAAGTAAACGCTTTCTATTTGTAAAATTGCCTTTAGAATAATATCATTATTGATACCTATATACAAATACAGTTCTCATCATCATCATCATCATCATCATCATCATCATCATCATCATCATCATCAACAGCAACAACAATATTCATCTTATTTTATTAACAATATTTTCCAACAAAATGATTAAAGATGTAATCCTGTGCTCTATATGTTGAAACTTTACGTTTCATGAGAAATATCACAGTTGAAACTTTGTTGTTCGGTGACGAATTATTACACACTTAGGACAGCAAAACATTTGTCTCTTAGTTTAGAAATTTTTCTGAGACTGTGTCTGATATTTTAAATAGTTAAACATGTCGATTTTTAGACTATTTGTATTCACTCCTTGACTACCGACTCAGTACGAGTTCTATTCGTTATAATTTTTCAGACCAAAACTATTTTTTTTCAGTGTGTATTTGTTAGTAACGCATTCGATTTCATTATGCGCAACAAAACATTTTCCGTAAATTATTTCTGGAATCTGCCAAAATAGCTATTGGAACGCTTGGTATTAAAATTATTTGAAAAAATGCAGTAACTGGATTACACAAATAAATATAAATGCAATCAATATGTTAAACTAAACTCATTTTTTGCCACCTATCATCTTCCATCAATATTTACAATATCAATCAACATCAATATTAACAACACGTATGGGTTTTAAAAGAAGATACTATAACTATCTTGTGACACTAATAAAAGCTGAGCAGCCGAAAATGTATTTCTACTTAATTTCTCATACTGTTTCATCATATGTTTTAGCAATGTTTATACCTTTTTGCATAAAAATTGTTGAAGTGGGAAAATACACTTGTTATCGTGTTAACAATTTAAAAAACGCAAATGATTGTATACACAAAAATCATGAATCAAAAGAGACACTGGAAGGAAAAATAACTGCAGTTAGTATCTTGTATCTTGAACACTACTTCTAACGCAGTATCGATGTAACGTCGTTTCTGATTAGTGACGTCGTTTAATTTGCGACTATTAAATATCGCATATACAGTCGCAAAATTTGAACGGCGTTTTAATTATAGCATTTAAGACACATTGTGCGTTAGAAAAGGGATAACTATTTAGTTAAAAATATTTGCGACCATTAAAAACCGTATATACAGTCGCAAATATCAAAATTACAAAACAGTTATTCCTATATTAACGTACTTCAAATGTTAATAACGTAATAAAATGTTGCAAGCACAATGAGTCTCTCAGAATATTACCGCAGACAATGCTTTACACGTATTGACAATGCTTCGGTTCGCTAGCTTATGTCTATCTTCAGCTTCTTCATTCTCTTGTAGTTCTGATAGTTGCCTTAAACACAAACGATGAGGCAGTACATATCGCGCTTAAGATGTTTGATGATAATTTTGTAGACCTTTTTTTATTAATTCCAGTCCTCCAAAAAACTGCTTAACTTTGCAACCGGAATTCAAATGTTGCAGGAGGTTGAAAGCATTTCTCTGTCGTGCCATTGATCAAGAGAGAAAGATATTGAACAACTTGTACAAGAGCGACTGATTCCCTTTGAAAACAACAAGCCTTCAAAAGAGTTTTTGACCCGTTACCAAGGGAAAACTGAAAAAAATCCAATAGTGCTCAGCCTGTTGATTTAAATTCAAAGATGGTTAGTTTAAATGGTGAGGAAATGTAGATTATCCTTTTGAATGTGCACTCATTCTGTCCCACTAAATAGTGCCTATATATGCTTGCCTTTCAATATATTTCATTATGCTTAATTTCATCATTATTAAAAGAATATGTACTTTACCGTACATAACTGCAGCCACTTATGCTGCTATGAAGTTACCGCGTTGAAATTTTCTGAACGAGTTTTTCTGTAAGTAGCAGTTAGCAGAACATTTTATATAATACATTTTTGTTTTCGTTGGTTATTGATACCATGCTACGAGGGTGCTTCAAAAAGTAATATTACTAGATTAATAAATTTAAGACGGCGAATAGTACCTCAGATGAAATTATTCCAACCCCTCAAAATATTAACAGAAATGCACTTTTGTAATCTCGCTATCCTTTTCCTAAAAGCGCCAAAGTAGTCTGCCCTTGGTATCTGTCTCAGGCACTGATGCACTGCACTTCCAAGTGCATTTCTGCTGTCATATCTCCGCCCAGAAAGACCTTTCTTGAGCCGAGGGAACAGACAAAAGTTACACGGACTTAAATCGGATGAATAGAGAGGATGCTTCAAGACAATAACTTTTTCTTTGTTCAGAAACTCCACTTCTCCCCGACTTTTATGAGCTGCTTTTTCTGGTCTGTGGTAAGCAAATGGGGGACCAAACGAGCGCATACCTTTGTAAGTCTCAAATGTTAGGTCAGAATAGCATGGACGCTGCCTTCTGATATCCCTACCTTAATGGGTATTTCTTCCACCGTATATCTCCCATCTTCGTGTACAAATGCCTTCACAGCAGACATGTTTTTATCTGTAACAGATGTCTTTGGTCGCCCTTTTCGACCCGCATCTTAAATGATGGATATAATCAGCTTTAAAGGTTTTAACCCATCTGCAAACTGTCATATACGATACCGGGGAAGGCCCATATATATCATTCAGTTCGTTATAAACTTGTTTTGGCGGTATACTCACAGCAACGCCGCCTTTTATGTAGGCACGTATTTTTACTTATACTTCAGTATTCATTTGTAAGACAGCAATTTGCACAGTGTATATGAGTAACACACCTATAAAAGTGGATTACTTTGTCAAATGTTCACCGATTTGGCTGAGGTTTTCTTGCTTATGTAGCTATTAAATTAGCCTACTCGGCTGAGTAGAATTATAGAACCAGAACGCGCGTTTTCACTATGGAAAGCCATAAGTAACATTACTTTTGAAGCACCCTCGTACATGTTTATGATTATGTGATGACTTTTCAAAGTATGGTGATAATGTAATACATCTTAATATTTAAATTTGAAATGATGTAAATGAGTAAGTATGTATATACATTATAAGCAACCAACGATGCTTTTTTCGATTAGGAATTAGATATTACACCTTGATTAATAAATTTATGATAAGATATGGTTTGATACCCACTAGTGTGTTAAAGCGACTGCACTCCAAATTCTTAGTAAATTTTATTTTTTTGGTAAAATCAATATATATTCAATTTGTCAGCATCAAGATTATTTTCTTTGTGTAAGAGCTAAAAATAAAGGTAGAAAAAAATTATTTACCCGGTTTTGAACTCGGATCTTTGCGCTTACAAACAATTTACAGCGGCTTAACCTACTACACTACGGAGTCAGCTGATTTGATGCGAGTTAAAAATATTGATATACCAAAGAGCCCACCCCGTTAGTCACGGGGTGATATATTCTACAATAAAAGTAAGCAAAACAACACATTTTAATTGTTTCTTTTGTTAGAAAACTTGTCACGTTATCATAATACAATGCCCCTGATACAGTAATGACAATTGTTTTCTTGAAATTGAAAATTTTCTTTTTTTAACGTAACTTGTCCATCTGGAGTGCAGTCGCTTTAATATTTAATAACACATTTATACTAAAAGGAATGAAATTATATCAACTACATTTTACATAATATTTATACTTACAATTATCTATAATAAAAAATTATCCTTAAGAGATGATCGGACATTTGTTCTATTGCAGGTCACTGTGACCTTGATCTATGACCTGGTGACCTTAAAATCACAAGAAGTCATTTACTTGTCATGACCGAACAATGTCCCAAGTTTAAGGAACTTGGCCCGAATCACTCTCTAATTATTGATCACACAACGTTTGGTTTACCGACAGACAGACGGACGTACCGACATGTGCAAATCAGTATACCACTCCATCTTCCTTTTTAGTACATTCATAGAAATCACAGGAAATCTTTTTATATGCGTCTACCTTTAATTAATATTAACGGTTTGATGTCGATGTTCTTATTTTGAACGTGGCTTTGTATATTTCTTGTTAAATTAAATTAGTATTATGACAAATTTTCTGGTGGTGTTTAGATAGTGAATGCTTTTTTTCTTAAATTTCACCTTCAGAAGCAGATCTTATATTTGGTTGGTAGACGTTAACCAATGGTAAAGCAGTACTGACATGTAAAACATTACCATTATATCTTTGATTCCCAGTGTCATGAAATTATCTTATTACTTTTAAATTTCATACAACCTTTAGTAACAACTATCATTTGAGTGCATTGACAATAAAAGTCAAACTATCAAATGCGAAGTAGTCGTTGTTTGATATATATAAAAGTCTATGCAGACAACACAGAAAGGGTTGTGCCGTCTTAGTATGATGTCTTTTCTTTGATAAAATGAAGGTACAAGACCATTACAGCGAAAAACAATAGCACAAAATGGCAATCATTGCAACCGACAGCGATTTATAACACTGCGTTTGGTCAAAAGATCGGCTGATTTGAACAAGTAGGCCTTTAGTAATTATTCACCAACATTCACCCGGTTTTATAAACGTTATAAAATTTATTTGCAGAGGGAGCGTTGTCAGGGATTTGTCTGATTTTAATTTGACATCTCGGTATCTTAAATTAAGTAATATGCAGATGTAAAAACTGAAAATAAGTGAAACTCTTTTGTGAAGGATATCAATAAGGCATGCTTGAATTTTTTATATATGACATGGCCCACTTTGACCCACTTCTATGAAAGGTGTGAAAAAAACGGTTTTTCGCCGATTACGGCCGACCGGTTGACTTTTTCCGGAATTTTCTTGCACCGCCTTAAGGCACTCGCCGAGCCCGACATTTTGATATATGACATGACCCACTTCTATGAAAGGTGTGAAAAAACGGTTTTTCGCCGATTACGGCCGACCGGTTGACTTTTTCCGGAATTTTCTTGCACCGCCTTAAGGCACTCGCCGAGCCCGACATTTTGATATATGACATGACCCACTTCTATGAAAGGTGTGAAAAAAACGGTTTTTCGCCGATTACGGCCGACCGGTTGACTTTTTCCGGAATTTTCTTGCACCGCCTTAAGGCACTCGCCGAGCCCGACATTTTGATATATGACATGACCCACTTCTATGAAAGGTGTGAAAAAAAACGGTTTTTCGCCGATTACGGCCGACCGGTTGACTTTTTCCGGAATATTCTTGCACCGCCTTAAGGCACTCGCCGAGCCCGACATTTTGATATATGACATGACCCACTTCTATGAAAGGTGTGAAAAAAACGGTTTTTCGCCGATTACGGCCGACCGGTTGACTTTTTCCGGAATTTTCTTGCACCGCCTTAAGGCACTCGCCGAGCCCGACATTTTGATATATGACATGACCCACTTCTATGAAAGGTGTGAAAAAAACGGTTTTTCGCCGATTACGGCCGTCCGGTTGACTTTTTCCGGAATTTTCTTGCACGCCTTAAGGCACTCGCCGAGCCCGACATTTTGATATATGACATGACCCACTTCTATGAAAGGTGTGAAAAAAACGGTTTTTCGCCGATTACGGCCGACCGGTTGACTTTTTCCGGAATTTTCTTGCACCGCCTTAAGGCACTCGCCGAGCCCGACATTTTGATATATGACATGACCCACTTCTATGAAAGGTGTGAAAAAAACGGTTTTTCGCCGATTACGGCCGACCGGTTGATTTTTTCCGGAATTTTCTTGCACCGCCTTAAGGCACTCGCCGAGCCCGACATTTTGATATATGACATGACCCACTTCTATGAAAGGTGTGAAAAAACGGTTTTTCGCCGATTACGGCCGACCGGTTGACTTTTTCCGGAATTTTCTTGCACCGCCTTAAGGCACTCGCCGAGCCCGACATTTTGATATATGACATGACCCACTTCTATGAAAGGTGTGAAAAAAACGGTTTTTCGCCGATTACGGCCGACCGGTTGACTTTTTCCGGAATTTTCTTGCACCGCCTTAAGGCACTCGCCGAGCCCGACATTTTGATATATGACATGACCCACTTCTATGAAAGGTGTGAAAAAAACGGTTTTTCGCCGATTACGGCCGACCGGTTGACTTTTTCCGGAATTTTCTTGCACCGCCTTAAGGCACTCGCCGAGCCCGACATTTTGATATATGACATGACCCACTTCTATGAAAGGTGTGAAAAAAACGGTTTTTCGCCGATTACGGCCGACCGGTTGACTTTTTCCGGAATTTTCTTGCACCGCCTTAAGGCACTCGCCGAGCCCGACATTTTGATATATGACATGACCCACTTCTATGAAAGGTGTGAAAAAAACGGTTTTTCGCCGATTACGGCCGACCGGTTGACTTTTTCCGGAATTTTCTTGCACCGCCTTAAGGCACTCGCCGAGCCCGACATTTTGATATATGACATGACCCACTTCTATGAAAGGTGTGAAAAAAACGGTTTTTCGCCGATTACGGCCGACCGGTTGACTTTTTCCGGAATTTTCTTGCACCGCCTTAAGGCACTCGCCGAGCCCGACATTTTGATATATGACATGACCCACTTCTATGAAAGGTGTGAAAAAAAACGGTTTTTCGCCGATTACGGCCGACCGGTTGACTTTTTCCGGAATATTCTTGCACCGCCTTAAGGCACTCGCCGAGCCCGACATTTTGATATATGACATGACCCACTTCTATGAAAGGTGTGAAAAAAACGGTTTTTCGCCGATTACGGCCGACCGGTTGACTTTTTCCGGAATTTTCTTGCACCGCCTTAAGGCACTCGCCGAGCCCGACATTTTGATATATGACATGACCCACTTCTATGAAAGGTGTGAAAAAAACGGTTTTTCGCCGATTACGGCCGTCCGGTTGACTTTTTCCGGAATTTTCTTGCACCGCCTTAAGGCACTCGCCGAGCCCGACATTTTGATATATGACATGACCCACTTCTATGAAAGGTGTGAAAAAAACGGTTTTTCGCCGATTACGGCCGACCGGTTGACTTTTTCCGGAATTTTCTTGCACCGCCTTAAGGCACTCGCCGAGCCCGACATTTTGATATATGACATGACCCACTTCTATGAAAGGTGTGAAAAAAACGGTTTTTCGCCGATTACGGCCGACCGGTTGATTTTTTCCGGAATTTTCTTGCACCGCCTTAAGGCACTCGCCGAGCCCGACATTTTGATATATGACATGACCCACTTCTATGAAAGGTGTGAAAAAACGGTTTTTCGCCGATTACGGCCGACCGGTTGACTTTTTCCGGAATTTTCTTGCACCGCCTTAAGGCACTCGCCGAGCCCGACATTTTGATATATGACATGACCCACTTCTATGAAAGGTGTGAAAAAAACGGTTTTTCGCCGATTACGGCCGACCGGTTGACTTTTTCCGGAATTTTCTTGCACCGCCTTAAGGCACTCGCCGAGCCCGACATTTTGATATATGACATGACCCACTTCTATGAAAGGTGTGAAAAAAACGGTTTTTCGCCGATTACGGCCGTCCGGTTGACTTTTTCCGGAATTTTCTTGCACCGCCTTAAGGCACTCGCCGAGCCCGACATTTTGATATATGACATGACCCACTTCTATGAAAGGTGTGAAAAAAACGGTTTTTCGCCGATTACGGCCGACCGGTTGACTTTTTCCGGAATTTTCTTGCACCGCCTTAAGGCACTCGCCGAGCCCGACATTTTGATATATGACATGACCCACTTCTATGAAAGGTGTGAAAAAAACGGTTTTTCGCCGATTACGGCCGACCGGTTGATTTTTTCCGGAATTTTCTTGCACCGCCTTAAGGCACTCGCCGAGCCCGACATTTTGATATATGACATGACCCACTTCTATGAAAGGTGTGAAAAAAACGGTTTTTCGCCGATTACGGCCGACCGGTTGACTTTTTCCGGAATTTTCTTGCACCGCCTTAAGGCACTCGCCGAGCCCGACATTTTGATATATGACATGACCCACTTCTATGAAAGGTGTGAAAAAAACGGTTTTTCGCCGATTACGGCCGACCGGTTGACTTTTTCCGGAATTTTCTTGCACCGCCTTAAGGCACTCGCCGAGCCCGACATTTTGATATATGACATGACCCACTTCTATGAAAGGTGTGAAAAAAACGGTTTTTCGCCGATTACGGCCGACCGGTTGACTTTTTCCGGAATTTTCTTGCACCGCCTTAAGGCACTCGCCGAGCCCGACATTTTGATATATGACATGACCCACTTCTATGAAAGGTGTGAAAAAAACGGTTTTTCGCCGATTACGGCCGACCGGTTGACTTTTTCCGGAATTTTCTTGCACCGCCTTAAGGCACTCGCCGAGCCCGACATTTTGATATATGACATGACCCACTTCTATGAAAGGTGTGAAAAAAACGGTTTTTCGCCGATTACGGCCGACCGGTTGACTTTTTCCGGAATTTTCTTGCACCGCCTTAAGGCACTCGCCGAGCCCGACATTTTGATATATGACATGACCCACTTCTATGAAAGGTGTGAAAAAAACGGTTTTTCGCCGATTACGGCCGACCGGTTGACTTTTTCCGGAATTTTCTTGCACCGCCTTAAGGCACTCGCCGAGCCCGACATTTTGATATATGACATGACCCACTTCTATGAAAGGTGTGAAAAAAACGGTTTTTCGCCGATTACGGCCGACCGGTTGACTTTTTCCGGAATTTTCTTGCACCGCCTTAAGGCACTCGCCGAGCCCGACATTTTGATATATGACATGACCCACTTCTATGAAAGGTGTGAAAAAAACGGTTTTTCGCCGATTACGGCCGACCGGTTGACTTTTTCCGGAATTTTCTTGCACCGCCTTAAGGCACTCGCCGAGCCCGACATTTTGATATATGACATGACCCACTTCTATGAAAGGTGTGAAAAAAAACGGTTTTTCGCCGATTACGGCCGACCGGTTGACTTTTTCCGGAATATTCTTGCACCGCCTTAAGGCACTCGCCGAGCCCGACATTTTGATATATGACATGACCCACTTCTATGAAAGGTGTGAAAAAAACGGTTTTTCGCCGATTACGGCCGACCGGTTGACTTTTTCCGGAATTTTCTTGCACCGCCTTAAGGCACTCGCCGAGCCCGACATTTTGATATATGACATGACCCACTTCTATGAAAGGTGTGAAAAAAACGGTTTTTCGCCGATTACGGCCGACCGGTTGACTTTTTCCGGAATTTTCTTGCACCGCCTTAAGGCACTCGCCGAGCCCGACATTTTGATATATGACATGACCCACTTCTATGAAAGGTGTGAAAAAAACGGTTTTTCGCCGATTACGGCCGACCGGTTGACTTTTTCCGGAATTTTCTTGCACCGCCTTAAGGCACTCGCCGAGCCCGACATTTTGATATATGACATGACCCACTTCTATGAAAGGTGTGAAAAAAACGGTTTTTCGCCGATTACGGCCGACCGGTTGACTTTTTCCGGAATTTTCTTGCACCGCCTTAAGGCACTCGCCGAGCCCGACATTTTGATATATGACATGACCCACTTCTATGAAAGGTGTGAAAAAAACGGTTTTTCGCCGATTACGGCCGACCGGTTGACTTTTTCCGGAATTTTCTTGCACCGCCTTAAGGCACTCGCCGAGCCCGACATTTTGATATATGACATGACCCACTTCTATGAAAGGTGTGAAAAAAACGGTTTTTCGCCGATTACGGCCGACCGGTTGACTTTTTCCGGAATTTTCTTGCACCGCCTTAAGGCACTCGCCGAGCCCGACATTTTGATATATGACATGACCCACTTCTATGAAAGGTGTGAAAAAAACGGTTTTTCGCCGATTACGGCCGACCGGTTGACTTTTTCCGGAATTTTCTTGCACCGCCTTAAGGCACTCGCCGAGCCCGACATTTTGATATATGACATGACCCACTTCTATGAAAGGTGTGAAAAAAACGGTTTTTCGCCGATTACGGCCGACCGGTTGACTTTTTCCGGAATTTTCTTGCACCGCCTTAAGGCACTCGCCGAGCCCGACATTTTGATATATGACATGACCCACTTCTATGAAAGGTGTGAAAAAAACGGTTTTTCGCCGATTACGGCCGACCGGTTGACTTTTTCCGGAATTTTCTTGCACCGCCTTAAGGCACTCGCCGAGCCCGACATTTTGATATATGACATGACCCACTTCTATGAAAGGTGTGAAAAAAAACGGTTTTTCGCCGATTACGGCCGACCGGTTGACTTTTTCCGGAATTTTCTTGCACCGCCTTAAGGCACTCGCCGAGCCCGACATTTTGATATATGACATGACCCACTTCTATGAAAGGTGTGAAAAAAACGGTTTTTCGCCGATTACGGCCGACCGGTTGACTTTTTCCGGAATTTTCTTGCACCGCCTTAAGGCACTCGCCGAGCCCGACATTTTGATATATGACATGACCCACTTCTATGAAAGGTGTGAAAAAAACGGTTTTTCGCCGATTACGGCCGACCGGTTGACTTTTTCCGGAATTTTCTTGCACCGCCTTAAGGCACTCGCCGAGCCCGACATTTTGATATATGACATGACCCACTTCTATGAAAGGTGTGAAAAAAACGGTTTTTCGCCGATTACGGCCGACCGGTTGACTTTTTCCGGAATTTTCTTGCACCGCCTTAAGGCACTCGCCGAGCCCGACATTTTGATATATGACATGACCCACTTCTATGAAAGGTGTGAAAAAAACGGTTTTTCGCCGATTACGGCCGACCGGTTGACTTTTTCCGGAATTTTCTTGCACCGCCTTAAGGCACTCGCCGAGCCCGACATTTTGATATATGACATGACCCACTTCTATGAAAGGTGTGAAAAAAACGGTTTTTCGCCGATTACGGCCGACCGGTTGACTTTTTCCGGAATTTTCTTGCACCGCCTTAAGGCACTCGCCGAGCCCGACATTTTGATATATGACATGACCCACTTCTATGAAAGGTGTGAAAAAAACGGTTTTTCGCCGATTACGGCCGACCGGTTGACTTTTTCCGGAATTTTCTTGCACCGCCTTAAGGCACTCGCCGAGCCCGACATTTTGATATATGACATGACCCACTTCTATGAAAGGTGTGAAAAAAACGGTTTTTCGCCGATTACGGCCGACCGGTTGACTTTTTCCGGAATTTTCTTGCACCGCCTTAAGGCACTCGCCGAGCCCGACATTTTGATATATGACATGACCCACTTCTATGAAAGGTGTGAAAAAAACGGTTTTTCGCCGATTACGGCCGACCGGTTGACTTTTTCCGGAATTTTCTTGCACCGCCTTAAGGCACTCGCCGAGCCCGACATTTTGATATATGACATGACCCACTTCTATGAAAGGTGTGAAAAAAACGGTTTTTCGCCGATTACGGCCGACCGGTTGACTTTTTCCGGAATTTTCTTGCACCGCCTTAAGGCACTCGCCGAGCCCGACATTTTGATATATGACATGACCCACTTCTATGAAAGGTGTGAAAAAAACGGTTTTTCGCCGATTACGGCCGACCGGTTGACTTTTTCCGGAATTTTCTTGCACCGCCTTAAGGCACTCGCCGAGCCCGACATTTTGATATATGACATGACCCACTTCTATGAAAGGTGTGAAAAAAACGGTTTTTCGCCGATTACGGCCGACCGGTTGACTTTTTCCGGAATTTTCTTGCACCGCCTTAAGGCACTCGCCGAGCCCGACATTTTGATATATGACATGACCCACTTCTATGAAAGGTGTGAAAAAAACGGTTTTTCGCCGATTACGGCCGACCGGTTGACTTTTTCCGGAATTTTCTTGCACCGCCTTAAGGCACTCGCCGAGCCCGACATTTTGATATATGACATGACCCACTTCTATGAAAGGTGTGAAAAAAACGGTTTTTCGCCGATTACGGCCGACCGGTTGACTTTTTCCGGAATTTTCTTGCACCGCCTTAAGGCACTCGCCGAGCCCGACATTTTGATATATGACATGACCCACTTCTATGAAAGGTGTGAAAAAAACGGTTTTTCGCCGATTACGGCCGACCGGTTGACTTTTTCCGGAATTTTCTTGCACCGCCTTAAGGCACTCGCCGAGCCCGACATTTTGATATATGACATGACCCACTTCTATGAAAGGTGTGAAAAAAACGGTTTTTCGCCGATTACGGCCGACCGGTTGACTTTTTCCGGAATTTTCTTGCACCGCCTTAAGGCACTCGCCGAGCCCGACATTTTGATATATGACATGACCCACTTCTATGAAAGGTGTGAAAAAAACGGTTTTTCGCCGATTACGGCCGACCGGTTGACTTTTTCCGGAATTTTCTTGCACCGCCTTAAGGCACTCGCCGAGCCCGACATTTTGATATATGACATGACCCACTTCTATGAAAGGTGTGAAAAAAACGGTTTTTCGCCGATTACGGCCGACCGGTTGACTTTTTCCGGAATTTTCTTGCACCGCCTTAAGGCACTCGCCGAGCCCGACATTTTGATATATGACATGACCCACTTCTATGAAAGGTGTGAAAAAAACGGTTTTTCGCCGATTACGGCCGACCGGTTGACTTTTTCCGGAATTTTCTTGCACCGCCTTAAGGCACTCGCCGAGCCCGACATTTTGATATATGACATGACCCACTTCTATGAAAGGTGTGAAAAAAACGGTTTTTCGCCGATTACGGCCGACCGGTTGACTTTTTCCGGAATTTTCTTGCACCGCCTTAAGGCACTCGCCGAGCCCGACATTTTGATATATGACATGACCCACTTCTATGAAAGGTGTGAAAAAAACGGTTTTTCGCCGATTACGGCCGACCGGTTGACTTTTTCCGGAATTTTCTTGCACCGCCTTAAGGCACTCGCCGAGCCCGACATTTTGATATATGACATGACCCACTTCTATGAAAGGTGTGAAAAAAACGGTTTTTCGCCGATTACGGCCGACCGGTTGACTTTTTCCGGAATTTTCTTGCACCGCCTTAAGGCACTCGCCGAGCCCGACATTTTGATATATGACATGACCCACTTCTATGAAAGGTGTGAAAAAAACGGTTTTTCGCCGATTACGGCCGACCGGTTGACTTTTTCCGGAATTTTCTTGCACCGCCTTAAGGCACTCGCCGAGCCCGACATTTTGATATATGACATGACCCACTTCTATGAAAGGTGTGAAAAAAACGGTTTTTCGCCGATTACGGCCGACCGGTTGACTTTTTCCGGAATTTTCTTGCACCGCCTTAAGGCACTCGCCGAGCCCGACATTTTGATATATGACATGACCCACTTCTATGAAAGGTGTGAAAAAAACGGTTTTTCGCCGATTACGGCCGACCGGTTGACTTTTTCCGGAATTTTCTTGCACCGCCTTAAGGCACTCGCCGAGCCCGACATTTTGATATATGACATGACCCACTTCTATGAAAGGTGTGAAAAAAACGGTTTTTCGCCGATTACGGCCGACCGGTTGACTTTTTCCGGAATTTTCTTGCACCGCCTTAAGGCACTCGCCGAGCCCGACATTTTGATATATGACATGACCCACTTCTATGAAAGGTGTGAAAAAAACGGTTTTTCGCCGATTACGGCCGACCGGTTGACTTTTTCCGGAATTTTCTTGCACCGCCTTAAGGCACTCGCCGAGCCCGACATTTTGATATATGACATGACCCACTTCTATGAAAGGTGTGAAAAAAACGGTTTTTCGCCGATTACGGCCGACCGGTTGACTTTTTCCGGAATTTTCTTGCACCGCCTTAAGGCACTCGCCGAGCCCGACATTTTGATATATGACATGACCCACTTCTATGAAAGGTGTGAAAAAAACGGTTTTCGCCGATTACGGCCGACCGGTTGACTTTTTCCGGAATTTTCTTGCACCGCCTTAAGGCACTCGCCGAGCCCGACATTTTGATATATGACATGACCCACTTCTATGAAAGGTGTGAAAAAAACGGTTTTTCGCCGATTACGGCCGACCGGTTGACTTTTTCCGGAATTTTCTTGCACCGCCTTAAGGCACTCGCCGAGCCCGACATTTTGATATATGACATGACCCACTTCTATGAAAGGTGTGAAAAAAACGGTTTTTCGCCGATTACGGCCGACCGGTTGACTTTTCCGGAAATTTTCTTGCGCCGCCTTAAGGCACTCGCCGAGCCCGACATTTTGATATATGACATGACCCACTTCTATGAAAGGTGTGAAAAAAACGGTTTTTCGCCGATTACGGCCGACCGGTTGACTTTTTCCGGAATTTTCTTGCACCGCCTTAAGGCACTCGCCGAGCCCGACATTTTGATATATGACATGACCCACTTCTATGAAAGGTGTGAAAAAAACGGTTTTTCGCCGATTACGGCCGACCGGTTGACTTTTTCCGGAATTTTCTTGCACCGCCTTAAGGCACTCGCCGAGCCCGACATTTTGATATATGACATGACCCACTTCTATGAAAGGTGTGAAAAAAACGGTTTTTCGCCGATTACGGCCGACCGGTTGACTTTTTCCGGAATTTTCTTGCACCGCCTTAAGGCACTCGCCGAGCCCGACATTTTGATATATGACATGACCCACTTCTATGAAAGGTGTGAAAAAAACGGTTTTTCGCCGATTACGGCCGACCGGTTGACTTTTTCCGGAATTTTCTTGCACCGCCTTAAGGCACTCGCCGAGCCCGACATTTTGATATATGACATGACCCACTTCTATGAAAGGTGTGAAAAAAACGGTTTTCGCCGATTACGGCCGACCGGTTGACTTTTTCCGGAATTTTCTTGCACCGCCTTAAGGCACTCGCCGAGCCCGACATTTTGATATATGACATGACCCACTTCTATGAAAGGTGTGAAAAAAACGGTTTTTCGCCGATTACGGCCGACCGGTTGACTTTTTCCGGAATTTTCTTGCACCGCCTTAAGGCACTCGCCGAGCCCGACATTTTGATATATGACATGACCCACTTCTATGAAAGGTGTGAAAAAAACGGTTTTTCGCCGATTACGGCCGACCGGTTGACTTTTTCCGGAATTTTCTTGCACCGCCTTAAGGCACTCGCCGAGCCCGACATTTTGATATATGACATGACCCACTTCTATGAAAGGTGTGAAAAAAACGGTTTTTCGCCGATTACGGCCGACCGGTTGACTTTTTCCGGAATTTTCTTGCACCGCCTTAAGGCACTCGCCGAGCCCGACATTTTGATATATGACATGACCCACTTCTATGAAAGGTGTGAAAAAAACGGTTTTTCGCCGATTACGGCCGACCGGTTGACTTTTTCCGGAATTTTCTTGCACCGCCTTAAGGCACTCGCCGAGCCCGACATTTTGATATATGACATGACCCACTTCTATGAAAGGTGTGAAAAAAACGGTTTTTCGCCGATTACGGCCGACCGGTTGACTTTTTCCGGAATTTTCTTGCACCGCCTTAAGGCACTCGCCGAGCCCGACATTTTGATATATGACATGACCCACTTCTATGAAAGGTGTGAAAAAAACGGTTTTTCGCCGATTACGGCCGACCGGTTGACTTTTTCCGGAATTTTCTTGCACCGCCTTAAGGCACTCGCCGAGCCCGACATTTTGATATATGACATGACCCACTTCTATGAAAGGTGTGAAAAAAACGGTTTTTCGCCGATTACGGCCGACCGGTTGACTTTTTCCGGAATTTTCTTGCACCGCCTTAAGGCACTCGCCGAGCCCGACATTTTGATATATGACATGACCCACTTCTATGAAAGGTGTGAAAAAAACGGTTTTTCGCCGATTACGGCCGACCGGTTGACTTTTTCCGGAATTTTCTTGCACCGCCTTAAGGCACTCGCCGAGCCCGACATTTTGATATATGACATGACCCACTTCTATGAAAGGTGTGAAAAAAACGGTTTTTCGCCGATTACGGCCGACCGGTTGACTTTTTCCGGAATTTTCTTGCACCGCCTTAAGGCACTCGCCGAGCCCGACATTTTGATATATGACATGACCCACTTCTATGAAAGGTGTGAAAAAAACGGTTTTTCGCCGATTACGGCCGACCGGTTGACTTTTTCCGGAATTTTCTTGCACCGCCTTAAGGCACTCGCCGAGCCCGACATTTTGATATATGACATGACCCACTTCTATGAAAGGTGTGAAAAAAACGGTTTTTCGCCGATTACGGCCGACCGGTTGACTTTTTCCGGAATTTTCTTGCACCGCCTTAAGGCACTCGCCGAGCCCGACATTTTGATATATGACATGACCCACTTCTATGAAAGGTGTGAAAAAAACGGTTTTTCGCCGATTACGGCCGACCGGTTGACTTTTTCCGGAATTTTCTTGCACCGCCTTAAGGCACTCGCCGAGCCCGACATTTTGATATATGACATGACCCACTTCTATGAAAGGTGTGAAAAAAACGGTTTTTCGCCGATTACGGCCGACCGGTTGACTTTTTCCGGAATTTTCTTGCACCGCCTTAAGGCACTCGCCGAGCCCGACATTTTGATATATGACATGACCCACTTCTATGAAAGGTGTGAAAAAAACGGTTTTTCGCCGATTACGGCCGACCGGTTGACTTTTTCCGGAATTTTCTTGCACCGCCTTAAGGCACTCGCCGAGCCCGACATTTTGATATATGACATGACCCACTTCTATGAAAGGTGTGAAAAAAACGGTTTTTCGCCGATTACGGCCGACCGGTTGACTTTTTCCGGAATTTTCTTGCACCGCCTTAAGGCACTCGCCGAGCCCGACATTTTGATATATGACATGACCCACTTCTATGAAAGGTGTGAAAAAAACGGTTTTTCGCCGATTACGGCCGACCGGTTGACTTTTTCCGGAATTTTCTTGCACCGCCTTAAGGCACTCGCCGAGCCCGACATTTTGATATATGACATGACCCACTTCTATGAAAGGTGTGAAAAAAACGGTTTTTCGCCGATTACGGCCGACCGGTTGACTTTTTCCGGAATTTTCTTGCACCGCCTTAAGGCACTCGCCGAGCCCGACATTTTGATATATGACATGACCCACTTCTATGAAAGGTGTGAAAAAAACGGTTTTTCGCCGATTACGGCCGACCGGTTGACTTTTTCCGGAATTTTCTTGCACCGCCTTAAGGCACTCGCCGAGCCCGACATTTTGATATATGACATGACCCACTTCTATGAAAGGTGTGAAAAAAACGGTTTTTCGCCGATTACGGCCGACCGGTTGACTTTTTCCGGAATTTTCTTGCACCGCCTTAAGGCACTCGCCGAGCCCGACATTTTGATATATGACATGACCCACTTCTATGAAAGGTGTGAAAAAAACGGTTTTTCGCCGATTACGGCCGACCGGTTGACTTTTTCCGGAATTTTCTTGCACCGCCTTAAGGCACTCGCCGAGCCCGACATTTTGATATATGACATGACCCACTTCTATGAAAGGTGTGAAAAAAACGGTTTTTCGCCGATTACGGCCGACCGGTTGACTTTTTCCGGAATTTTCTTGCACCGCCTTAAGGCACTCGCCGAGCCCGACATTTTGATATATGACATGACCCACTTCTATGAAAGGTGTGAAAAAAACGGTTTTTCGCCGATTACGGCCGACCGGTTGACTTTTTCCGGAATTTTCTTGCACCGCCTTAAGGCACTCGCCGAGCCCGACATTTTGATATATGACATGACCCACTTCTATGAAAGGTGTGAAAAAAACGGTTTTTCGCCGATTACGGCCGACCGGTTGACTTTTTCCGGAATTTTCTTGCACCGCCTTAAGGCACTCGCCGAGCCCGACATTTTGATATATGACATGACCCACTTCTATGAAAGGTGTGAAAAAAACGGTTTTTCGCCGATTACGGCCGACCGGTTGACTTTTTCCGGAATTTTCTTGCACCGCCTTAAGGCACTCGCCGAGCCCGACATTTTGATATATGACATGACCCACTTCTATGAAAGGTGTGAAAAAAACGGTTTTTCGCCGATTACGGCCGACCGGTTGACTTTTTCCGGAATTTTCTTGCACCGCCTTAAGGCACTCGCCGAGCCCGACATTTTGATATATGACATGACCCACTTCTATGAAAGGTGTGAAAAAAACGGTTTTTCGCCGATTACGGCCGACCGGTTGACTTTTTCCGGAATTTTCTTGCACCGCCTTAAGGCACTCGCCGAGCCCGACATTTTGATATATGACATGACCCACTTCTATGAAAGGTGTGAAAAAAACGGTTTTTCGCCGATTACGGCCGACCGGTTGACTTTTTCCGGAATTTTCTTGCACCGCCTTAAGGCACTCGCCGAGCCCGACATTTTGATATATGACATGACCCACTTCTATGAAAGGTGTGAAAAAAACGGTTTTTCGCCGATTACGGCCGACCGGTTGACTTTTTCCGGAATTTTCTTGCACCGCCTTAAGGCACTCGCCGAGCCCGACATTTTGATATATGACATGACCCACTTCTATGAAAGGTGTGAAAAAAACGGTTTTTCGCCGATTACGGCCGACCGGTTGACTTTTTCCGGAATTTTCTTGCACCGCCTTAAGGCACTCGCCGAGCCCGACATTTTGATATATGACATGACCCACTTCTATGAAAGGTGTGAAAAAAACGGTTTTTCGCCGATTACGGCCGACCGGTTGACTTTTTCCGGAATTTTCTTGCACCGCCTTAAGGCACTCGCCGAGCCCGACATTTTGATATATGACATGACCCACTTCTATGAAAGGTGTGAAAAAAACGGTTTTTCGCCGATTACGGCCGACCGGTTGACTTTTTCCGGAATTTTCTTGCACCGCCTTAAGGCACTCGCCGAGCCCGACATTTTGATATATGACATGACCCACTTCTATGAAAGGTGTGAAAAAAACGGTTTTTCGCCGATTACGGCCGACCGGTTGACTTTTTCCGGAATTTTCTTGCACCGCCTTAAGGCACTCGCCGAGCCCGACATTTTGATATATGACATGACCCACTTCTATGAAAGGTGTGAAAAAAACGGTTTTTCGCCGATTACGGCCGACCGGTTGACTTTTTCCGGAATTTTCTTGCACCGCCTTAAGGCACTCGCCGAGCCCGACATTTTGATATATGACATGACCCACTTCTATGAAAGGTGTGAAAAAAACGGTTTTTCGCCGATTACGGCCGACCGGTTGACTTTTTCCGGAATTTTCTTGCACCGCCTTAAGGCACTCGCCGAGCCCGACATTTTGATATATGACATGACCCACTTCTATGAAAGGTGTGAAAAAAACGGTTTTTCGCCGATTACGGCCGACCGGTTGACTTTTTCCGGAATTTTCTTGCACCGCCTTAAGGCACTCGCCGAGCCCGACATTTTGATATATGACATGACCCACTTCTATGAAAGGTGTGAAAAAAACGGTTTTTCGCCGATTACGGCCGACCGGTTGACTTTTTCCGGAATTTTCTTGCACCGCCTTAAGGCACTCGCCGAGCCCGACATTTTGATATATGACATGACCCACTTCTATGAAAGGTGTGAAAAAAACGGTTTTTCGCCGATTACGGCCGACCGGTTGACTTTTTCCGGAATTTTCTTGCACCGCCTTAAGGCACTCGCCGAGCCCGACATTTTGATATATGACATGACCCACTTCTATGAAAGGTGTGAAAAAAACGGTTTTTCGCCGATTACGGCCGACCGGTTGACTTTTTCCGGAATTTTCTTGCACCGCCTTAAGGCACTCGCCGAGCCCGACATTTTGATATATGACATGACCCACTTCTATGAAAGGTGTGAAAAAAACGGTTTTTCGCCGATTACGGCCGACCGGTTGACTTTTTCCGGAATTTTCTTGCACCGCCTTAAGGCACTCGCCGAGCCCGACATTTTGATATATGACATGACCCACTTCTATGAAAGGTGTGAAAAAAACGGGTTTTCGCCGATTACGGCCGACCGGTTGACTTTTTCCGGAATTTTCTTGCACCGCCTTAAGGCACTCGCCGAGCCCGACATTTTGATATATGACATGACCCACTTCTATGAAAGGTGTGAAAAAAACGGTTTTTCGCCGATTACGGCCGACCGGTTGACTTTTTCCGGAATTTTCTTGCACCGCCTTAAGGCACTCGCCGAGCCCGACATTTTGATATATGACATGACCCACTTCTATGAAAGGTGTGAAAAAAACGGTTTTTCGCCGATTACGGCCGACCGGTTGACTTTTTCCGGAATTTTCTTGCACCGCCTTAAGGCACTCGCCGAGCCCGACATTTTGATATATGACATGACCCACTTCTATGAAAGGTGTGAAAAAAACGGTTTTTCGCCGATTACGGCCGACCGGTTGACTTTTTCCGGAATTTTCTTGCACCGCCTTAAGGCACTCGCCGAGCCCGACATTTTGATATATGACATGACCCACTTCTATGAAAGGTGTGAAAAAAACGGTTTTTCGCCGATTTCGGGGTATAATAAGTATTTGTCAAATATCTGTTTTACAATAAACGCTGAATGATAGATTACGTTTAAAAGTGGGAGATGAGGTGTAAGAAATATATTTGATACTTCAAAATAAAGATATTTTTGGTCGGTCGGTTTTCACTCAAAGTGCTCCGAAAATTGGGGTGGAGTCATCAATTAATGGCAGTAAGTATTAAAAAGCATGTATAAATTTTGCATTTTGTATGTATGACTAGGATAATTCTGCAAAAAGATGCATTTTAGCAGTCAGTGAGAGTTTGGGTAGTCGCACTGGCCGTAAACCTTACAATGTAAATATATGGAAAAATATTTACCATACCCATACCTAAACTTTAGGATAAACATGCATTCGAATTCAAGTTTTCGCAACAGGAATGACTCATTCCATTTCAGAAAAACGAAAAACAAAAACCGTTTATTAAACCATTTTGATTGAGATGTTATGTAGTTTATTTCTAAATACCTACCCTGTACACATTCGAAACGCCGAACAGGATATGAAACGCCAAAATACTCACTTCGGACACGGCCCTATTTCGGCTAATAAATTTAATTGATATCTTGCAAACACATATTATTCTTATATTCGTATATCGTATTTTCTTATATGTTCCAACATTTTAAATCATGTTCAAATTAATTTCATTCACAAATTACAATATTTCAGTTGCTCAACAGGTGCATTAATTTGTTCCCCCGTCTCTTTGCGCAGTAATAAAAATTTACGTTATTTTATCGCGACGTCTTTACGTAAACAACAAAATATATCTTACCTTTAACATGAATCTTTGAGTACAAAATTAATGTATTTATCATGCTTAAAGGAAATGTAACTTTAGGGGTAATTTCTAGTTTACCGGTCCCCAGTTATCAAGACTAATGTTTAAGGTACATTGTAGCTAGGTTTTGGTCCGGTTGATATTTGAAAGTAACGGTATAACTTTTTAATGTTAAGTTTTAACATTCTTGTTAAAGCTGCTCTCATAGTTTCCGGTGAAAAAATTCTCCAAAATGATACAGTAATACAAGTGATCTGAATAATCGTAATTTTTGGAATGCCGCATCGGCGTTTACGGTGCTTATACATGTAATCATGCCGGGGACAAATGTTCTTTTTGGGGAGTTTCTGTATATCTGTTAATAAGTGCGTAAACTGCAAAATTAAGAAATATGTTGCAAGTTCGCAATGCATTCTTGCAACAATCGTGTGAATTTGTGAAATACAAATTATAAACCAGGACCATTTATATCAATATAAACAATACAAATGTCATAAAGGCTGCTTAAAACTAAGAATTTGAAAAATGAAAAGGTCATATAGGCCGCATCGCTGTATAGGCCGTATCTTCGGTCATGCATGTAAGGCCGCGGCCTATTGTCATCAAAATACAGTAAATTGCACACTACCTGCAAATTCACTGTACAAACTAAATCGCGATTTGTGAAGTTATAAGTACCAATTTGCTACTAAGTATTTATCCGTAATTTGTGAACAGTTAACCAGTTGCCAGTTGGCAATCCGAAAGCTGACGGATATTAGAAATTGAGACCTTAGAGCTGTTATGATAGGGTGACTTTTAAGGAGAGCTATGACTCGCCAATGGTCGATTATACCCTAGTCACATTAACGCTACCATCTCCGTACCAGCAGGTTTTCAGTCGAAATGTTGCAAAATCGAATGGGGTCCGTACGTTCATCGTTGACTCTTGCATGCATCGTACTGATCTTTTGAACTCATAGAGGATTTGGAGACTCATAAACCCGCAAAAACAACAAAAAAGCTGATCATATGTTTACGTTACCGCAAAAAATCCATCTGAGCAACAGCCACCTCTTAACAACAGCCAATTTACAGATATCCGAGTGTTGGCTGCTGTAGGGAAGTTGCACTGTATATTATTGGTCATTACTATTGAAAAAAAAATTTGAAAGTTTTTATATTGTTTTTTATTAATTTGTCTTCTTAATAGTATACTCTGTATGAAATATATATTAAATGGTTGGAAATGAATTATTTTGCTAGTGTCTTTGTCAACAAATGAACAGACATTCTCGCTGACCGAGTAGAACATTTCGAAGTCGGGAGCAGCCCACAAGAGCCCCAGTAGAGCTCGTACGGGCATTGCACGATGTCCATGTGGATTTGGAACACCGCGAGGATCGTAAGAGCTTGCCGGTGCTTGTACGACTATTGTCGGAGAGTCGCAAGATCAACGAACGATGTTCGTACGATACTTCGGACACCGGATAGGGAATTTGCAATGTCCGCACGAAGCCCGCAAAACGTAACGTTCGCCATACGGGTTCCATACGACATCCTCCTTTCTATCTAAAATGAGAAATTTTCAGATATAATCAAACTGGTTTTTTTCTTGTTGTACGAAGACCGTGCAGGAATCGTGTGAGTGCCGTACGAACACACGTGCATCGTACGATAGACGTCCGAGATCCTTCCAAGCTCCACACGACTTGTCTGCGATGTTCGTACGGATATCTTTCAAGTGCATCCTCAAAAAGATCGTACGGGACCCGTATACATGTCACCAGAAGCTACGATTGTAGCATTTGACCTCTTGTAAATGTGAACTTCCATCGTCCAAGCGCCGGTTATAATATACATTAGCAAATACTTTTTGATATTTCTTAGTGTAACTGTATAGTGTAGATCCGCAAGCTACTCTAAACAAAATAGCCTAGTTACGATTCCATAATTTTTACCTTACTGGTACCTTGTTTTTACAAACATTTAACACAATGAAGAAACTGCCATATATTTCAAAGTGACGCAATAAACGATGGGGGGGAGAGAGAGAGAGAGAGAGAGAGAGAGAGAGAGAGAGAGAGAGAGAGAGAGAGAGAGAGAGAGAGAGAGAGAGAGAGAGAGAGAGAGAGAGAGAGAGAGAGAGAGAGAGAGAGAGTCTAAATTCTTGTTGTTGTTTTTTCTTTGCAGGCCATATTGAAAAAAGTTCTACCTTGTAATTATTTATGTCATACCTTCATAAAATAAAGTTTTTATCATTATTAATTTTATTATCATAAAAAATTAATTGACGACAATACAGTTAAACTTATTTTACTGCAGCAATGTGGATCTAATTTTTTTAATTCTAGCTTGGGAATATGATTTGAATATGCATTTGTGTACAACTTACACGATGGACAGCTAGAATACGGCTAAATTCATGTGATACGGGACGCCGTGTTTTACTCTTTGATGGATAGAACTTAAAAAAATATACACTATAAGCACTATTTGGACTGTTTTGGGTCCATTGTGCGGTGTAACGATGGTATAGGAATAGAAAATCTGAATGACCAATGTACATTTTGCCATGTACATTTGTTGGATATTGGATTGTACAGGTAAATATCAACCCATACGTAGGTTCACATAACTTAGATGAATAGAACTTATAGAATGATACATTTAAATCACTTTTTGTTATTTTTTAAAGTTTATTTCGTTGTATAACGACGGCAATAAAAAATCTGAATGTCCAATGTATATTTTGCAATGTACATTCGAGGGGTCAGAATCAACCCACACTGATGTTCGCATGTCTAAAAATTTGATGAAAGATACATTATAGGCACTTTTTGTTAGGTTTTATGGTCCCTTTCGTAGTGTAACGATGGTATAGGTATAGAAAATCTGAATGCCCAATGTACAATTTGGCATGTGCATTCGAGGGACATTGGACATTTAAATGTACATATTAATATAAACCTGGACGAGGTTTGCCGTGTGTTTTGTGCTTTGTAAAGCTCCTCGTTTTCTGTAAATAAAAGTTCGGGTTAAGAATCTGAATATCAAACCTACGCGAAGAGTTGTAGATCGGATATTCGAATATGCAATATCCAATCTTTTTCTAACATTCGGCGCTGGTGACTTTGGATAGTGTTACAAGCTCTGCTTGAACAGCGTTGGTATTGGATTCCAAGGATGTGAACTGAACCTGTGTAGGAACAAACGCCACCAGCCGACGACGTTGTGCGAATTGAACATCAACCTGCTCGAATCTATTTTCAATGTCAGTGAACAGCTTTTTGCACTGCTTTAGCAGTAAGGATAATTCAATAAAAAATTTAACTGTCAAGACGTCAAATACAAAACAGTTTATTCAAAATTTTGATTTAAATACAACTGTTCACATGCGTCACTCAATATATTCCGTTCTCACGTTGTATCTTATGAGAGCGGAGCTGATGCAATCAAATTGTTGTGACGGATTAGTTTTGTACATTATTTAAGAAATAACACAAATTCAATGCAACGAGCCTGAAGATTATCTGCTCCATATCGTGACAGATGTGTATTTAGTATGTCCAACATTGGTTACGTAGTTTCTATGACTTTTTTCTTATTACAATAGTTCCTGATGTTTCCACAAGCAAGTATACAAGCACCCAATAATACACATGAACCGCTAAAGTAATAAGTATAGGCATAAGTTCCATATGCGTCTTTCAACAAACCTACAATAAAAAAAAATTGTTTTCGAGTATTTTAATCTAACGAGTCAACTTTTAACCCATTGCTGATCAAAATGCCAAGAAACTTGACCTTATGAAATAAACAATGAATATTCCAGTATGCATTTTCAAATCAAAATATTACTTCTGAGACATTATACAAATTTTGCGGATTCTTGAAGAGACTGACTACAGTTATAAGATATTACATGTAATCGATTACAACAATGATGTCTGGTTGATTTAATCGGCATAGACTTAAGGCAACGATATAAACAGATAACTCTATATCGTAATATTCTCAATGTATACTGCGTCCAACTTTAAATACCAATTAACATAACTTATCTGTAATGTAAGACAAAACATCCAGGAATGTAAAGACGTCGGAGTATATGAACAACATGAAAATAATGTACATGTATTCTCTTAATCATTATTTTGCACGATTTGAAAGTTATAACTCACCGGCAACGGGTGGACCAATTAAGGTTCCGATTCCTTGAATTGCAAGAAGGATAGCAAAAGAGCTAGATAACTTATCAACGCCAAGAATATCTACAAGAACGACATTTCGTTGTGCTGCCTTTGTTCCCATAACACATCCGTGTAAAACACACACTGCTGTAAATTGCCCAAACGTTTGAAGAGATGGGAAGCAGAATTGTGCAATACACTGAATGAATGACATTGAGTTATAGATATAAGGCCTAAGTTCACGGACACTTTTAAGGTCAAGGACAAATCCAGATATAACCCTGCATACAGTATCACTTCCAGCAATAATCGACAATAGATAGGCGGCTTGAATATCTGAAAGTCCTCGCGATTTGGCAAGTGCTGGAAGAAACAGGCCACTACTAGGAAGTGTAAATATAAACGTTGCTATACATAGAGTAACGAAACGTATATCTTTCAACACGGAAAATGATATAAGTGTCTTTTTATCCTTCCTCGTTTTGCTAGTAAATTGTTGTCTTGTCAGTTTTTCCTCTTGAAGTTCTGGCTTGAGTTTTTCTTCTATGAGGTCTGGCTTAAGTTTATCTTCCTGACTTTCTTTGATCAAATGAATACTTCCGGAAGGAGGAACGTATGAAATAAGTGTTTCGTCCTCTTCTGCAGAAGATTTTAATGACATCTCGTCGAAGTTGTCAATTTTGTTTGTCGTCAGAGATGTTCTGTAATATTAAGGTTTAAGTAAATTACTAAAAACAAGTATTTTACAACTAGTTGTACATCTCGGTATTCCAAAACCAAAATTTGTTTACTTTTTTGAGCCGAGATGTTATTAAACGAAAAAGATTAAATTGCCTTTCTTAGGTTAAGAATAATCAAGTGGATTAAAATGACTGATTAACAGTTTTGGAATAGTAGAATAGTTCGTAGAAGTGGGACTGGCGGACAACACGTGTGATTAGAATGTTGTAAATGAGCAAGATGTAATTCGTATACCATTAATCACAAAATTCACGAAGAAAACACTCTAAATGATAAAATACGGTGCAGGTCTTCACGAAGAAAACACTCTCTAAATGATAAAATACGGTGCAGGTCTTTACATTTACATGCCACAGAATGAATCTTAAATAATCAAAATTTGTTTTTGCCGAATTCATACTTTGAAGTTTGAAGAGATGATTTATTTTTCTATGGTGTATGTTTAGCGTGAATGTACGAATACATGGTAACATGAAGGAAATTTAACGCAGAGGTGTTGTTGCTTTATACAAGAATTTTGCCTCCTTTAAATGTTATAATCTAGAGTGGAACTTTCGTGAACATACTTCTCTACATGAATAATATCCTTTGTTGCAGGTCTAAACAAAGATGCACATACAAAGAGATTACATGCAATTCCACTTAGCAAGATATATGTGCCTCTGAATCCATATTCCCGAAACATGAGTTCTATTGTAGGTGTGATGGCAAATCCTCCGATTCCAAATCCAGCAGATGCCAAGCCGAAAGCAAGACTGCGGCGTTTGTCGAAATATTCACCAAGTAGGATGGTAAGGGGTGTGAGGATAAATGATCTTCCGAACCCTGGGTACATTTATGATGTATAAGGGTTAAAGCTGCTCGCTCTCAGATTTTGGTAAAAAAAATAAAGTTCTTCAAACTGTATGTAAATAACGTATTTTAGAACATATGGTGATATAAAAAGGCTCTAGTATAAATTCATGTCACGTTTATCTCTAAATTTCGAAAAATATGCTACCAAATTCAAAAGCGTTGCAAACGCTTTTGAAATTTCAATATGAATATATAGTGTAGCGGTGCCGTGTAACCGATCTTTTCAATCGATTTCTGCAAATTCCTACCTAGATTTTTGGTTATTTCTTTTATTCTAGCCTTAAGTTTTATATTTATGAATAAGAATGTCAGTTTTTCTGAAAAATATTTTTTTCAACGGTAACTGAGAGCGAGCAGCTTTAAAGAGACACTCCCTAAAACTGGTGTCAAATTAAGTAATTTCAAAAGCATAAATTATAAATAATTTGCAAGCATTATTGCTTAACCTTTAAGTTTAAGTTATACATTCCAGTCATGTGAGGATAAAGATCTTCCTAACTCTAGGTAAATATATAAGGCTTAAAGAGACAATCCCTTAAACTGGTATCAAATTAAATAACTTCAAAAGCATAAATAGTATAATATTTGCAAGAGGTACTTATTGATTAACCTAAATTGTTAAGCTACACATTCCAGTCATCATCGGTAAAATCAGATTAAAAATGTGTTGCAATAATGTAAAGCATTCAATAAGCTACATGTATGTAGAATTGATGTAAGAACAATTGTACAATAGATGGACGGATAGCGATGTATTGCAGAAGGTCTATATGTTGCCTATTTTCGCTAAAATGAGGCATTTTGCAACATCATGCCGTTTTTATACAATGTATTTATTTATCCTTGTACTTGCACTGAGCCGTTATTTATGTATGGATAATAAATGCCACATTATTTAGAAAAAGAACAATTGCCTAAAATCAATTTGAGTTTTACAAGGGTTGTTGAACCGGACAGTTGTATTTGAAAAGTACATGTACTTTATCAATCTCCTTGGTGAGATTTAGGGCTGAATCGATCACCAGTTTTGGTTTTTATTCATTTCAGATCTTCATGGCTTGACACAGTATTTCAATATTTCTTTTATTTTCATGTTTTGTTTTTGGTAATGGTGACTCTTCCCGGACAGTATTCCTACGAACAAGCACGTAGTGATAGCATCAAGTGATAATGAAACTGCTAGCCAATCCCGTCACTATGTTTGGCTTAACTAGCTTTTGGTTTTGGCAAAATGTAATTCATTTACAAATTCAACTTAAAAAAACTAGCCTTAATCGAACTAGCCACTTCTGAAAAATCCATTCCTGTACGTTATGATCCATAAATACAATATGAGTATAAAGAATTTGTTTGAAAAACAGAAAGATCCTCAGAACTTTACCCTTTTTTTAATAAACTGTATAATGGCCAAAAAATTAAAACTTTTTTGCACTGATTTGTTACAGAGGGACCATGACAACAAAGATAATAATACTGAAATATTAATACGTAAAGTTTGTGACAATGAAGAAAGCGATCTACCTCCGAGAACTCCGTAACTAAAGTAGAGATATGTCAGGCTGTTAGCATATGCGGAAATATGGACGGCTATAACAAATACTACAGAGCCAAAGAAAGTCAATGTCCGACAGGAAAATCTGTTACAGAGTATGCTCACAACTGGACCTGAAGAGAACACAAACAGTAAAGAGTGTTTTCTCGTACTGAGATACAACTGAAGTGGCATATAAAAAGTTATAGATTCTTTTACTTCAGTATACATATGATTCTTCAGATAATATCGAAACGGTTGCTTTATAGCATTTAATAAATTTGTGTAAATTACAATCACGAAATTATACTATTTAAAACGCTAATTTGCTCTTGCAAAACCTTTTGAAACTATGTTCAAAGCTATAGCATTAAGATATGAAACTGTTAACGAGGTGCCATACGCAAGTAATGAATGCCCCAAAAGTGGTATCTCATACTCCGTGACCTTCCAGATGAGGACCAAGTACTTGTGTATTACACTTTATATCTCTGTGCTAAACATTAAAGCAAATTCTAAAAACTTCAAAATATAATAGATCGAATAACAGTCTTTACAGATAAAAATGTCTACATACAGAAAGTCAGACAGAGATGAAGCGCGCATCCCATTTCTTTTATGCGTATGACATGTCATCTACATGTGCTCAACATTTGTGCCATGTACTAGTAACGTTAAAATACTTCAATGCACGACAGAATTACCACCATGTGTACTGGATTCCATTACATTTAAATTCTTAAGCGTCACCTAAACCTTCAAGCCAGAGATGCGGGACTTGTACCTGTTGTCTCAATGTGAAGAACATGTGTGGCCAATTTCCCTTCAGTGCATGACAAAGTTACAGCCCAGACATGGATATGTGCATACAAACATGCTTTCGTGACCTTTGAATTCTAAATATGACCATGACATTGGAGGTAGGGACGTGGCGTTGCACGCGACACGTCGTCTTGATATGCCATATCATATGAAATTCCTTTATGGACAATGTTACAGCCCGGACGTCCGATGCGATTTTAATATGTCCACCTTTGGTGGCATAAATAAACATCACCTACGTTCATTGCATTTAAGTGTGTCTTCATTTAAGCTTCATAGAATTGAATTGGTCTACCTATATATTGAGTCGCTTCTCGCGTCTACAACAAATTATAGAAAAAACTATAGAAAGCCATGACTGTCTCATATGGACATTTTGTCTTTATCTGATTCCGAAATACAATCTATGGAACACTTAAGTCTTTATATAAAGCCAACCGTATATATTATAATTCCAAATTTTTGTTACATGAAGGCATTTTGTCTTTATATGTTATCGAAAGACAAAATGCCTTCATTTATTAAGACAAATTTGGAATTATAATCTATACGGTTGAAATCATATACAAATGTGCAGACATAACGGTTCCATATACTGTATTTCGATATCATGTAAAGAGGAGCGGTGGTGTAAAGGTTAAGGTGCCTGTCGCTCACCCCGGAGGTTGCGGGTTCGATCCCCACTGGGGTCACAACCGTACCTCCTTACATGACAAAAGTACTGCTTTTACGGCGTCATGATATATAAAATGTCCATATAAGACATCACGGCTTTCCATATAAAACAGTTAATTTTGTACACAAACCAGTTCGTGTATAAATCCAAATTAATCTTTAAAACAATTGAGGATGAATATATTACCAATCAGTAACCGGACTGTGGCAGATAGAGACGTAACCCAAGCGGTACCAGCTGCACTTCCGTCAAATTTTTCCAGAAACTTCACATAGAAAAGGCCAGAAGACCTTGTAAATCCGCCTTGCCAAAAATAAAAAGTATGTTTAGAAGAATATAAATAGCATAAATTGTATAATAAATATCTTAGTAAATAATAAATATTCATCGTGATAACAACTAAACAAGCAGTCGTCAGTATTTAAATAAATAAATGTTTTTTTAACATTATGTCGATCTCTTAAATTTGCACTCTCTAATTTTTTAATATTGACTGGTACGTACAATGTGCAAAGTTTGTTATGCATTTCTTTTAACGGATGGTACATATATTACCTATAATTGTTCGCAACAATAAACAGCCAAATACAATCACCCAACCCCATCCCCCATCTTGATACTTTTTCGTTATGTCATCACTTTCAATGATGATATTTTCTGCAAAATCTGTATCCTCAGTTACCCGTTCGCCTTCAACATCAGCATTGCCAATAAATTCAACCGATGTTTTTCTTGGGACGTCGTTTGTTTCTTCTTTCATATTCACAACCTGTTGTTTTGTTCCAATGTATATAATTATTTTCCTTTTTCACCTAACTATACGTCCCCTTTTGAAATACATTCCGCCATTAGATTTTTATCATTTAGTAAAGAACAATCGCAAATAATCTACAATCCGACAAACACTATGCAGTATATTAATTAAGTTAAATTGTAGTAAATTAAACGTAACGATAACTAGGTTATCGGAATACTTGCTCAATGAAATAGCAAAAGTTAATTTACACATTGTTATCAACAGCCAGGTTAATATATAGACTTGTACCCAAGCGATAAGATGCAATTACGCCTTATTACAATGTAAATTAAAGTTATATTTAAATTATGACAGATAATGTTAGTAAATTGATTTATTTTAATGTAAACATATGATGTGTTTATACATCTTAGAAAATGCCCGTATTTCTTTATTCCAATAAAATTGTTAAAATACACTGCGCATGTAACATATATTGAATGTATTTGTATTTATTTCGTTCGTTGCCAAAGTCATGTAAATGATGATTTGCAATAAAGGTATTGTTGTTTGTTGTTTATTCGTCATTTTACGTTCCTTGAATAGATTATATATGTTTGGAGAATATAATCTGCTAGTTGTAGGTAGTGTCGGTAATGTTCTTTAAGGAAGATAGTGTATCCCCAAACTGCATTTATAGTATTTAATTTACCTATTCGGATGTCTTAAACAGAAAATTTTATAAAAAAAAGTTTATATTGACTATTTTTCTGCTAGACCATTCAATTTTGTAGACTTTTAAATGAGTATTTACTTTTTATTTTCTTGTGTTCTTATGTCTGAAAGTTGTAGCTTTTAACTGTTATATCTTAATCTTGCAAAAGATCAAACTATATCTTTTTTTGCAGAACTAAAAGTAAAATATTTAACAAGAGCCCCCCCCCCCCCCTATATCACTCACCTTTGTACCATGACCTTTCACACTAAGATCACGACAAGACGATTTTTACAGTGTTTCCTATATCTCCATATACAGTAAAGTGACCGACAGGGCATGGTTAAATTTGACCCCTAGGTCATGATTTGAACAAACCTGAAAGAAATCCACTAGACAGTGTTACATACCAAAATTTACGCTCTAAGATTTGTTCTTTTGGAGTTGAAGATTTTAAAAGTATTTACTTTATAAATCTATATGAAAACCAGTGACCCCCGGGAGTGGTCAATTTTGACCTTAGGGACATGATTTGAACATACTTGTTAGAGGTCAACTATTTATTCATTCATTCATCATTCATTCATTGATTTGTTGCATAAATGTTATTTCTTTTCAGAAGGCCACATTGTAAATAAGTCAAATGTTTTGTACATTTACTTAATGTGTTTACCTTCTATAAATAAAGATTTTATCATTATTATTATAATTATTATTAAAATTATAATAGTATAAGATACGAAATATCTAAGCTTTTCGCCTTTAGGTTTTGGAATGGAATAATTAAAATTTTTTCCTACATAAATCTACATGTTTATAAAAGCCATTGACCCCCTGGGAGAATCCTTTTTGACCACAGGGACATGATTTGAAAAAACTTGGTAGAGGTCCTCTAAACAGTGTAACATACTGATATACCTTGTGGTTTTGGAGTTGGATATTTAAAAACAAATTCCTACATAAATATAATATGAAAAGCAGTGGCCCAAGAAATACTTGGTTTTATTGTCTAACAGGACAGTGTAACACACCAAATATCTTAGCTCTAGGCATTGTAGTTTTGGAGAAGAAGATTTTTAAAGTTTTTCTTAAATTAGTATATGTAGAATGAAATGACCCTAAGAGCAGTACCAATTATGCCTAGTGAATCATTTGAAGAGATCTACTAGGCGATGCTATCCGCAAATACCAAACCTCTGGGCCTTCCTTCTTTTTGGAAGAAGATTTTTCCGGGTTTTCCTTTCCGTTGTTATGCCAACCAAAGTTCTACATTGAATACATTTCTTTCAACAGATTTACTGTTACCTCCACATTTGACTCACTGATGCTAAAAAAGGGATCATCTACAGGTTGCAGGCAACCCTCTGAGCAAGTGCCATAAATGTCAAATGAAAAGTGTGACTTCTAGAATGTTATCAAGGAAAAGTTTAAGGTTAGAAGATGGACAAACCATCTTGGCATAAGCGCTGCTGTACTTAGTCCATAAAAGTTAAAACGAGTTAAAAATCTGCTAGCGGCTTGGAGCAGTCTATGAAGAAGTGCGTACACATTTTTGGTATGGTAAAGGTAATACAATGAACATGTAATTGTATGTCACAGATCATTTATTTTTGTTCATGTGTACAGGTGTACTATATAAAACCAAGGTTTAAGGCCAAAGTGTGAGCTATGTCGCTATCGTACAGGGTAATAATGGTAAGACTACATTCCATGCCTGAAAGAGCTGCAAAAATATGCTATGTAACACTATGTGAAAGGGTTTGAGCTTAAAGAGTTACCTTGGCCTCGGAAGTAGGTTGCTGGGTGTTGCATGAGCGGTCGAATCTGATATGCGATTATCGGAAAATCAGGTAAACAGGAATTGTCTTTTGATCGCGGGCAATCTGTGCATATTGCAATGCAGAGAGTGGTCGTGTCAAATTCGACCGCTCATTAATCCGTGTTACAAACACTGTATTCGCCGAGGTCTACTACTTGTTTATTATTTAACACCTTTGATAACGACAGAGACCGCCTCGTGCTGTTTGGCAGGTAGCGACAAATTAGCTCCGCCTTCTTTCGTATATTAACCAATAGACAATCGATTCTTGACTGACGGCGAAATTGCCGAAACTTATAACGACGCCCCGCCTACTTTCGTATGTTATCAAAAAGACGACTATCGGATTTTGATTGACACAGCGAAAGTGCCGAGACTCGTGCCCTCCCCTTCCCAAAAGAAACCGCAGATTTATTTCGTTCTGAAAATCGATCTCTAGGACACTGGATCCGGATTCACCTGGAACTTTGACACACCTGTATTTAAACACGCGAGCAATGAGTACTGAATTGATAACACGACCTATTAACATATTTTGTTGAGTCTTCTTAACACCGTACTGATGCAAACGTCCGCTTTTATTACAATTTGACCAACCTTTCATTGATCAAATCCCAAAGTGTTTGAAGAGATTGTGCAAAATACACACCTTTACATGGGTAACAATCTTTTGAAGTTATATTGAAATTGGTCCATGCATTACAAGGGTGCAATGCGGACAAAAAAAAAAGTTGCCACATACTTCAAGCCCTTAAGAGTGACCTTTACCTGGGTGTGGTGCATGACAAACCCTCATCACATGGGTAACAATTGTGACTAATTATATTTATCCATGCATATTGAAAATACAGACCGATAACACAATTGTATGTAGAAGTGTTTTAGCCCCAAGTGACTTTGCTCTTCGGAGTAGCTTTGTGACTTGTTTTTGTGCATGACACACCCTTGAGTATAGGTAACAATTGTGTGAAGGTAATCGCAATCGGTTCATGCATATGGAAAATACAAACCGGAAATGAAATTGCATTTAGAAGTGTTTTGAGCCACAAATAAGAGCCCTAAGTCAGTGTGACCTTGGCCTTGCGAGTAGGTGGCTGATTGATGCGCATGGCTCATTCTTGGGTATCGGTAATAACTGTTTGAAGTTATGTCAATATTGGTCCATGCATGTGGAAGATATAGAACTGAAACGAAATTGCATGAAGTAGTGTTTGAGCCAGAAGTGTGACCCTGACTTTGGGAGGTGGCCAGTTGCTGTGCAGGACACAACCTTGTGGTATAGGTAACGATTGCGTCAAGTTCTATCGAAATTGGTCCTTTGATGTGGAAGATACAAAATTACAGACAGACGGGTGGTCACAGCGCAAACTTATAGTACCTAAACAGGTCATAAATGTACGGGTAGTACAGAGGACTAGTAACGGGAGGTAATTAATAAAAATGCTGGGAAATACTGATAATATGCCTATTAATAATTAAGGTTGCCATGAAATTTTATTAAACCTCCAGTACCTGCGGAGATATAGCGTGCTCTGTATCTTCAATATAACAGTATTCAAAGGACCATAACAAGCAACTAGATACTCCATTGTATAAGATTTGACACATGGGCAGAAAGGCACAGACATTACTTTGAGCCCTGGTATATTGCACAGGAACAAAACTGGAATATTAAATCCCAGAATAGTTTGAAAGCTGGTTGCATAAGATGGCAAGAATGCAACAACGGCCTTCAAAATCTGAAGAAATAAATTGACCCGATTTAAAAACGATACTTGCATTTCCATCTTTAGGATGGCACCTCAATTAATTATATATGGATGTTCAGGACTGAATTATTTAATCAAGGGAAAAGTGACCATTAAACGAACTAAACTATAACAGTTTATTCCAGTCTCATTCATGTACAGCATATACAAGACATATTATTATATTTTGCACAGAACAAGAATATTCACAGTACTGTTACAGTACTTCGACCTAGTTTTTTAACTCCTGGAGAACCAATTTTGAACTGGACCTAGATTCCATCAAGACTATTATTCCGACCTAGTCTTTTACCCCACGAGAACCATTTTTGAACTGGACCTAGAATTCATCAAGACAATTATTCTGACAAAGTTTCATGAAGATCTAAAGTAAAGTGCAGCCTTTATTGCATACGTAAAGTTTTCCTATGATTTAACCTCGTGGCTAGTTTATGATCCGAGACCTTGAATTAAATTCTATCAAGCAAATTTGGCAAAGTTTCATGAAAATCCAGTGATAAATGCAGCCTGTATTGCATACACAAGATTTTTCTATGATTTAGCTGGTGACATAGTTTTTAACCTTAGATGACCCATATACAAACTTGACCTAGGTTTCATAAAGACAGTGATTCTGACAAAGATTCATATCAATACTATTCTATCAAATCTCAATTGTGAAACAAGTTCTTACAACTTGCATTAATCGCTCTGGAGACTCATTCCAGATGCAATCAACCTCAAAGAGAGAGGCAATGCGGAATTATCTATGTCTTGCCTAAGGCCACTACCACAACTTGGACACCGATGGGATCTAAGACTGGAAACTTCTGATCATGAGACCAGGTTTTATGACGATTCCCTTATAAGTTTCATCAACACTAGTTAAGTGGTTTCAGACGAGATGTCCTTTGAAGCAAAAGGTAGATGGATGACGTACGCAGGATGGCCAGTGGCAGGCGAGCTTAAAACTATTGAAGCCAAAATTGTGGTTCTTTGTGCACTACAATCCTCTTTGTCACTTAAATCTGTTCTTTTAAGTCTGAAGTCAATCCCATGTATTGCTTTTAAGTTATGATCCATAAAAGCAAGCAGGGACCTACAGAACCGCCTGTAAATTACTATGTATCTGTGCCACCCTTTAGTGGCATGAAAAATGGCTGCTAGAGCATTTGCAAGGTTTTTCATTTACTTGACTAGAAGACCTTATTTTATACCCCAGGTAACCCAGTTTCAATCATGGCCTAGAGGCCTGTACTGTGTCATGTGGGAGGGCAGGCGAAAGGTTCTTTCGGCCACCGAAAGGGACATCGGTCATACCATCCCTCTTCAATTTCATCCCATGTGTTAAGTGACTTTTGTCCTTTTGTACTTCCTCTAACTTTTTGAAACTTTAACTGTGACTTGTAGATCTCCAATGAAGGATCAGCAAACTTTGGGAAATCTGCCTTTGGAGCCTTGAGTATATATTCTGATGGTCCTGAACATAAATGCTTGTAATTCAACACAAGCCAGGTAGCAATGACAGTTTGGTAGCTGAGTTTACCATTGACAAAAAATCCAAATTCTCTACTTTCAAGTAATATGTCATTTTCAGAATCATAGAAAAAAAAATGAATTTCCTTGTCGGATGCTAAAACCAATGGAATTAAAAAATGTTTCATCAGTGGGTGACGTTGATGCTGCAAATAGGAAAACGTTATCGTCTGAGCCAGTACTTGATCTCTGGTCGCAAGAGATCCAATATCTTCATATTTTTCTTCAATAGAAGATCTTCCTCCTGGACTGTCATCTACTGTAGGAGATACGTGAACACCAACCTCATTGTTTTCTAGGATAATATCCAAGCACCCGTGCCAAACATCCTTATGACCTGAAAAAAGTATCAACATGATCTAACTAGCCCAAAACAGTACATACTCAGAAAATATTTTACAGATACAAAATGTATGTGTGTATAGCACACATTTTAACATTCATCTAGATATATGATGTGCAATGGGATAAGAAAAGCACCCTTAAGGCAAAATTTTGACTTTTTTTCAATTTTTATAATTTTATTTCAAAATATCAATTTTTGTGCATAAATATTTGCTACATTCACATGCCAGCATTCAATTCACTGTATCTATTTGATTGTGATAAGGGTCGTCCTAAAAAAACTTAACCCAGATTCAGGCTAATTTCCAAGTCAAAAAGGGCCATAATTCAGTAAAAATGCTTGACAGGGTTATCTATAGATGGGGCTATGATATACTGCAATTTTGATATGATAGCTATATGTGAAATAGTTTAGACAAAATGTGGACTTGTACAAAATACTTAACCAAGGAGTGATGCCAACACTGATGTGAGTAGAATAGCTCTCCCTATTCTTATATATTAATAGTCTAGCTATTTACGTGTATTAGCTGAACACAATTTGTAAACACACAAGGAGGTTATTAAATAACAATACATGCCCTTCCCCAATTATCACAGTAGGGCATAGAAATGAGACATGTAAGCTGGAATTGCAGTTGTTGCACCCTTCCAATGACCCATATCCCTGTATGAAATTCGCACTAATAACTTTTGAGTTATGATCAATTTTCATAAAGATTGATTGTAAAAATTAACGTTGCCTGTAACTTTTTCACAATGTGAACATACATGTAATTCAAAGACCGACCAGAAAGACAACTGACATCAAAAGATCACAGTGGCTCATCTTAAGCACTCTGGAGTGTTCAAGAAGAACTTAAAAAGAACTGTGAAGTTTGCCTTTTAAACTCACTGCACCACTTACCAATAGATGTGTCATCAAATAATTTCAAGATGTTTTTTTCTTTACAATCTTCACAACAGCACAGGCTTTCTTTCTTGCGAGCGGAATACTCATCCATTATAAATTTCTTTGAAACAGAGAGCTTGGAGAAGAAGTGAGCTGCAAGAGTTATTGTCAGATGTGTTTCACGATCTCCTTCACTTGAACCTGTATTAACTGCTCCAAGATGCTCATGGGAATCTGAAATGTAAAGAAGAGGACCATGATAGCCATATATTGCTCACCTGAGTGACAATTTGCATATCAAGAAAAATATTCCAATACATTTTCATACTGATTGCATGAAAAATGTGGCTTCTAGCGTGCTCACACTTTAACACTGTTAAAATGGTTTTCCTTTGTTTTTACTGTGTGACCTAGTTTTTGACCCCATCTGACCTAGGTGCAAACCTGACCTAGAGATTAAAGAGACAATCATTCTGACTAATTATCATGATAATCATGTAAATGTAGTTCCTAGTTAGTTAACAAGGTTTCTCTTTTGATTTGCCAGTGACATAGTACAGTTTTTGACCCGATATGACACATTTTTTAACTCGACGTACATGTAGATTTTATCAAGACACTCATCATTCTGACAAAGGTTCACGAAGATCCAATGAAAAATGCAGCTACACAAGCGTTTTCTATGATTTGACTTGGTGACCTACTTTTTGACCCATATTCAAATTGACCTAGATTTCATCAAGACACTTATTCTGACAGAGTTTCACAAACATCAAAACTAATGAAAAAGAGGGCCATGATGGCCCTTTATCGCTCACCTGAGTGACATTGCTAGACACACAGTCTGACCAATTTTCTTTCGAATTTCGTCTAGAGTATTTTACATGTAACAAGGATTCCCTTTTTTTGCTATGGTGACCTAGTTTTGACCTAATATGATTTATTTTCGAACCCTACCTAGATTACATCAAGACACTCATTCTGACAAAGTTTCTTGGAGATCTAATGAAAACTATAGCCTCTATTGCATATACTAGGTTTTTCTATAATTTGACCTAGTGACCTAATTTTTGACCGAACATAACCCATATTCTAAACTGGAACTAGATTGCATTAAGACACTCATTCTGACATTTCATGACTATCCAGTGAAAAATGCAGCCTCTGTCTTAAGTGTGGACGGACGTCGGACCATAGACAGACCACTTACACCAGGCGATCAGATTATCACTTTATGTTCAGCAGAGTTAGAAAAGAAAAAAGGGGCCTTATGGCCGTTGCCACCGTACAACGATTTTAACAAAGTGCTAAAATCACGAAACAACCTTTCTGACAAATTTCCAGGATATTTGGGCGAAATGTACCTCTAGAGTGTTACAAGGTTTTTCCACATTTGGGCTCTGTGACCTAGTTTTTGACCCCAGATACCCATATTCGAACTTGAGCTAAAATCATAGAAACAACCTTTCTGACAAATTTCCAGGATATTTGGGCTGAAAAGTAACCTCTGGAGTGTTAACAAGGTTTTCCATATTTGGGCTCTGTGACCTAGTTTTGACCCCAGATGACCCATATTCGAACTTGAGCTAGAAATCATCGAAACAACCTTTCCGACAAATTTCCAAGATATTTGGGCTGAAAATGTTACCTCTAGAGTGTTAACAAGGTTTTTCCATATTTGGGCTGTGTGACCTAGTTTTTGACCCCAGATGACCCATATTCGAACTTGAGCTAGAAATCATTGAAACAACCTTTCTGACAAATTTCAAGGATATCTGGGCTGAAAAGTAACATCTAGAGTGTTAACAAGGTTTTTCCATATTTGGGCTCTGTGACCTAGTTTTTGACCCCAGATGATCCATATTCGAATTTGGGCTAGAAATCATCGAAACAACCTTTCTGACAAATTTCCAGGATATTTGGGCTGAAAATGTAACCTCTGGAGTGTTAACAAGGTTTTTCCACATTTGGGCTCTGTGACCTAGTTTTTGACCCCAGATGACCCATATTCGAACTTGAGCTAGAAATCATCAAAACAACCTTTCCGACAAATTTCCAGGATATTTGGGCTGAAAAGTAACCTCTGGAGTGTTAACAAGGTTTTTCCCATTTGGGCTCTGTGACCTAGTTTTTGACCCCAGATGACCCATATTCGAACTTTGAGCTGAAATCATCAAAACAACCTTTCCGACAAATTTCCAGGATATTTGGGCTGAAAATGTTACCTCTAGAGTGTTAACAAGGTTTTTCCATATTTGGGCTGTGTGACCTAGTTTTTGACCCCAGATGACCCATATTCGAACTTGAGCTAGAAATCACCGAAACAACCTTTCTGACAAATTTCAAGGATATCTGGGCTGAAAATGTAACATCTAGAGGTTAACAAGGTTTTTCCATATTTGGGCTGTGACCTAGTTTTTGACCCCAGATGACCCATATTCGAATTTGGGCTAGAAATCATCGAAACAACCTTTCTGACATATTCCCAGGATATTTGGGCTGAAAATGTTACCTCTAGAGTGTTAACAAGGTTTTTCCATATTCAGGCTGTGTGACCTAGTTTTTGACCCCAGATGACCCATATTCGAACTTGAGCTAGAAATCATCTTACCAACCTTTCTGACAAATTTCCAGGATATTTTGGCTGAAAATGTTACCTCTAGAGTGTTAACAAGGTTTTTCCATATTTGGGCTGTGTGACCTAGTTTTTGACCCCAGGTGACCCATATTAAAACTTGAGCTGAAATCAACCAAACAACCTTTCTGACAAATTGCCAGGATATTTGGACTGAAACAGTAGCCTCTAGAGTCTTAACAAGATTTTTCTATTTTTTGGGTCATGTGACCTAGTTTTTCATCCGAGTGACCCTATTCGAATTCGTCCGAGTTACTACTGGGACAAACATCCTGACCAAGTTTCGTGACAATTGAGGCAAAAATGTGACCACTAGAGTGTTAACGAACTAAGTGTGGACGGACGACGGACATTCATCGATCCTAATAGCTCACCCTGAGCCAGCTCAGGTGAGCTAAAAACTTCAAACTGACAGGAAAAGTATCGTGAACAAGCAAATTTACTGACTTTATATCCCCCGCCAAATGAAGCAAAATTTAATATTACTGAAAAAGAACAACTGGAAAGTGTATTGGTTTGTATGTTTCAGACAAAAAAGCATTTTTTAACTTTCACCACTGCACTGGGGCCTCATCTCTGTGGGGATTATATTTTCTTGAAGTTACAGTAATAAGTAATAACTGTTGTAAATCAAATCAGTACAACAAGTTTCAGACAACAAGAATTCTTAAGTTTCTTTATAGAATAATGTTGTCAGAAAAGCATAACATCCCCTTCAGGGCCTCATTTTTGTAAAAATCCAGTTTCTAAATTTTCCGTTGTTAGAGACTACAAAGTTGATTATTTGTTTGTGCCAAACAAAATTTCACGACCCCATTCTGGCCTCATCTCTAAGAGGATATTCATTCTTCTGCATCTTAGTCATACAGAATTCAAATGTTGTAAGTTAAATTAAATCAGTACTATTAGTTTCAGATAATAAAAATTCTTAAGTTTCTATAAAGAATATTTAAGAAAAGCGCTACACCCCATTAAGGGCCTCATATCTAAAAAAATCCATTTTCTAAATTTTCAATTCTTAGATACTAGGAAGTTGATTACTTTTAACAAATATAATCAAATTCTGACAAGCCTTTTGTATTAAAAAAAAGAAGAATTTTCAAATACATTTTGTATCTGAAACCGCCCAAATTCAGCATCATTTAGGATAACATACTTTCATCAAACAGATATGTCAGCAAAGGAATAAGAAGCGCCTGCGTCTCTTCATCTTCCGGAATGTGTCCTTCCTTCCCAGTTAAATCGTTCAAAATTTTAATTCCTCTATCAAAGATGCTTCCAAATGGATAAAGTTCTACAATGGCTGCCTTTACTTGGCATGTTGCTCTCGAAAATGGCATTTCTGCATTTCCGTCACAGGAACTAATCTTGTTCGAAATTAAGGAATTAGTACGATCAAAACAGCCACAAAGCCTCCTATACGAATCAATGAATGCTTTTTTATCATGGGACCTATGAAACCTATCAAATATAGTTTGTACTCTTAATTTTTTTGCAGGTGGTCCATCGCTAGCACTTGCTGCCATTGTGATCAGCAGTTTTCTGGGTTTTCAGCAACAAAGCTTATGACAAATCTCACAAATCCTTCACACAACACACCCCTTTCCATGCAAACCTGAAATAAACAAAATACAAAATGTACTCTAATATGAAAAAGTTTTCTGCAGATTATGTCTAAGATAAGGCTGATTTCCCCCTAAAAACTGGACGAAAAATACAATTTCAGGCTAAAATAAGGCGAGCATAGAATATCTCTCAAACTCGATCCACCTTAAGGGCCCTGAAAATATTTAGAGTTTCTAAGAGACTAAATTCGCCTTAAGCCGAAACTATTCAATATAAATTGCAAAGATATTAATTTATCACGTGTTAATTTTTAAGGTGGAGAAAGCAACCAAGTATCAACTCCTGGACAGGAACTTCTTCTATTATCATTAACCTGCTCTCTGATTGCTTAATATTCAAATGTAAGAACTGTGAACGGCTTCGCAGACATTTCGGAAAGTTTTTGACCAGTGTAATATGAAATATTTTCATGATCTGCTGTTTTTTTGTGATAAAAAGGATGGTTTCATTGCATAAAACTGAATAAATCTTATTCAATGACAGCTATTGATAACTTTTTGAAAAAGATTCATTTCTATTCAAAGGCTGTTTTTCAGTATAAATAAATTGAGCTTAGTTGGTGAATGCAGCAGACTGCTTTAAAGGGACATACCCTATAACTGATGTCAAACTAAACAACTTCCTAAACATAAATAATAGACTCTTTGGATGTATAGTAAACCTAAATGTTTAAGCTATGTATTCCAGTCATTATCGTTTAATTCAGCATTTCAAAATATGCTGCAGTACCGTAAATCATTCAATAACATATGTAGAGTTGTTGTTGTACAATAAATGGGTGGATGTGATTTATTACAGAAGACCCCTATAATAATTGTGGTAAAGCGGGGCATTTTTCGCCATAGGTCCTTCTTTGAAATTGTATTTATTTACCATTTTACGTTCATTGAACACATTGTCTATGTTTGGAAAATGTAATCGGCTAGATGTAGGGTATGTCCCTTTAAAGAGGTTTTACTCTTATTATAACTGATATTCCCTATAACTGATGCCAAACTAAACAACCTCCAAAACATAAATAATAGAATCTATGTGAACCCTGTATGTAAATTTGTCAATGACTCTCTCCATATCTATTATATGCATGTTCCTTCTTTTCGTCATGCGAAGCAGTTTTGCACAAAACTTTAATATAAGTTATGAAAATAAGTACTGATACATAATTGCCTTCTGAATGTTCGCATAATATTGAAACCAGCATCAACACTAACTAAATAATGTTTCAAAGAGTGATACCTATAAAACAAATGAATATCATACGGTGCAGAACTGATCATGATCTGTACTGATTGAAAATTCATGTAGAAGAACTTGCTGCTAGCATGACAGTGTTACTTATCAAAATAACAATCTCTCGGCAGTGACTGCATCCATATAAACAGTAAGATAATGTACAAAGTAAACTTCACAAAAATACAAGTTACAGTATTCAAGTGATTATCGGACCCGTTGTTAGCAAATTACTGAGCATAAAAATGTTCTATATGCGTGCATTTGAAAAACAGTCATTTTAAATGCATTCAGGAAACATGTTGGAAATAAACATGTATTTTTCATTACAAATTATTTATCTTAATTAGACGCATGAATATACTAATGAATGGATTTACAAAAAGAATTAGATTTTGAGGCATTTACTGTTTGGACTCAAGTTCGAATCCTCCATGCAGAGTTAGACATAAACATTTCAACAACGACCTAAGAGCTATAAACCGGGGACACATCCGGCTTCTGTACGTATACAGGTGTTTGATGTTTTATTAAAAAATGAAGATGATTGTTTCTAAAGATCGCACTAAGTGGAAAAAAAAATTTGATGACGTAACATCAAACATTGTGACACACTACTGTAACATTAACACCTCGTGCTCAGGCTTAGATTCAAACCCGGGACCTATATATACCAGTATTACAGTTTTGCTGATTTAATAGCTTTCTTATTCAATATAATGTAGTGGCATCTTGTTGCAATTTAGTAATTTGAATGACAGTTGAAGCTGATATGAACTAAAGCACAACTGAAGTAGGATATTACGCCCTGAGGTAGCAGGGTCGAACCCATGACTCCCGGTCTATGTAAGGTCATAGTGAGTTCAAGTCAGCTGCTCTTACCACTAGACCACAGAGGCAGACCACCTCAGCCAGTATGGTATGTGCGACAACAAACGTTTTATACATTATTGCGAAGGACTATACAGAAATGTTATCATGCACTGATAAAATACTTTTATGTGGACTTAAAAGTGTCCTGCCTAAGGACACTACCGCATACAGTATACACGTACATATTGTGTAAAATAATGACAAGAAAACATTTAAACACAAGACAAAAGTCCCGCGATTACGATGTTACTTTTACATGTGCATACAGTATATGGCACTATAAATATACCAATGCAATGGCCTTTATTTCAACAGATAATCCTAAAATTGCTCCTCAATTTAAAAGTACAATTGTAGATACTGAGCAGTATTACTTCAATGATACGTCAATGAACACTTTCTGGTAAAGGAACTTTATGCAGTATGTCAGACTTGTTTACAGTAAATAATAATCAGCTCTGTCGTTATGCCTAAGCACTTTTTTCAATCAGCAACATTTAGAGTGATCACGAGGCTTTAATATATTATTTTCAATCTTTTCTCGGATACTTTGTGTCTTCCATTTTTTCTGGATACTTTCTGTCTTCTTTGTAGTACGCTTTCATTCTATGAAGTATGCTATACATGAAGATTATAACATACAAATTGTAAATAATCTTCAATATGGAAAAATTAAAGATGGGCAATATAACATATCTTTGACAATGATTAAACTTGTGTTACTAGCCTCCATCAGGATTTATTATATTAACGGATTGTGAAACGGTGCAAAAAAGTACGAATTCTCTGTCTCGCCGAGATTTTGCGAGATTTCATCACTACAATGACGCCATTTTAAGTAAGCAAATACAGAAAATCATTGATAAATATATTCGTCAATTTATAAATAATATCAGTTTTTCAACGTTGAAATTCTACAAAACAAATGTGTAAGATATAAATAAACAACTGAGTAGTTTTGTGTGTGAAGTCACATCGATTTTTTGCTACATACACCCTTTCAAGTGCTGATCATCTGTAAGAATGTTTGACGAGAAGGTGAAAAAAATGGCTAACATAGCCCAACTTTCCAGCGATTTTCTGCCGTTCTTTTGTGTTTGCGTGAATAATATGGGTTTGGTTACATTGAGAAAGGGTTTGGAAAGTGGTCGCAGTAATTCCTTTTGTTAAAAAGCTGGTAAGTAATAAAGGAGAAGTTCGTAAATTTAGGTCAATTTTAACTTTTGCGCTGAAAAATGGCGGAGTTTGCCAAACCAGGGTCTATGCTGTCACGAATTTTCGTACTTGTGTCGTCATTGTGTTAAAAAGATGAATTAAATTACATTCAAGAATCATTGATAAATCCATTAAAGTATTTGAAAACCCGTTTTAATGGCTAACAATAGTTTGTAGCACTTTTGAAAATGAGCGTCATTCGGCTGTAAATAAGATTGGTAGCCATACTTGTCATGCTGTGTGTTACTTATAGCCTAGGAAAATAACATATTTTTTATGTGAAAATGATCATTTTAAGCATGTGAGAAGATGTTAAATGACTGATCTCCATAAAAAATTTCAGTTTCATAAGTAAACACTTGATATTACGGTTAAAATGTGTTTACATGTGTAAAATTATATTTTTGAGGTGAGCAATTGCAATTTGTTGCAATTATTTTGTTTTTCTGCGAACATACCAATTAATTTGTTTCCGATCAAAAGAGAACACTATTAGACCAAAAGACTAGGTAGCCGGTCATGGCTACCTAGCCACTGCCATTGTAAAATGGGTCTGCGTTTGCAGTCGAATTATTGAGACTACCAGCCTGTAAAAATGGTTTGTCTTTGAAGATGAAATAGCGAGATTTATTGGAGACTAATGCAAACTCAGGTCTACTTTCATTACTGAAGGAACTAGAAGAACTACATGTAGATAAAATAGATCACTCGGGCTACGGAGTTGATAAAACATTGTACTTTTCATATTTATCCGAATTATCGAAAGCAGTCGGAAAATGTGTCACTAGCTTTTCACCTATAATCCTTAAAATTGACAGTTTTGTTCAAAAGTAACCTCTGCAATCTTTAGAAAACTTTGGATAATAACTGTGGAATTTGAAAATAACCTACAAAATGTACCTGTTTTGTTATAAATCGACTTTTGCAGACCCGTTTTGGTAATCAATGGGGCTATGGTCACTCCGTGCTGACTAAAACGGTAGTTGTCATCTATGTTTTTAATGGGACTCTCTTTACATCTAGAAGATTATACAAAATGAACGTAAAAAGATGAATAAATACAATTTTCGAAAAACGCCTAATTCTAGCAAATATAATCAACAGACTTGTAGGTAGACTTCCTTTCATGACATATTGTTTTTTCGTGTGTGAACTTTTGCAAATAAGCAATTTAAACGAATTCTATTGTCTTAGTAATTAGGGTACAGGGTGTTACCATGTGTATATGGTGATTTTGATTTTACATTTTCCATCAGTCAACTGTTGTTTTTTTAAAAATCTTTTTGCTTCTGAGTGGTACAGTGTAATTCGTGAAATTGATTTCACCACTTGAGTTTTCTGCACGGGCTGTGTGACCTTAACGTATTGATATTTTATAATTCACAAAAGCATTATAGTCCAGTCCCTATTGTTAGCTTTGCAGATGCAACACAATACATTGTGTTCTTTAATGCTGCGTCGATTAGGCTTACTTGCTGCTATAAAATCATGACCTTTTAAAAGTAATGTGTACGTGACCTGTCCTGTTTATATGGCGAAGAACTATTTTAAAAGCAGTTCAGTCTCATTTTCCAAACTCATACACGTGCTACTTCTTCATTTGCAATGCATTATAGAGCAACATATTATATCCAAGCTGGTGATTTATACACAAATATGCCTTTGGAAGGAATGAAGAAAAATAAGATCATTTCACAATAAAACGACGTAAACAAACGTGATGTCTAATTTTCATATGTACTGTATACACTTCATTTAAATTGAATTTTGCTTTAAAATTGTTGATCAGGGGATCTTACAGTTGGTTAAACACTCTTCATGCAATGCCTAGATTTGTTCTCATTGTTGCTTTAAATGAACACACACAAACCATTCACCCCCTCTTACTCTCTTTCACATGCTGTTATCATTAACAGTACACTGTTTATACTGACCTGGTACTTTATGCAGATATAATGTTCTATATAACTGCTAAGTTTTGATCAATGTTACGAGTAGAAAATCCCAAGGCATATATAGCTAAAAAAATGTTTGTACTAAATAAAATATTTAGAATTCATTACACTTAAAGTTTCAAAATGTCTGAGTTAGTAAGAGATATTTGACAATTTCCGTTAATGCGCGATAAATCGGACACAATGCACATATTTGGAATTGAATCTAAGCTCCTTAATCTTCCATGAAGTCTGCCAGACAGAAGGTACTAAAAAAGTCTTAAAATATCCTATTTAAATCCGTTGTTGACACGCTTATTGTTGAGCATTTGGGCATGACTTGCATACTTTTATATTTGAAATCAAGTTTGTTATTCTTTTCATTTTCAGAATCAGCGCCACTATATATATAGTGTCCGTTGACCTGTGAACATTTAGTAGTCGTACACATTGTGTGTGTGGGAGTCGTTCCCCTTTGTGTTATTCTCGCCATGTTGTTCGTTCATTGAACGTTGCATTAATAAACATAAAGTCTATCCCGTATTCTTGTTTACTGGCGTGGTGGCAGCGGGATGACGACCCAGACCTCCAGAACAATTCATATCTATCGTCATTAACGGACAGTCTACAAAAATATAGCCAAAAGCGGCCGGGAAGGACAGTTTATTTACAAATCAAATTTCAAAATGGCCACTCATCGTGCTCCAAAACAATGGACTCTGTCAAAGCATGAGACAATTACTTCGTTTGAGTCTTGGCACCAAAATCTTCACTACATTCTTTCTTTGGACACAAACTTTGCTCCTTTTTTGTTGATGGGTTTACATGGCAAAAAAATCGGGAAATCCCTTGCGTGGTTTTACTGATGATGGCGAAACAGTTCCGGAGGCAAAAGCGGCGTACAGCGGAACAGAAAGTGACTCACCTCGATTTAATGCTAGGACAAATTGCGAACTATTGCCCTATCATTTCAAGAAATACAATAGTCAAGAATTCAACATCCCTTGTAAACATATGGCAGGCTATTCGTCTACATTATGGCTTTCAAAGCTCGGGGTCAAACTTTTTGAACTTTAATGACATCAAATTGGAACCTGGCGAGCGCCCTGAGGTTTGTACCAGAGACTAATTAGTTTTGCAGAAGACAACCTCCTCAAGGCAGGCGGCAATATTACACATCATGGGGGCGTTCCGACAGAAGATGAAGATCTTACCCCATCCATGGAAAATTTCATCATTCTTACATGGCTTCGCTTAATTCATCCAGGTCTCCCAGCTCTTATCAAACAGCGCTATGGAACAGACCTCCGGTCGAAGACACTAGCTTCTATCAAACCCGAGATCTCACAGGCGTTAGACAGCTTACTGGACGAAGTCCAATCAATCAACGAATCCAAGGTTCTGAGAACTGCATTCAAATCCAAATTACCTTCAAATCCGAAGCGAACACCAACCTGCCCGCTCTGTAAACAAGCTGGCAGATCACGTTACCAACATTATTTAAGCAAATGTAACTTTTACCAGACTCTGATAAACAGTTCTTCAATTCCAGAGTGAGACAGACCACCGAAGATAACGATTACGTTGAGAATTGTCATCAGACAGATGATCAGTATGAGCATGATCAATATGAGCACGCGACTGATGTCCCACCCCCATCTTCGCGTAGAGTTAGTACTAAGAAATCGCCTTGATGAAAGTTTTTCATAAGCATTATGCGTTAACTGTCACGCTTGATACTGGCGCGGAAATAAATATGATCAAAAAGTTCTGTTGCTAAACATATTGGAGCAAATATTCAGTCAACCAGTCAAAATGCGCTTCAAGCAGATGGGTCAACTCCGCTTAACATTACAGGGGAGACACATATCACACTTTCACGGGGATAAAACACTTCAAACTTGATGCGCTTGTAGTTGAAAATCTCGATGTTGATGTTTTAGCTGGTGTTACCTTTATGGCATACAATGACATCTCAGTCAGACCTTGGAAACATGAAATCACTATAGGTGACTCGGAGAAAATCAACTATGGTGCTTTCAGATCCGAAACTGACAACTCTAACATCCGTCATGTCCGACCGTTTGTTTTGCGTATCACCTCCTCTACGGTAGTTTGGCCCGGTGAATACATTGAAGTAGGTATTTCAAGTGATGCTCACCCAGATGCTACTCTTGCCATCGAGAGGCGTTATGATTGTGACAAGACTGTTGCTGACTGGCCATTTCCTCAGATAATAGAGGCTGTTGATGGCAGGATTCGCATACTTAATGACTCCAGGGAACCGCAAAAGCTTGATAAGCATGATCACTTTTGCCAAGTAAGACACCTCCCCTCTTACAACTGTGCAATCAGCTTTAGATTTCCTGTTTCACCCCCTTCTTCGGCTCATTTGAAGAATTCCCGTGACAACCTCACTGCTAACTCAGATTCGGTTAACCTAGATCCAAACAACATCCTTACGCCCAAGTCACGCTCTGAATTTCAGGCCCTCCATGACCAGTTTGATAATGTTTTCAGTACTGACATCACTAAAGGATACAATGGTGCTGTAGGTCCTTTTCAGGCTAAAGTCAATATGGGTCCTGTACAACCTCCCCAACGTAAAGGGAGAGTACCCCAATATAACCGAGATAAGTTAGTTCAATTACAGCAAAAATTTGATGAACTTGAACATCAAGGCGTTTTCTGCCGTCCAGAAGATCTTGATATGTCTGTTGAATATCTTAACCCATCATTTTTGGTTAAAAAACCCAGGGGGGTTACAGATTAGTTACAGATTTTGCCGATGTTGGCCGGTACAGTAAGCCCCAACCATCCCTTATGCCCGATGTAGATTCTACTCTTCGCATTATTGCTCCTTGGAAGTACATTATTAAAACTGACCTTACAAGTGCTTTCTACCAAATTCCACTTTCCAAGGATTCTATGAAATACTGTGGTGTTGCAACACCATTTAAAAGGCGTAAGGGTCTATACTCGCACTGCTATGGGTATGCCAGGGTCTGAGACAGCATTGGAAGAGCTCATGTGTCGAGTTCTTGGCGACTGTCTTCAAGAAGGCATTGTTGCTAAGTTGGCTGATGACTTATATTGTGGTGGTAACAGTCCCGATGAGTTATACACCAATTGGAAACGTGTCCTTACAGCCCTTAATAAGTCCAATTTGAGATTGTCACCTCCCAAAACTGTTGTCGCTCCTACTTCAACAACAATTCTAGGTTGGACATGGTCAAATGGTATCATCACTGCCAATGCCCACCGCATCTCTGTACTGTCCTCTTGCCCACCTCCTACAACGGTACGTGGCCTTAGGTCATTCATTGGCGCTTACAAAGTGCTTGCAAGGGTTATACCTAATTGCTCCTCTATACTTGCCCCACTTGATGACACAATCGCAGGCCGACCTTCCCAGGAAAAGCTTGAGTGGACTGATGACTTAAAGTTCACTTTGCGAACGCTCAAAAACTTTTAAGGACGCATAAGGCTATCATACTTCCTAGGGCTTCAGACCAATTATGGATTGTTACTGATGGATCTGTTGTCAGACGCGGCATAGGCGCAACGCTTTACGTGACAAGACACGATAAACTGTCACTAGCTGGCTTCTTTAGTGCTAAGTTAAAGAAAGCACCAAGTTACGTGGCTCCCTTGCGAAATTGAAGCGCTCGCGATTGCCGCTGCAATCAAACATTTCAGTCCATATATTGTTCAGTCTAAACATAGATCATGTATTTTGACAGATAGCAAGCCATGCGTTCAAGCTGTTGAGAAACTCTACCGTGGGGAGTTTTCTGCCAGTCCTAGATTGACATCGTTTTTGTCGTTAGTTAGCCGGTACAGCCTTAACATTAGACATTTAGCAGGATCCGCGAACATACCATCGGACTTCGCAAGTCGCAATGCCCCAGACTGCACAGAACCGCACTGTCAGATCTGCTCTTTCATAATTGAAACAGAAGATTCTGTTGTTAGATCGGTTCAGGTGAATGACATTCTGAATAATTTGTCCAATTTACCGTTCACTACCCGTTCTGCATGGTCAGATATCCAGTCTGAATGCCCAGATCTTCGCAGAACTCATGCTCATCTTAAACAAGGCACTCGTCCTTCAAAGAAACTAACTAATATTAAAGACGTTAAACGTTATCTTAATGTGGTCTCAATCGCAAGGGATAATCTATTGGTGGTACCGAAAAATGATCCACTTACACCCTACAATGAACTCATTGTTGTACCGCGCTCAGTCATTGATGGACTTGTGACAGCACTCCATCTAAAAGCTGAATCATCCAACCAAGCATCAAATGCAACTTGTAATGAAAAGGCACTTTTATGCTCTGGACATGAATAAAGCCATTGATCGCGTCTGTGAATCGTGTCATACCTGTGCATCATTGCAGAAGTATCCAGCTACCCTGAACGAACAGTCAACAACACCTCCACCAGAGGTGGTTGGAATTTCTTTCGCGGCTGACGTTTTAAAACGAAATAAACAATTGATACTGGTGCTTCGTGAAACTGTGAGCTCTTATACAGCAGCTTGTATAATTGAAAATGAAAAACATGATACACTACGGTTGCTTTGTTGAAGCTTATCCTCGGGTTACATCCACTTGAGGGTCCATATGCTATTATCAGATGTGACGCAGCTCCAGGGTTTGTAGCCTTGCGAGACGATGGAACACTCAAATCCCTCAGAATTTTACTTGAAATTGGCTGTGTGAAAAATGTTAATAAGAATCCTGTAGCAGAGAGGGCAATTCTTGAATTTGAAAATGAACTACTCCGTCATGATCCATCTGGTGGTCCACTTTCAGAATTAGGTCTTTCAATTGTTATCGCAAGACTAAATTCGCGCATTCGTAATTGTGGTTTATCATCACGTGAACTGTGGACTCAACGAAACCAATTTACAAACGAACAGTTACCAATATCAGATAGAGCTGTGATTTTAAATCAACACGAAAACCGTCTCCGTAATCATCCATACAGTGAAAAATCCAAAATGAAGGGAGATAAGCCTTCGACATGTCAAGAGTTATCAGTGGGTGATATTGTTTACCTTGTTTCTGAGAAAAGCAAGCTCCGGGGTCGCGACAGATATCTAATCGTCTCTATTGAAAATCCATGGTGTTACATTAAGAAATTCTCTGGATCACAGTTAAGAGCAACATCCTACAAAATAAAACTTAGCGAGTGTTACAGAGTTCCAAGTCAATTTAGTGAGTGTATACCCAATCAAGTGAAATATGAAAGTAATGATGATCTTAATGAACCTGAAAACACGGTACCACCAATTATTAACATTCCGGACACTCTTTCTTGTCCGGCATATGAACCGCAAAATCCTGTACAAAATGAAAGTGATTTGTTGTCTGTGGAATCGCATGTGGAAGTTGCTGATGGGTCTGATCAAAACTGTGTGGATTCTAGTGTTGAACTCTCAGATAGTAATACAACAAGAAGGCCGCAAAGGGCTCGAAAACCTCCACGTTATCTCAATGACTATGAGTTATCTTAATATGACATGATAATATGTATGTCATGCCTGCACATTTTCATTAGTTGGTATGAATATTACCGGTAATCTACAGTTATTATACCTTTTGAATTTACATGTTATTATTTTCAAAATGTTAATTTTGCTTAAAACTGACCAGAAGCTATAGTTGACCATTTCATTTATAGATGACATTACTTGTTCAACTTTATTATTAGTAAGGGAAAGGAAAAAGGAGTCACGCCACTATATATATAGTGTCCGTTGACCTGTGAACATTTAGTAGTCGTACACATTGTGTGTGTGGGAGTCGTTCCCCTTTGTGTTATTCTCGCCATGTTGTTCGTTCATTGAACGTTGCATTAATAAACATAAAGTCTATCCCGTATTCTTGTTTACTGGCGCAGCGCTTTAAGGATTTGATTAATATTATTAAATTATTTTTTTATTTCATTTTCTACACCACTTAAGGGGGTCACTGCTGAAATTCAAAATAACAAGAAATTTTATTCACCCTGTTTTTTATGGAGACTTACATATTGCAAGTTAATTTCTGGAAAAATAATGATGGGTCAATGACTTAACTTTTTCGCAATATTAATCTTTAGTGATACACTATCAGATCAACGTGCTTAAAGCAAAATTAACTAGACTTTTGGTATTGTAAACGTTTATGTATGTGGTGTATGTTTCTGAATCAATTTTTACTAATTTCTAATGTAGTGTGTTATACTTTAGGATAAAAAATAGAGATAGTGGTATTTCTAACATCATCTGAATTAGTATTACGCTCCTTATTATTACCCCACCCACTTTACTAAAATTCATTTTTTCAATTTTTGATGAATGAATATTTTCATGATAAAGGAATAACAAGGGTTTTCAGATAGTTCGCCTACAGTTTGATAAAAAACTTTGTTTTAGAATGCAAAAATAAAAAATGGGGGTCAGTGTCCATATTAGAAAGAAATTCAATAAAAAAATGACAAAAAATGTGTTTTTTAGATTTCGACGAGCTTTGAGATATGACGGCATAGGTCTGTAACAAAGAACTGTAAAAGGAACTAGTTATTGATGTATTATCATATCCTAACAGTTCTTCTTATAATAAAATTTGAATTAAGTAAATATCTTAAACGGTTTTTGAGAAATGACTATTTTTGTACCCCTACCCCCATTTTTGGCATATGGCAAAATTTGTCAGTTTTGTCACAAAACGTGAGGTCAAAATATTTTCACTCAAAAGTGTTCATTTTTTTTACACTAAAATATTACTATTGTGCCTGAGTTTACTACTGCATAATTGTTTTTTTCTTTCAGATAACTCATCATTTTTTAAATATAACAAATGTAAATTTCCGGAAGTGCAAAAATCCAAAACCTCACCAGTGACCCCCCTTAAAAGATTCTTGGATAACGCAAAATTGCAAAAAAATATGTTAACGGCGCAAGGTATGTCTTCGAGGTTGATTCATTCTGGAGTGAGTCTCGAGAGCTATTAATATAAGTTGTAAGAACTTGTTTCGCATTCAAGATTAAATAAGTTAGTATAAATAAATAACTCAAATGTACAATTGAAATGTTTTGCGCACCATAAACCGGTTTAAGATCCCCAGTGGTGTTTTTGCCACTGACCGTTCCAAGGCGGTGCCCCACTGTGTTCCTTTAATTGTTCGTTTTGTCCTCGTGTGTTTGCTTTGTATGCTAGTGTGTGTTGGTAGTGTATGTGTGTGTGTGTGTACATGATTGTGTGTGTGTGTGTGTGTGTGTGTGTGTGTGTGTGTGTGTGGTAGTGTGCACTTCTGGGTGCTATGGGGCTCGTTTTGGGGAGGCTGCGTTTTTGGTATGTGGCATTCCCTGTTTGATATTATTTTTGTTATTTTGTCATCCTTTGGTCATCCCAAAAAGCGAAGACGCCAACAGCTGTTTGAAATATTTAATTGTTAGGATGTGTAAAAATTAAGTTTGTGTTAAATGGAGTCTAATATATCACACGTATATATGCTCTACGTGCAAAAAGAAGTAAAACTTTTTTTTTGGTTGATGTCACAGTTGCTTGTTATAGTTGCTAGATGCTTAAAGAACTGTGCAATTGATCAACATTCGAGTCCTCGAAATACGGAAAAAAATGTGTTTGGCATTAAAAAGTTATGTTCACAAAATTTGAATGAAATAGCTTAACTACAACATGTACCTTGAAGCTCCTGCTCTTATTTTCACTGTGCATGACAACACTTTCAAATCATTGCATGGATATTCCGAGATAGTTTAAAACAATTAATCAGAATTTGACAGCTAGTAATAGAAGAAATTTTGGAGCCTTAATTGACAACAAAAGTCGCATTAACGACTTCCTTTGCTACTTCAAAGTCAATTAAAAGCACGATTCAAGCATTAATAAGAAATTTAAAACTACAATGACGCATTTAGATTCGGGTTTGGCACATTACTTGCCCATACAAACACTGTTATTACTCTGCACAATAACGCATTATATGTACATTGCTTGATTTAAATTACAAATAATTTTAAATATTGTGGAATAAACAGCTATATACTGTAGATCAACCTTCAGATGTTCCTGACGAAGTATTGATCTTCAATAGGGAGTGATTCAGGTTTAACAACACTAAGAGCATAATTATGGTGTCTCCTCTATTGCTGCTGTAATTCTTGACAAGGCATCAGCATGGGCATTAAGTTTTCTGGCTCGGTATCTGATTTTGAAATTATAGTTGACCAATGCTGCCATCCAGCGCTGTCCTGTTACATCAAGTTTGGCAGTTGTTGTAACGTACGTGAGAGGGTTAGTTTGAGTCATGTGATTTGTCAGTCAGACGTTTTAGGTCAGAAGTACGTGTACACTACTGGTCAAAGGGAAATAACTTCTTTACAAATAGTATATAAACTACTGTACTACATCTGTTACGCTACTATAACTATACAGAGGTGCTTCACATTCGGTTATTCAAACAGGGGTCAAATAACAAACAAGTAACTGTGTTATTAGATACATAGTTCTACTTTATTATACAGCCTTTGACATTACTATATAGACAAGAGATGATACAACGCATCTCACTTGATTATCTAGACTTGTTATGCCCCCTTTCGGAGAAGCGGGGATATATTGCTTTGCACATGTCTGTCGGTCGGTCGGTAGAGCAACGGTTTCCGGACGATAACTCGAAAACGCGTAGGCCTAGCATCTTAAAACTTGGTGTGGAGGTTGATCATGACCTGCAAATGACTCATATCGAGTAAGAGGTTAGTACGTCAAATGTCAAGGTCACAGTGACCCGGAATTGTAAAATGGTTTCCGGACGATAACTCGAGAACGCGTGGGCCTAACATCTTGAAACTTGGTGTGGAGGTTGGTCATGACCAGCAGATGACCCTATTGATTTTGAGGTAAGTAGGTTAAAGGTCAAGGTCACAGTGACCGGGAATGATAAAACGGTTTCCGGATGATTACTCGAGAACGTTTTTTTCCGGATGTTAACTCGAGAGAAGTTGGGCCTAGCATCTTGAAAATTGATGTGGAGGTTGTAAGTACCCTTTTTGTGATTTTGCTACAAACATGTTTATATCTCTGCAGTCTTGCAAAAGTTGCACTTTTGCGTATATACTATTATTTAGCAAATTATAAAATACAATTTAAAATTATTTGCTGAAATAATAAGCAACCAGAGCTTAGCATTGTATGTTTAAGGTAAATAAAAAATTTTTGTCTGTAAAACTGATCAATTGTCGATCAGTGACAATGGTTTTGATGTGTCTAGATCAGAGTAGTCTAGAATAGTGCTGTTTTGAAAGTTTGGTTTTGTCAAGATAATATCATTGTCGCTTTATTTAACAAATCTACATACACTCAACCGGTTTAGAAACGCAAGAGTGGCAAAATATTTATTTTAACAGTGTTATCGTGTTTCAAATTTATTCAAATTTCATACACAACAAAAACAATATAAAAATGAATTATTGTAAAAATTTCAATAATTCATCGCAAAAAATGACTTAAATAGAAATAAAAACAATAGCGTCATTCAAATAAAAATGTTCAACAGGGGAAATCTTTGCGTTTCTAAATCGGTTAAGTGTATCTGAGACGTTAACCAAAGTAGCACATTAAAATAAAACAGGAAACCTTAAGCTTCTAGTGACACAACAGGTTTTGTTGACAATACTCGTGAGTTTTTGAGGTTCTTGGTAAGAAACCTAAATGTAGTCTGCAAAGAGCACAACAATGAACAGGAAACTCTTTACTGAAAGGATCACGTTCAATCAAAATATGATTTTAATTGTTTTATCCACAAATATGGTTGTGTGAATTTAAATAACCTTATAACAATTCGAATTAAAATAATAATGGAAAGGGTTGCCACAAACATCTGTAATGTTCAGCTTAAAGTTCCAGCAAACATCAATTAACTTAGCATAATGATACATGTTGTAGTACAGTAAAATTCATCATTTTTTATCAAAACCATTATTCTAATAGTTTTTATCAGCTATTGCATTGTTTTCATTGTGTTTTTATTGTCACATTTTTAGTTTAAAAACGTTTAATCATCATGGACTTTAAACGATTTGAGAAAATATTCTGCTCATTTTAGGGAAAAAATTTCACGTTTTTAAAGCAGCGCGTAAAATGTTATTAACTACTAGTCATCAATTGCAAATTAAAATTTAATTTGCAGCGCTTAAATTTTAGAAGGCCACCAATAGTAGTGGATATCAACTAGTTATTAATAAATCTTAAAGTTCCAGGATCTCTTTGAATTTAATGATATTGTAACATAAATTTATTAATAGGATAATGATAGAACCACGTTCTATTCACTCTTAAACATTGTTGACATATGCATTTCTTTCGTATTCAAGTTGTTTCTTCAAGAAAACGATTTGCCAGAAGTCTTTTTTATTTTATTGCAATATCATTGAAAGAAATACCGTGCTATGTTTCTAATATTTACTTATCTATTTAAAAAGCAAAGTTAGGAATGCTTTTGGTACAAATAAAGCTCATTTCTGTCAGTTAGACGTCTTTCTTGATCAAATGCGAGCTACTTGAAAATGCGATCCAGGGAATTTAATTATGTCTATCAATACGAGGACTGACCCTTCAACACAAATAATACTGCTTTTTTGTAAAGAACAGTATAATGTCACGGTCTGGAATGTCAAGTGAAACAGTTAAGAACATAGGACTGGCGATTGTTACAATGTGAGCGTAAGTTTTGACGCTTTAATAAATCAACCTTTTTTAAAATACTTAGGCTACAATAATTCAATGAGAATTTTCATTGATTTTAGTGTGTATTTTGCTAACAACAATGAAATGCCTTGACCTGGCACATTTTAGAATTAGGTGCTATTTAAAATAAATGATAAAAGAATATATAATACTTTAAATGAAAAGAACAACTTAAGTTTGCAGCCAATTCAGGTAACATTGAAGAAATAAGATTGTGGTCGTCGAAATGTTTGCGTAAAAATACACATATTTTCAGTCTCCTACCGGGGTCAAAAGGTTTGTGCTGCTCTTTCCGTACTTCTGTCAGCCTGCAGTTTCGTTTCCGGTCTGTACTCTCCACATGCATGCACCGAATGTGATATAAAGTTTCGCAATGGTTACCATAATCACATGGATGTGTCATGCATAGTAACCAGCTACCTACTTCAAAGGCCAAGGTCTCACTTATGGCTAAAAACACTGCCACGTGCAATTTCGCTTCCGGTCTGTATCATCCACACGCCCAGTACTAATTTGATATAATTTCACACAATAGTTACCCATACTCCAAGGGTGTGTCATGTACAAAAGCCAGCCATCTACTCCCAAGGGCAAGGTCACACGTGGGATTAAAAACACGTTTTGCAGTTCCGTTTCTGGTCTGTATTTTCAACATGCATGGACGGATTATTTTGATATAACTTCACACAATTGTTGCCTATGTAGTGAGGGTGCGTCATACACAGACCCGAACTGTAAGACAGTGTTGAATTGCAATATTTCCTGTGCGCACTGTATCTCTGTTATGCACAGACAAATTTCACAGAACTTCACAGAATGTTTACTCATGTTATGAGTGTGTAACATGCATAACACCCGTCCATCTTCCCCCGACGTCAAGGTGCCATTTTACTACTAGTATAATATTTCCTCATTCAGATAACAACTTCTTTCAATATATTCTTCCTTCTTTTAAATTCTGTGCTATATACTGCGCAATCATATTTTATATCAATATTGTCCACCAGTACACACAAAAAATGCACTGTTACACACTCAGTTTCCATACCATAAAAGTGCACACTATTCATATAGACTAAATAATCTCCTATTTGTTGAGGATGATCTTTGTCTAGTGAGTAAAGATAATAATTTAGTTAACAGTTGATATAATACTAAGTATAACATATATGCAGAGCTGGTAATGAAGAGTCGCCTGGTTTTGTATATTATAATATCTATTTAGTGAATTTGCATTGTAAATTAATGTTTTAACATCTTCTTTACGAAAGGCAACTAGGAAATCGATTCACTTTCTGTCTAGATTTCACTTACAGAATAATCACCCAATTATCCAGTGTGGATAATGGTAAGTTTGTGTTTCTATACGTTTACACTAAATATCTAAGCTCTTGGCCTTACGGTTTTAGACAAGAATATTTTTCAACATTTTAAATTTATGCGATTATCAATGGTAAAGAAAAGCAACAGCATTATATTATCATTACATTAATAGTAATACTACCTGACATTGCCAAAGCACGTGATATATCATCCATGAAAATCTATATTTAGCATTTGCTACATGTAATATTAACTTAAGCGGCCTGTTGAACCAAAGGTTCTTGAAGAAATGTTTAAACACTCAGAAACAAAACATGAACGTGTGTTCATTAACAAGCAATTAAATTTGTATACATTTTTTTTATTAAAGTCAGATGTTATTGAACGTATTCATAAACACACCTTTCTATATCGCTGTTTATTCTCTAGAGCTCTATTTTTTATTCGCTTTTGTTGATTATTTTACAATTTCCAAGAAAACGAAATCTTGAAATGACGTATACTTTCATTTCTACATCATTTACTATTAGCGTTTAGATATATTTATCTATATGTATTATGTAAAAATACATGATCAAGTGAATGAATACACGTAAATCACATACAAACACATGAATGATGGATCATTACATGCACATTACATAAAAAATGTAGTTGTGTCCAAACAGAAAAAAAGAAATCTATAGAATATATGGCGATGTACACAAATGTAGAGAAAGCTCGTGATACGCCCAGTAACATCTAGTATATCTAAATCGTATTGCTTCAAGTTGCATAGACTTGATTTGAGTATTTAGACAGTTTCGTCTGTTTTACCGGGCCCCAATTTTACGAAAATGCTTAAGTAATTGCTCAGCTGAGTACGTTATTTTAAAGTCTAATTGTCTCTAAAAATAAGAATATTTATTGCTGACAATTTTAACGATTGTCTATTCTTAATGAAATTAACATGTTGAAAGAACAAAATATTGTAAATTACTAATTGCAAGTCATATTGAGCGAACAAATCATTTGAGTACAAGTTAAGAATTTTAAGAATCTTAAGAATTTACTTAGTGTAAATTACTTGCTAAAAACAACATTTCCTCCACAAATTCTAACAAGTGTATATAATTGTAATAAATGGGCAAGTACGATTCTGACAAATTTGAATTTATTAAATGGTTAAACATGTAGTCTGATATAAGTGTCGAAATAAGTTGAGCATGTTACTGAGTAATTGCTTAAGTATTTTCGTGAAATTGGGGTCAGTACTAAGTAGCTGTAGTCATTTGTCTTACAATATAACAGCTCTATTCTATGCTTCGTCAAAATTTGGTACATTGATGAATGTGAATATAAAAAAAATCTAGTTGATCAAATTATTAACGTAGCAAAAACTGTAAAATGTAATCTTAAGTAATGACATGATAAGAGTATAGTGCACCTTGGCGTCAGTGTTTGGCGCATATTTGATATACTAGTGCAGAAAGAATTGCAATTGTTTACACAGCCAAATCGCTATATCTGATTTGTAATTTCTTATCGAGTCCCTTTGGCTCAATCCTCGAAGTACATAGCATTTTTATCCCATGGTTATATTGTAGACAACAGACATCGCAAAAGATTTATTCAGACATAAATGGAATGTCGTCTCGAAGTGATAGATGGTTTCTTAGACACGTGCAATTTTTTCAGGCGATTAATATGAATTTGCAGCACTGATTCTTTCTCAATACAGTTTGTTTGAAAATACATACGAACGATAATGCACAAAAGAATTAAAACAGCAGACGCTGCGTTTATGTTAAATGACTCCCACTTATAATGTCGCTTTTTGTTGAAAAATCCGTGTTGTATTTGAAAACTAAAAGGGTTTTGTTCAAATATTAATGGAACACTCGCCTGCAAGCAATTATCTTATGGCTGGAAGATAACAAATGGAAACATGAATTACACTTGTAAAGGAATAACATACATCTGAAGCAGTTTTTTTCATCCAGATAAATTGAAAAGTGACATCAGTAGTGGAGTTGAAATTACAGTGGTTTTAATCCTTAAACGTTCGCTTTTAAAATTCCGTACACAGTTCAGTACCAATCAAGTTCATTTCTTTAAATATTAATGAAAAATTATAAAGGAAATAAAAGTGACTGGTACTGAGCCATGTATGTACAATAAACTCCGCTTATAACGAACTCATTGGGACCATTTAAATATGTTCCATATATCCGGAGTTCGTTAATTCATAAATCATTATCATATAAGATAAAGAAAGAAAAAGAACTCGGACAGAGACAATTTGTTCTTTTTATCTGGAATTTCGCTATATCCGGAGTCGTTTTATACAAGTTTACTCTAATGTTAGGAACAAACGTTTTAGGAATCAAGACGATGGTTTCTATGTTTTAAGCCCGCTTTGATAAACTGTACTTGGTAGTAAATGTACTTAGTTGTTGCTTTGTTATTAAGATCTGATAACGGCGTCTTGAAGTATGATAACCACCCGCCAAGCTCTTAACATTACACGAAAAGGCAATTCAGATATAAATTATTGATATTTTGTGCAAGATATTTTGACTGATTGTTATCAATATCTAATACACTAAATTCTTACAATATGATGGAAATTAAAAGATGTTTTCAAACCAAAGCTTTCAATATTTAATAAGAGCATAACCATTATTGATAATACGTCTCGTTAATGCTTTAAATTTTCTTAAAATGTACATCTTTACTGGTACGAATACATTTGTGGTGTAAAACATTTAGAATGAACTTTCAAAAAGCAAGGTTATGATATCCTAACACTGACACAGCACACGCATTGGTCCTGTTCTATTAGTCATATTCAACAGTATATTTATCCAAAATATATGTCATTATGTAAAAATTACTAGATACACATATCCCGAAAAAGCAATATGCTTCAATTTAAAAGTCAAGAAGTCGGGCGTTATGGTACGGACAATAGCCCAAAATGTTAATAGGTCCTTTATTGCAAATGCAAACTGAACAACAATGGAACGTTTAGGTAAAGTGGTGTATACTTCCTAAAATTGGAAAGCAGAATGTAGAAACTAATAAGGTATCAACTGATGACTCGACAAACCACTTTGTCTTCTTGATTTATGGTGTCTTTTGTTCTATGTCATTTCCCTTTAAGCATATATTTTTCACACCATATGATTGATTATATTTCAATGCCAATTGAACGCATGGGGTTTTGTATGCGAGTAAATGACAGTTTAAATGATTGAAAGCAATAACTATAATTTGATGACCGACTATTATTTTTTCTATCCGATTATATTGTACTTTGTTGCCGAGACGTTGCTGCCAAGAATAATGAAAACGAAAACGACGCCGAAACTGTACTGTCCGTTGATGTATTGAATTTCTTAATATATATATTATATAATATCATAAAAGGACACTACATCTGCACACATTTATGTATTAGATATCATTTAAGGGCACTACATCTGCAAAACATGATGTATTGAATATTGTTAAAGGACACTACATCTGGACACATTGATGTATTGAATATCGTTAAAGAACACAACATCTGCAAACATTGATGTATTGAATATCGTTAAAGGACACTACGTCTGGACACATTGATATATTGAACATCGTTAATTGACACTGCATCTGGACACATTGATGTATTGAATATCGTTAAAGGACACTACGTCTGGACATTTTGATGTATTGAATATCGTTAAAGGACACTACATCTGGATCAAGAAAAGTGTAGTGTATTGCCCATAGTGAACCGTCCACGGCTTTGTCTAAGTTGCTTATTTTCTTAAACTAAAAAAGTGCTAATGTCAAACTAGTGTTTTAGAAAAAACGATAGATCAGAAGTTCCATATAATTGCAGGCCAGTCAGTATATCATTTATCATCTCAACGATATTAGAAAGAGCCATGTACAACCAACTTTAAACTGATTTGGTTAAAATGTTGTTATAATATGAATATCAAAGAGGTTTGAAAAGTAACCACATAGTCCACAGACGAATTGGGGCCATGTAAATTTTATATATCCTGATCTTTAAAAATTAAAAAAACACACTAAAATTTACATTAAGAAAATAGTTTAAAAAGTATCGATTTTGTCTGTGGTGTACATCATCGAATGTTACACCACATACATGTACAAACTTTTTCAGAGCTCATTTATCATTGCACAATAAAGTATGATATCCTTTACACAAAGATAAAACAAATACGGTAGATGTTGCTTGCGGTCATTTTCTCATATTTGAAAGACCTTGAAAACAGTCTGTCATCAAACATATCCACCATGTAAAGGACGTAGAGCTAGCTACAAGTCAGTGTATTTGGGAATGGAATTTTAGTATGTGGTACCTTAGTGGCTTCGTTACACCACAGACACAGATTTGCGTGACAAGACTAAAAATAAACTTAAGTGGTCTAAGTTTTGACTTTTGATTTAATGGGTTTACCAATATTTTAAAAAATAGGTACAAACTAATGTTGAATTAAGCCAAGACATAAGTAAGTTGAATTATTGATAATTACTTTTCAAAACTGGACACCAAAGCCCCGTGACGCCAGTTTTTTAACAGTTTTGGCAACATAAAGTGCTAAAAATGCTATAAACTTCTATTTAAGGAAACATTTTAATAATGAATCTCAACATGTCAGACACTTACCCTTCGAAGCTTTAATAATCATTTGATTACATTCTATTTAATAATTATCATGCAAGGACAAGGGATTTTGAAATTGACTCAAATATGCTTGTGAAGCTCGAGGCCAGTATATAACCCGAAAAAGACATAAATAAACTATTTTTTTGCGTAAAGAAAACCGTCTAGTGTCATATATGAACTTTTGAACTGATCTAGATATCTTTAAATTATCCCCCTCTCAGAGTTCTTCTTTTTCTCGAAGCAACGAATTTAGGCTTAATGGGTGATAATGCTTTATATTTCGCATAAGTTTTTAAACTAATTTTTTGCGTAAAGAAAAACCGTCTAGTGTCATATATGAACTTTTGAACTGATCTAGATATCTTTAAATTATCACCTTTTAAGAGTTCTTCTTTTTCTCTAAGCAACGAATTTAGGCTTTCGCATAAGCTTTACTGGTAATCCGGTGCATATGTCTATTTATTGCACTTCTTTTTATTGCAGTTATTGTTAATTTATCATTACATAAATACAACATATTTATTCTTAATTATTAAGGGGGAAAACAAGAAATGCCGTATGGAGACAACAAGCAGAATCGGAAAAATAAGATGGGTCAAGACTTAACTTTTCGCAAAAATATTTAGGAACACTACAGATCAAGGGCAAGCAGAATAGCTGAATTTGGTATTATAAACGTTTATGTATGTGGTGTATGTTTCAGAGGATATCACTTTCAATCTTTTCTTACGTAGATTTTATACTTTAGGATGAAAAATTAGCGAAAGGTATTTCACACATTTGAAAAATATTATGCCCTTATTATAACCCCACCCAATTTACTAAAATCATTTTTTCAATTTTTGATAAATGAATATTTCATGATAAAGGAGTAACAAGCTTTTTCAGATATTTTGTCTGCAGTTTGATTAAAACCTTGTTTTAGAATGCAAAAATAAAAAATGGGGCAATGTGCATATAAGAAAGAAATTAAAAAAAACGACAAAAAAGTGTTTTTAGATTTCGGGAGCTTTGAGGTATGACGGCATAGTCTGAACAAAGAACGTAAAAGAAACTAGTTTTATGAACGTTATATCCTAACAATCTTCTTATAAACAGTTTGAATTGTAAATATCTTAAAGATTTTTGAGAAAGACTATTTTTGTACCCCTACCCCCATTTTTGGCATATGACAAAATTTGTCAATTTAGTCTCCAAAGTGAGGTCAAAAATTTTTCTCAAAAAGTTCAATTTTTACGCTAAAATATTCCTATTGTGCCTAAGTTCACTACTACCTAATGTTTTTTCCAGTTAACTCATCATTTTTGAAATACAACAAATGTAAATTTCCGGAAGTGCACAAATCCAAAACCTCACCAGTGACCCCCCTTAATATGTAATATAAAATCAGTATTAACAACTTGAAGTTAACTTACAAGTAAGTATGTAAAATAACCTATTCCAAGCAAAGTTTGTTTTCAAGCTAAGTCTGTGATAAGAATGAAGTAATTGTTATGTGTGTTGAACTGTTGTATTAATTTTATGTATATTATGTAATATATGATATAAAATGACTTGCACGAATAAATCTACCCATTATTCTTTATTACCTGGATCTCTGGATTTTTATTTGGACTATAAAAACAAAAATAATATCAAACAGGGAATGCCACGTACCAAAAACGCAGCCTCCCCAAAACGAGTCCCACAGCTCATATATAAGTCATAGATTCGCTTAAACCAGTACCCTTTATACAAGTTTACACACGACTGCCAAAACATTTTGTCTTACAATAGTTACAAATCAACGTTTTATTTGATTTTAAAGAAATGTATTTCTGACATCCACTTTAGACGTGTTTGTTCACTAGAATTAATAAACGAATATTACAATTCAAACTGTCAAGATAACATTTGTGAAATTAAAATCTGAAGCAAAATGATTTTACATCAAATAAGAAGCTAAAGAAATGTATTTCTGACATCCACTTTAGACGTGTTTGTTCACTAGAATTAATACACGAACATTACAATTCAAACTGTCAAGATAACATTTGTGAAATTAAAATCTGAAGCAAAATGATTTACATCAAATAAGAAGCTAAAGAAATGTATTTCTGACATCCACTTTAGCTAAACGTGTTTGTTCACTAGAATTAATAAACGAACATTACAATTCAAACTGTCAAGACAACATTTGTGAAATTAAAATCTGAAGCAAAATGATTTTACATCAAATAAGAAGCTAAAACTCGTTTTTCTTTTAGTTTCCAAAACCATTTTGAGCAATCATTACTGTTGACGAGAAATACAAAATTTCTGTGTACTGAAAATAATGTTGGAAATAATAAAGAGAATGTTAAGCAATTTTAGATATGATGTTTAAAGCTTTAAGCTGTATTTCATTCTGATTCTTATAGATGTTTATTAAAGTGCATAACTAAAATATTTCCCCTTAGGCATTTACCATTACATTCCAATTAGTTAGAGGTGCAAACACGGTTTTGTGTTGCACGTTGTCGATGCTATAGTATCAGACAGCTTAATATAATTGAATGTGATCAAACATAAATCTGCAACAAAAAATAGAATTGGCATTTGTTTAGACGGAATTATTTCCTTTTACGACTGTTTGACCGTTTTGTTAAAGGTTATGTCAACATACTTGTCTCTTTATCCTTTATGTTCTTCTTAACATATTTGTTACAGCTCGATTGCGTAAATAATTTATATGAATATCACTCTCGGGACAACATTATCGGACATTTCTATTTCCAATTTATTATTAATTTTATAACTGATTTTCAATTTGAACAACCTTCAGATTTTTGGCAACTTGTCAAGAATTGTTATTAAATGCTGATATTATCATAATCTGACAAGCTTAAAAATTTTTAAGCTGTCATAATATGATCATCATTTCTTGAAAAGCGTTCTGAAAATTTGCAAAAGAGTTGTTTTAAATAGAAGAACAGATGCAATTATTATTCCCGAGATATTGAAAGTATTTATTGTATTAATTTTATGGTGACAATGTGTCAGATTTTTGAACTTATCAGAATGGAAAATGCTCATAAATAATCGAAGCAAGCTTAAGGTTTGTTCTTCATTTCTTGATCGTGTGAGTTGCAAAAATAGAAGAGATGCAATTAATATAATAATATTTATGTGAGTATTGTATGTAAGCATACATTTTTCTAGTCTCAAACGATGGCTTATGGTCCAGTTAAATGATATGTTAAATGGAGTTTGTGTAATATATATATATATATAATATATATATATATATATATATATATATATATAAATGTATGAATATATTTGGCATGGGCCGGAGGCCTTATAGCGAATAAACTTTGTCATTGTCATTGATATTGGTTAACATGCATTTACCGAAATAAGCATCATAGATGTGTAAGTCAATTGCACACATTTATATATTGAAAAAATAAGCGAATTCCTCCTTCCTTCTGTTTTGAATTTTATTTTTCATATATAAAACTGAAATGCTACTTGTATCGAATGAGCAAATTTTGTTAATTCTTTGTTTCCTCTAACGGAGAAAAGTAACAAGTTCAATATGGGTATTTAATTGTATCAAACAGTTAAATACTGTCTTTTGTCAAATTCTGTGGTGAAACATATGGGTATAGTATCTTCCATAGCTGAATAAAATTCTCGAAAAACGCAATTCAATACCTCCATGTAAAATAATTACATCATTTGACCAATTTCTAAATTGATGTGAGTTTTCTAACCAGTTTAAAGGTCCACTACTAAGCGAAAATCAAGTGACAGTTATTTCAATGGCAAGTACATTACCTTATGCAAGACACTAAATAATGAAGATCGTCAGATTAAAATTTACAGAAAGTGTTTGGAACACGAAGAAAAGTATGTGTATCATATCGAAATCTCAGTGATTTGACAAAATGACTACCCAGGTCTTTTTAACTTTGTTCATAATGCATAGTATAATAAGTGTACTTGTACTGTGGTTTATTTAGAATTTCTACATACCAACTTTCATTTTTTATTAAAAATAACTGATTTCTGTGTTTTTTAAAGTATATTTGAATTTTCGCTTTCCTTAGTATTGTACCTTTAAACATTTATTTTGTAGGACATCTAAATACTATTCCTGCCTAAATGCATCATGGTGAATATACAAGTTAAATGTTTCTCTGGTACATTGTTATAAGACACATTGACTCTTTTCAGTTGTAGCGTCTATATTATTTTCGTTAATCGTTATTAAAGCTAGGTAACATATTTTCAAAATTTATCTGATAATCGAGTGTCAAGTCATTGAGCAAAGAGCCAGTGTACGACAATAACAACAAAAACCATGTATGCTTCTAAAATGTAAGAAAAGCAACCCAATATACTTAGATAAACGTTTTCATTAAAAAATGTTGTTTTTTTTTGGTGACTAGTGAGATTAATTATTTCCAGACAAAAATTGTTCTGTCACTATTAACGTGTAGAAAGAAACATATTTCGAAATGTTAAATCGGTTGATGAATGCAACTGCCTGGTTTTCAACTCAGTTCTTGGCTATAACAAACATGCCGTTTCGTAATAGAAGAGAGTTTTCCATTCGACAGTCAACCATGAAGCAAAATAATACTAAATATAGAGCATTGCAGGAAATGTTCTTAGACATCAAGTCATCTCCAATATATTTTAATCTTGCTTGCTTTTTACGAGACGATATCATTTTGTTCATAAATCAAGCTGTTTCACAAATTCAAAGCGAAATTTTAAATAAATTTTACAAAGCTCAACAAATTATGTATAGGTTAGTGTTCATCATGATGCATTTACGAAAATAAATAGGTCTGGCGTGGCGCATGCCTAACCTACTTAGTGCTTGAAATATTTGTTTTTTGAAAACCCAAGTTAAAGTGCAGCGAATACTGCGCTGCGATTGGACACAGAATAATTTCAGACACTAAGGCAAATTATTGTCGTTTTTCTGTAAACTAATCTTGAACAAATATATGTTGTCATTAATATCTCCATTTACTGATTTAATCGTTCACTCCCGAACTGTAGGTGATTGCTTAAAATGATCTGATTTTCATAAATGACAGAAGCTATTCTTTATATATGAGCTCAGTAGACTTTGTTACAGATTGATTTAATTTGAGATAATTCGATGCACTTCACACTTGCATTTTCATGTAGACCTCAAATAGAAACTGGCCTTGTTGGGTTGGGGTTCTTGTCCACTTTTCATAATACTGATCTGATAATCTTATCTATGAAATTATTAGAATACATATTTGAAAATAAAACGTCTGGCAGGACCTGGCTCTGCCAGACAATATCAATCAAAAGGGTCGTAGTATGTAGTAAGAGTTGGCCTAAAAAGCTCAACGGCTAGTTCTATCTACAAAAACTGAGGCTAAACAAACGCGTCAAGAAGACATAAAACATAATATATGTATATAAATGTTTTGTTTCGCAGATAGCATTACTTAAAACCTGATATGCATTATACATGATTGGGTATAGCCCTTCTTCCTATGCTTTGTCATTATGGTCAGAGCAGATTGAAAATTAACCGCTCCAAGCTATATTACCGGACCTGGCGTTCTCATCTATCATGAATCTAGCTCGCAGCATTGATCTCGACCAATGTGGCCAATAACTAGTAGCGGCTCAAAGGTCGGTTTGGTATTCAAGAAAGCGCCCACTCAGAAAAAGAGTACCGACATGGTTTGGTTTGATTTGTATCGTTTACATTTTATTCATTTTTTCCTACCCCCCAACCTCCCTCCTGCTATCTATACCTACATGAAATCTAACAATGTTTTAGTGTTCTTGTCAACTTTGTATATTATAATTGAACTTGATCGATAATCTTATTCTATGAAATATTAGAATACCGAAATATTTCGAAAATAAACGTCGGCCGGACCGGGCTCTGCCGGACTTTGAAAAACAAAAGGTGTTCTGTAGTAGTTAAGTGTTGGCCTTATAATAAAAGCTCAACGGCTAGTTCTATGCTACAAATGAACTTCGAGTGACTAAACAAACTGGCGTCAAGAAGACATAAAATAATCCACTGCGATACCTCATCTCTCTTAATCTAGATGTCGTATATCAGAGATAAGATAAGAACGATGCCCTCATTAGTATATAACTGGAAATGATAAGGTATGCCCATTATGCGATAATGATGTAGAACTTAACATGCATTCATCAATTATACAGAATATTTAAATAAAATAAAATGACAATAAAGAAACTCTCTGATGCATAATTAGAAGGATCAATCAGTCAAAATGCGATAATTCTTTGATTCAGATATAGAACGACATTGCACGTCAGCTAAGTTCTTTTAAACACAGGTTTACATACATTTAATGATAATAGTTTCTTGATGCATAATTATAGAATAGTAATATACTTTGTTTGACATGCACTCGTGCAAGACAACAGTCATTGTTTCCTATATATTTCCGTTGCAAGATACAAATACAACAAGTTTTTAAACACTACAAACGTTTGACATACTTATATTTAAATGAATTATGTACACTTTTTTTCGTACATTGCCTCCGTTTTTATTTATTACTTTTCATTAATATTAATTCAGGTCGCTCGTTAGTAACGCGAACCATTCAATCAGCTGTTTTTCCCCTGACGGCTGGTGACGCTTCGGAAAAAAATATCGTGAAATATAGTAATTGGGACTTTTACGGTATGCCACAATAAGCATGTTATGTAATTAACATTTTGGCGGAAGTTTATGAAGGCACGATGATTCATTGACATCTGTCAATAAACGGTTAATGTAATCAAACACTTACGTCGGACGGCTTCAATTTGCAAATAATCATGACACTTTTCAGGGCATGTGGGCTGTAACGCCCATGGTTAAGGGTGCCCACTGATGAGGTGTCGAGAATTCGCATATGTTATATTTCAAACATTGTAATGAAACCGGAACAAGCAATTATACAGTAACAAACTTAGTCACAAAAGTATTGTTTAGTGCAAAATAATGAACAGTTTTGAAAATGAAAGTTTTCACCTCACAATTTTTGGCTAAGATTGACAAATTTTTGCAATACACAAAGCCAGGGGTAGGGAAACAACCATACTAGTAGCATTTCTCTTTACCGTTTAAAAAATTCACTTACATGTAGTTCAAGCTTTACTACAAAAGAAATTATCAGGATATAAAATACAGCAATAACAAGTTCCTGACCTATGTCTATATCTCATAGGTCGTTTTTATTGAATTTCATTCTACAATACACACCAACCCCTACGTTTTTAATTGTGCGTTCTAAAACAAAGGTCTCGTTCATACTGTAGGAAGAATATCTCAAACACCTTATTATTTTTATATCATGGAGAAATGATTTATCAAAAACTGGTAGAAAAACCTTTTTAGTAAAGTGGAAGGGGTAATGATAAAGAACGTAATTCTTATTCAGGCGATGACAAAAAATTACCATAATCCCTCATTTTTCAGTCTTAAGTATGACATATTACATTAGAAAAGATCTAAAATTGGCACTTATTCTGTACAACATACTACAAACATAATAGTTTAATATATCTGAATCCCAGCGTATTTAAATATAGCATCTCACTTTGATGATGTATCAATAAAGATTAATATTGCGAAACAGTTTACTAATCGACCCATCATAACTTTTCCAGGAATATGTTAGTCTCTATAAAAACAGTGACTATTAAATTACTTGTTATACTGATTTTAACCGGTGGGGCTTCTATAACCGTATTTTAGTTACAGACGTGCAGTTTACCTTTAGTTTATTGAAAGGACTAGTTCTAGACCATCTCCTACGTACGGCAGTTTCTCTCATAAAGCCGTATGTTCAGATAACACTAATTGCTTATTCAAATTGGAATTGACCTGGTTCCATTAATTCTTTAATAGGACAATAAATATCGATATGTAGCATAAAAAGCAAGAGAAAATCTATAAATGTTCTAATTTCATTAAGAATGAGTAATGAAATACGAGACTTTATTGTTTACAGCCAGATTGAGAGCGACTCTGATTTCTTTTGCGAACACCCTGGAGTCTCTTTACGAACCTGATTTGGAAAGGTGAAAAGAGATATCCACAGAGATTATCCATTTCAAAGCATATGCTTAAATAATTATGCGAAGAATACCCACGTCAAGTCTTTCTGAGTGGCTAAATCAGATTACCACGTGTGGGTTTCAGTCCAAAAATCAATCGAGCATCGTCTCATGTCCTTTTCTTTACGGCGTGTTATAAAACACAAAAAGGACATGAAAGAGAATTCTCTAACACTATATGAATTAGCTTTAAAAAGCTCATTGATTCTGAGAACGAACACCACATTTGGTCAGCAACAACCTGCAAGTAGTCCAATCTGAATTTGAAATATCGTTATCAAAAAGTCATTTAACAACCAAATATAATGGCCGAGTGTTAAAATGCATAGTAATTTTTGAAAACATGTATCTATCTTTGTTATCAATTAACTGTCATCCAAAACGATTGATCAAATTAGCGTGATGACAAAAGAGTAAATAAAATAAAGAAACGAGGATGTTAACTATTGAATTAATGAGATCAAATGTTTTGTTTTTAAAATTTTCTGTAATCCTCCTTCGTGATAATTGTGTGAAACAAAGGGGCCACGATGGCCCTGTATCGCCAACCTGAGTACCTTTGACGCCAAATTCACAAACAAACCAAACAAGTGTCCACACCCCGCTTTGTAAAAAAGTTTCTTTCGAAATATGTCAATTAAAAATTAAGATCGTAAACCGTTTTTGTTACATTTCTGCACAGTCGTTTTATTTTTTGAAAAGTAACATCGGCCACAGATTGGTCAACCTTACATCAACACATTCTATAAAGTTTTCACATTCAGTGCAACATGTGACACCCAGGGCGTGGTTAATTTATAATTTGAAATTATTATCTGATACCGTAAAACCGTTAGCTTAGATCTTTTAAATGTGTAGCATTTTATAGCTTTGCTCAAATCATGCCCCTCGGGAAAAATTGGCCAATCCCTTTAGGTCGCTTTAGCATAGAATTACATAGGGAAGAATAAAAAAAACTGTTTCTTTTTTTCTGAGCAGCAACTAATAGAGTTTAGTTAATGGTAAGTTGTAGCATTGTTATGTATTGTATCTCTACCAAGTTGTTCAATTATGTCCCTGGGGGCGGGCTCGAAATTGAGCCTGCCTTAGGGGTTCTATATATATATATAACTGGAAATGTAAAAATCTTCTTTGTCCAAAACCTCAAGGGCCAAATCTCTGATATTTTGTACGCAGCATTGTTTAGTAGTCTACTCTCATGTTTGTTCTGGTCATGCCACTGGCGTCAAAAGTGACTCCGCCCATGTGTCGTTTGTATGTGTCGTTTGATTTACATTGAGTTATAAAGCGAAACTTTAAGAATAATTTCGTCGAAATCCGCAAGGCCTCGATCTTGAATAATTTGGAAGCGGTCCCTCTCTCAATTTGCTCAAAACATCCTCCTAGGGTACAAATGACCTTACATTGACCTCACATTGGCTGTCATTTAGTTCGAAAGTATTAACCCATTTGGCAAAATAATTTCACTCATTTAGACTAAAGGTCGCTGTTCTAAAATCAGAATCTTTCTGGCTGAAATACGGAAACAGTTTGATCGACATATTTTTAACAAACTTTGGTACGTAGTAGGTATATGTTCATATTTGCATCTTTTTGTCGAGTATGAGATTAAGTTACATGTACTTTAGCTCGTTTTTTACGCAATAGGATTTATTAGTTTATGCCAATTTATTTCTGTCGATTGTGAAACAAGTTATAGAACTTATATTAATCACTCTCGACACTTCATTTTGGTGATATCTATTGCCGTGGGGGTTTTAGAGAAGAGAAGCCAGTTTCCCTTTTAATGCTGAGCCCCAAGCAAGGGAGCTACTGGTACATTACATCTTTGGTATGACGCGGACAGAGAGCGAACGCACGACCTCCCGCACTCGAAGCGGGTGCTCTACCACAAGGCTATCGAGGCAATAGGATTTGCACTCGACCAAGTGGTTCTCCTCATTTCAGTCGTTCCTGTGATCTTAAACAGTTTGTCCTTAAACAGTAAGAAGCCTTCTTGATATTTTTTAAAAAATCGTACATTGAAACTTATCCACCTTACATTCCTATCAAACAATTTGTTTTATTTCTTTGATCTGTTTCCTTTCTGCGACATAAATTTTGTAAAAAAATAAATAATGCATTATTGTTGTTACAGTTTCTTCTCATTTCTTCCCTTCCAGATCTGTGTATGTTTTTTTCGGTTCAAGAAGATTGAATTCTTATTTATTTTAGTATTATAAAACATAAAGTTATTTTGAACAACATAAAAATTATTAACCACCATGATGTATTCGAAATATATATACTGAGCAGTGTGTGTGTCTTAATATGTCACTCACCAAATAGAATTATTCAAACGATAAAATGAATAAATCCAACTGATTATTCAAAGTACTTTGTGCTTTATCTGAAAAGAGGGATAATTAATTTTTGACTCCTCATGTGTACATTTAGGTGAACATTATAAAAGCAATATTTAGCAACTCTGAGACTGAAATTGAATTCTTGATTAACTACATGTTCTGTTAATATTCTAGTGTGGAAATTTTGACAGTCCTGACAATTTGATTAACAACAAAATGAAAAATGTCGCAACTAAGAACTATCATTTCTTTATAAAACTATCAATAAAGTGAACATATTCCAAATAATAAGACAAACTTGCTCTTTTGATATACACAGGGCTCTATATAATACGAACACTAACGTGTGAACTATTTATGTCTCCAATTTTTGGCTAAAGATATTGTAAACATTAAGCAGTACCTATTTTCGAATTACACATAATAGAATATACAAATGTATGTTGTCATTGTGATACCATACACAAGTTCTTTTTCTTCTATAAATATGTTATATCTGTTAATATATGATTTTACAGATGTGTATCGTGCATGCGAATGCGTAAGTGAACGAGTGTATATACGAGCGTGCGGTGTGTGTGTGTGTGTGTGTGTGTGTGTGTGTGTGTGTGTGTGTGTGTGTGTGTGTGTGTGTGTGTGTGTGTGTGTGTGTGTGCGCGTGAGGACGTGAATGCGTTTGCATGTGAGTATGTGTGCATATGCTTTACGTTTATCTGCATGGTATTTGATTAATAATTTGACTTGTTTTTTTTTTGTATAGAATATTAGTTTCTTTAATATCCGTCACTTCTGGTAACTGTTTTGGCGGGAACGAGGCTCTGCCGAGTTTCCGCAAAACAGTTACCCGAAGTGACGGATATTTCCATCTGAACCAAGTACCTCATGGCAGAAACTTTTTCTTGCATACCGTCTTGCACTTTGAAATGGATATTTAAATACAAACTATTCGAAATGATGCATTTTGATATATAAACAAACGTTATTCAGATGCTGTTTTTGGGAAAGTGACGTCACGTTGTTTATAACGTTACGTCATAAGTAATTCACGTAAGTCGTCTTACACAGGGTGGAGGGGGTGTAAGATGAGATTTTCCAGCACTGGTAAAAACTGCAGATATCCCCATCTGATATGCAAGAAAATGTTTTAGAAGGCCTCATTGTAAATAAGGTCTTATCTCCAAGATGTTTATGCTCTTGTTGTATTTCCTTAATGAGTTACCTTCTTAGAACAAAGAGATTATTATTATTATTATAATTATGAAAACAAAAAAACAAAAATAATATCAAACAGGGAATGCCACGTACCAAAAACACAGCATCTCCAAAACGAGCCCCACAGCACCCAGAAGTGCACACCACCAACCCACACACACACACAATCATGTACACACACACACATACACTACAAGCACACACTAGCATACAAAGCAAACACACGAGGACAAAACGAACAATTAAAGGAACACAGTGGGTTTGGAACAAAACATAATGTCTCCGAGGCGAAAGGAATTGTTAATGCGAAATAAGTAAAGAAATGTTACGAGTCAGGCTCGGAGAAACAAGGAGAAAATATAACATCACTCGAATACATAGTATGATCATTTTTATCACATTGGTATATTGTAGTCAACAAACATTTCAAAACATTTATTGAATCACAAATGGAATGTCGTCTTGAATTGATGAATAGTTTCAGGCGATTAATATGAATTTTTGCTACACTGATATTTAATCAAATACAGTTTGTTTGGAAACAAAGACGCTGTGTTTACGTTCACTGATCCTCACTTATACTATTGCTTTTGTTGAAAAATCAGTGTTGTAGTTGACATCTAAACGGGTTTGATCAAATAGTAATGGGGCACTCGCCTGCAAGCAGCTAGAATTATCGCATGGCTTCAAGATAACAAATGGAGACATGGCAATCTGCTTTGATTTTCATAACAAAAGTGCACATATTTACATGCTTTTCAGACAAAGGCTTTAGACGCAATTTGTTTGCCTTTATTTGACGTTTAATAGTACATTTCAAAATAATTTCAGTGGTGTAAAGGTTAAGGTGTCTGCCGCTCACCCCGGAGGTTACTGTTGTAACACTACTGGTGTGACCGTGCCTCCTCATAGGACACCAGTACTGTGATTTTCTCAAGAAAGCGGACATATTTGAAGTAGTCTATTCGATCCAGATAAGTTGCGAAATGATAAAAGCTAAGACTTGATCAATATGAAAGAACCTGGGGTATGTTTGTGGCACTCTCCAGTAGTCAACAATACACAAACATACGTTCATGGTTCGGTAAAGGGGGTCTCTGGTTCCAGTTGGTCTCTGATACGTGGTTTTCCCTGTATCTCTGCAATTCCAACATAGAAAATATATTTCATTTAGTTTCTTATTATAGGAGATTGACTTCTTCCAGTTAAGATGAAATTGTTTCAGTCTGACCAACCTTGCCGTTAAATAAGTTAACCAGTTTTTTTCGGTGTTTTCTTCTTTTTAGTTTCTATTCCATTAAAAATGTACGGCGAATTTGTTTACAGTTCAAATTGATTTACATACAAAAGTGTTTGAATATTCCATAGCTGGTGAACTAATTCTAGAATTAGACATTGAATGAGTTTTAAGTAAAAGAATACTAATTTCAGAATTAATTAATTCTTATCCTGCTATAGGGAAACGCTTCTTTCCTTGCGACCAATTCAAACTATGATTAACCATCATATCCATACAGTCTGATCATGACCTGCACTGCATGTAATATAGATAGTACAATTCTAATATCAAGCTCTATTTTGAACAACAAATTTTAATGGCAAAATTAAAAAAGAGCTCTCCCTATTGTAGTAAAGCAGCAGGGTAAAAGTTAAAAGCGTGTTCCTCTTATAGAAGGATATGATCTAATGTTGTGTTGTGATATATTATATATCTTCCAATTGCTGTACATGCACAATTGAAAAATTATATTTAATTAAATTAAATTATAAAAATTTTGCCGAATAATAGCAGCAGTGCAGTAGAAATGAAAGTGACTGATACTGAAACGTTGAGAGATTTTAATAGCAAACGTTTAAGAACCAAAACGAAGACCCACTCTGATACAGTGTACTTGGTATACATTGCAGTTGTTGTTTTGTTAAATTTACATAAGAAATTCGGTCATGTCTGTCATCCGGTGTTTGCCCCGTTGTTCTCAGAAATAATATGTAAAAATGGATTTGTGTGTTATGATGTGTTCGTTTTATCGAAATTGGTTCACCCTGCTAAAGTGAAAAGAGATATTTTGATGTATTCATGCACGAACTGACAGTTATTTTTCACACGTCTATATTGTAATGGGGTTGCCCCAAGCATCGCTGACTCTGTTCCGTCCGTAAATGTGTTGAATATTATTAAACGACACTTCATCTAAATTAAAGAACAGCTGAGTGTTTAGCCCATATTGAACCTTCAAGGTGTTTTTATTAGTTGCTTATCTTCTAAACTTTAAAAGAGCTAAAGTCAACCCTTTGGTTAAGAAAAACAAATGGTCAGAGGTCAGAAGTCAAAGACATATGAAATAGCCGTGTTCACCAATTTTGAAACTGTTTGGTTAAAATTGTCTTCGATATGAATGTAAAAGCGGTTAAAGGGGTCGCTACTCTACAGAAGCAGGCCCAATTCACCCTACAAACAATCAGACTACAAAAGGCTTGTTTTCATGTTTGATCATGCTTTTCTGAAGTTATAGATCTTTTATGAATTATGTATCTAGTTCTAGTTATGTATGTTCTATAGTTATCTTCTGTAGGTATCTTCTGAAGTTACATGTCTTCTTATAGTTTATAGTTACGTATCTAATTATAGTTATGTATCTTCTATAGTTATCTTGTGAAGGTATCTTCAGAAATTATATATCTTATTTTAGTTATATATCTAGTTATAGTTATGTATCTTCTATAATTATCTTCTGAAGGTATCTTCTGAAATTATATGACCTTCGACGCGCGAAAATGTACCTTCGGACATTTGTTACATTATTCGACAATAATTGATAAAAAAACCCATAAAATTTACATTTTTGTCACCCTCTTTAAATGCAAAATCAATGTTAAAAACTGATAACCACTATATTTTCCTCAACAGAAACATACTTTTGGCTGCAAAAGCCTCCAAGACCATTACTATGGCAACAACGTCTTAAAATGATTCTTTTTTTATTTTGACTATACCTTATGAAAAAAGGCATACCGTGGAAAGAAGACGTGATATAGCTCACCAGATATGATATATAATGAAAGAGTATATAATGTTGCAACCAAAAATAAATGCTTCTGTTAGGAAATGATTACCGGAATAGTTTACTGCCCATGTAAATTCAAGTGAGTTTTGACGTCAAATTGTGGTATGTGACGTCATTTTTAGAGTGGCAAATGACGCCTTAGGTATACTTTTTCAAACTGTTGTAGTTTTGTATGTACTGGACTCAGGTAACTGAAATTTTCCAATATTGATATTGAAATATTGTTTATTCAAAATATACAAGAAAGCTAGTTTCTCGTATTTTATCCGAAGGCCCATTTTCCCGTGTCGCTGGTCATATATCTTAGGTAAGTAAAAACTGTTTGAGATCATTTTAATTGGCAAGCTGGTTTAATGACATTCATATTCAAAGAATCTTACATAAACTTTGATCATTTATGTCTTTCAAAATTCCCCTTATTTGTAGTGGTATTTTTGGCTTTGCTTCTCTGTCTTCCTGCATTTACTATCCCGTGATGAAAAAGGTGATTGAATTCTATATTATATTTGTTGTTAAAATGTTCGAGGTTGTTAAATTTGCCATCTGCGTGTGAAATATCAGAAACATAATTGATTGAAACCATGAATAAAGAAATATACTTCTATTACTAATAACAACATCATGATTATAAAAAGAGGGTAGTTGCCAAATTCATAAGGGTCATAAACATGATGATCTGAGAGAAAGTTTGTTTCCAAAAGTGGTTAAAGATAGTGCCTGTCACATTATCTTAATTTCACTGAACTCGTTTGTGACAGCTCAACTGCGAAATACAGTAGTCTTAACTTAAGCTTCTAGATAACCATATGCGATCAGATATCTATAGTGTATTATCTACAGTCGTCAGACACCTGGACTTATCATGTCACAGATTTCTCATAAATGATCCAAGTATACTCAAGAGATTTATTAGTTTCGTGCTTTCTTGGTTATATAATTATGGGTAAGAAGAAGACTAGATTTATAGTCTGACTAGGCCAGAATATTAAACCCTCAGTAAATTCACGTTTGACACGAAAGCTTAATATCAAATTTAATGTTTAGAAATGCGCCCAGTAGGGAATGAAGATGGGAGGCAACATTAATATGTATCCCGAAGTAAAAATCACTGAATGTCGCATTACGTTTACACCTTTTATATGATTGAGGCATTATAATTTAATTACTGTATGAAATTTTATAACTTCCAATCAAACTATTCTAGGTGTATTGATGAAATAAATTGCTTTTTGTTACATCTACCGCAGAAAAGTATTAATCTAGGGTGTGAGGAAGAAAGATGTCTTACCAGTAGAAATGAGATTTATCTGTGAACAAAAACGTTTCTTTGCTTTTTAAAGTACAAGTTGGAAATATAGCGATATAGCAAAAGATAAAAAGAAAGGCTTTGTTGCAACTATTTTTCGTGAAGAAACGCATTGCAGAAAAGCATTTTAAAGTAAGTAGAAGACAGTTAAATCATAAATCTATCAGAAATTTAATTTTACTATATCAGTAAATTCAAAGTAGTCATCGGGCTTAAACATACCGTGTAAACAGCTCTTTAAATATTTAAACGAACCGTCTTCGAATGAAGAGGTTTCACGTCTTAAAAGAAATAAAATTTTGAATTGCCTTTAGTGAATTATGATAACTCAAGCATTATAACCAGCATTTCGTCTTGCACATGAATTTCCACTTTAATGAACTGAAACGCATATCACATAAATAATGAAGATTTTTTTTTTCTATTAAGCAATTCTTCCCAAACCAAAGCTTGTTTTTTGTCTAGTCAATATTATTTTGTTATTTAATCAAGCCGAAATAAAATTTCAATTAAATTTTGTAAAATGAAATAACGGCGACTTTATTGTCGTTCTTTTGGAAATTAATTTTGAAAATTAAACATAGTCATTAATAAACAACTGGATTTATTTTTCGTTTCTCTTAAACTCCTGTTTGAACTATATGTGAGACCTCGCAGAAAATATGCCATTATATTCAAATAATCTACTTTGAATATGTCAAAATTAATTAATATTCAGACGTTCGCGGACTCATGCACACAATAAAAAAACTTTCTAAAATACTATTCTTTGCTGTAATGCACAATTTGCTGTTTTATACATTGACCAGGGAGTCGTCACATTTGTTTGAATGACGTCGAAGAGTCGACTCACTTTTATTACCTGCTTTCAGAGAGGGAACGTGAAAAATAGGCAAAATATGACAACAAACAAAGAAGTTATAGAACTGGTATTAAATGTATACATCTCACTACATGCGACACGTTATTAAAAAAGTATTTTTTAATCCTAAGGGGATGACATACATAAAAGATATAAAAATAGTATTGTACCAGAATAAAGCGAAACTTAAGATTCTGAAAATTGACAAAACAAAGGCAACCATTTCCAGATACATTTGTCACAATTTGCGGGTCCCGGCAGTGGCGGTCGATTGTTCATGACATGCTTTATGATATTTAAATATTTAACGCTTGGAATGATAGCATATGAACAGTGTATACATATTTAATACAAAGTGACAATATGAATTGTATCAGACAAAATACATACATAATGTGATCTAAACAGAGACGAGGATTCTCCGAAAGTGAAACGGTATTATCACAAAGCGATAAAATTGTAACAAATATCATAATATTTACTTGAACTGCCCCATCCAAAAGTAAAGTAATTTGCCCTATACTTTAGCTTCCAATTTCATTCCTCTATATGACAATATAAATAACGATAAAACCCTACGTATCATCAAATGGAAAAGAGCTATATTGGCCCAGCTACTTTGTTTGGAAGTATGTATGAATTAGTTATACGTACAAACGGTGACTCCTTTTACAGTGATGAGTAGATATATATAAAAATGTCCTACAAATTTGACAAATTATTAATTTTAGACATGAGTAGCTGTAACGTTCAATATAGAATTATAAAGTCTGTCCAGAATCCTTAATGTATGAAGAGAAATATGTCTATCCAGAAAAATATCTCTATCCAAGCTCCCCTCTTAAATCCGGAACTCGTCTTATGCACTGGAGACCAGACTATTTGCGTAATAGTGAAGAGTAGTGGATACTATTGGGAATATAGTGAATGTTATATGACGTTGTAACAAAGATGATGATTGAACGGAATTACGCTTTAAAAAGGTCTTCTCGTTTTACCTCTGTCAATAGGCTGTAACGTTGATAAACGTATATTTTCTTTCTTGAAGAAATAACTGTGCAACTTCCTTTTACATAACTAGCTCGTAGATTCACATTATTCAATGACTCAAACATTCTTTCAGCGGTAATTGTCCACTGTTTTTATATTTTTATGTCTTAGGATGCAAATCCGATGAAAGAATGCCCATAGGGGCACATTATGCACATTATGCTAATAAGTGTGACAGAACTCGAGAAGGATCACTGTCAAGAATTCTATAATTATTCGACTCTGTTATACACGTATGAGTGGGGTGATCTACTGGTTTACATACATTTAAGGATTGATTACTCTTCATGTTTATTTATGGGCTGGGACATGGATATCGTTACATGTTTGTGTTTATACACAAAATGTACGAGTACGGTTTTCATTCCTCTGCATAGTTTGTGTGAGCAGTTTGTGGTGACTTTTAAAAATGTACTGGTCGCAAGATACCAAATTATATTCAGTAGTTAATAAAACACGTTAACATCTTATATGCTTATAACACTTTTAATTTAAACATTACGACTCGCGGATGTTATTCGCAGACAAACATTTTATTTCTGAAAAAAAAAAAACTTTGACACTTCACGAGACAGGCGGAAATTATGTCGTGTGAACTTGTCATTATGGCTTCACCGTTATGTCATACTAAGCATGGCGTAAATTTCAGAAGGCACAATCTATTCGTCAATTGTAAATACACTTCTTGTAATAAATTAGTCAAACATTTAAACCCGACAGGACTTGCAAACGCTTCAAATAATATTCATCGAGTAGACTTTCATGGCATCTTTAATGAAATTTAGTAATTTTATTTTCATTCAAAGTTTAATGTACGTCTGTTATGAACATAAAAAGTAGTGTGGGGTAGCGCCTACAAATTGCTAAAATTTTATATTCAAATTATTATGCTAAGAAAGTATGTAAACCTCCTTTCAATCTCTAAGCAAACAAAAGGCAAGAGATGATGGAGATCATGATCACAAAAGTAAATGGTCATTAAAGGTAACAAAAAGTATATTTGACAGAACAACCTTCGCACAAAAAAGTTAACGCCTGTTTCGACCGTATTTCAGTAATATTAAGGCGGGTATTTTACCTAACCATCGTTCCTGGAAAAATCAGTATTAGAACTCATTCGACTGTAAGAAACTATCAGCTTCATCATATGAGATATGGTCTTTTGACACAAACCCATAAAATACAATCAGTGAGAGCATACAGTGATTTGGAGTTAGCGACTCTAACAACTCGACTATGGACGCTTGAGTGTTTAACTGAGTTTTAACTAGGGATGGCAACGAATATCCGGATATCCAAATATTCGTTCAGCTTCCGAATATTTGAATACAATATAGGTATCCGAGTATTCGGTAAATTCGTCGAAAAAACGAATTTCACTTAAACACTTAAATATTAACATGTTGTTTTCATGACAATAATTAATTTTCATTTAAGGCCGATAAAGTGTCAGTTTACAATACCCGGTTGCTCTGGTATTGACACTTTCTATAGTCAATCTTTAGCGATCGACAAAAGAGATTATGCAAACAAAAGAGTTTCAATTTCTAGGTGTGAATTGTTGAACAAACATTTAGATTAAGGAAAATTATTAAGCAAGTGTTTTAAAGCCTTGTTTACGCCGATACATATGGAGAGGCGCTTACTTTAGCTATTGCAATTATGAAGTATCTTTTTGTACAGTGGCCCGTTTTACAAACATTAAACAAGTTTATTAAATAATTTTACATTTTTTAATTAAAAAGAAAATCTTTTCAGGTTGTTTTTAATTGAAGCTTTTCTTTCTCAGTCCTATTAAGCCTCCTGCAGATCTATAAGGATTGAAGCAGCAGAAAAAGAAAATCTATAATATTCGCCTGGCTAGGGTAACTGTAAGCTATAAATTTTACAATCGCGAAAATATGTGACAAATTGATCAACAACGTATTAGATTTAGTACATAAAACGACCGAATATCCGGATATCCGTTCGGAAGGCTGACCAAATATCCGAATACCAATTTGGGTTTTCGTTGACATCCCTAGTTATAACATAATGAACTATATTGTACCATTTATGAACAGAAACTTCATTACATATCACGTTTTTCATTTGTGTCAAAGCAACCTGATAACCATATCAAAATGAAACACAGCATCAGATCGTCATCAGTCGGTGGTTTTCATACATGTAATTCTTTTTAACAGATATTTGCATTTCAGCCATTGTCGTGCAAAATATTTATTGTTTGATGTTTACCTGCTAATGCATACCTCTGTTTAATCTTCATGGCTTAATCAGAGCGATCAGGAATAGCGAAAACGAAGTTGTTGTTACATGTAGGATTATGAATGTCTCAGTCATGATACTATATCATAACAACTTTTGTTTAGCAAGAAGAATCACAGAAATCTTGATGTATATTTTGATGCGTGATTTTAAAATAGCCTTATTGTATCAATAGTCATCAATTTGAAATGTGATCAATTTTAATATTGCATATTCAAAGCGTGTAACAGACAAGTCTAAAATTACTGCACTCAAACTATAGTATATATAATTATATTAATATTTGTATAGTTTGATTGTATTGCAACTTCAACTCTGAATGGCCTTTATTCCTGATAAAAACAACTTCACCAGTCATAAACACATTTTCTCAAAATCAATTATCCATAATTAATTATACTGAATTAAAACTCAAAACTTTGCACTTCTCTAAGATGTTCTTTAACGGTCATCGTCTTCTATCTAATCATTCGTCTGGCATTAATGTGAAGTTACGATGGCGATAAAAACATGATTTTCCATTGTAACTTCGTGTTAAGACAAGATTTAAGGAAAAAGTGCATGATTTCCTCCATTTCTTCAGCTCATTTCCTTTCCCCTCCATGATCCAGCCAGTAATAACGGGATGAGACATATTAAGGAGAAATCTTGTTACATTGTACGTTTATTGCATTGCTCTCTTTTTGATGAGAGTCTCTCTATTTTCCCGTATCATTTACAGTATTACTTTGTCATCTGCGCTAATTGAGGTTGTTCAACATGCACACAGATTTGTAGCCGTTATTTCCGCTTTAATCTCTGACATACATAGGAATAAACGTTTCAAACACATAATTGATAATTTCGATATATCCTTAGGGATTAATTAGTTAAATAGAATGCATGATAAATGGCCAAAAACACAGAGATGAAATATTATACCTTGTAAAATAATATAGAGATTATCAAATGACTAAATCCCCTAGGGTTTTGATTTATAAACGGTTATGAATATTTTATATTGCTCTTCAATCACTTAATTACCCAATTAACATATTTCTTCTTCTCCCCTAACGACTTAATCGCTAGCGTTTCAAATTCATATAAAACATACTCGGCAAAACAAAAACTTCGTTTTTGCTTACTAGTCTTGTAAGGATAGTTTTAGAATGCACTGATTTAGTGTCCCGTAGAAAATGTTAAACTGAAGTATTTTAAGAAAGGAAATAATCATAGCTTTTATTCTGTAATTGTCAAAGACCTAACACAATTTCTTGAATATATAATGTTTGCAAATACTCAGATTGTAATTGCAACGATCAATTAGAACAAACATTCCTTTTCGCACATGATAGGTTAAGCACTTAAATGATAGGAAAACTTTGTCTACACTTATAGACTTAAAATAGGTCACTTATTCTGGTATCTTATACCACACAAACATTTTATATTTCCATTTAATTGTTCATTGTGCAAAACACAATGCTTGAAATTTGCCATACGCATATGTCGTAGGTTTACTTTCTGTTCTGTGATGGGGCATGTGTTTACCAGGCCTGCAAAGGCACAATTACACAAGGAAATAAATAATTTCTGGTGGAAAAAAGAAAAAGTCAGGCGTAAGCCATATCGACTGTATTCCAAGTGCCCAATGCATGAAAATGCATATCATTACAATATTACAGGCGCGCAATGCTAACAAATAGCATGAAACGAAAGCAAATAAGATGAACAAATGAAATGAAACAACTAATTACCTGCAAAGGCACAATTACACAAGGAAATAAATAATTTCTGGTGGAAAAAAGAAAAAGTCAGGCGTAAGCCATATCGACTGTATTCCAAGTGCGCATGCGCCGGGTGAAAACCCGGGAATGTCAAATTCGTGAAAGAGGCCCGTCATGCAAAATTAGTCGTTAGGAAATTAAATGAGTGGGAAATTTATAGGATGTATGGTCTGGTAAAGGGTGTATGGCCTGTAATATTACATATACTGACAAATACAACAGATATATATATATACAAGAGACATGGACAGAACATTTACTTAGGAACAAGGACATATAACATATAAACAAAATTAATGTGGTGTTCAACCTCGTGACATACTCCCCCTCTTCGGGGAATGTCGCCCCGACATTCAAACAGACTTACCTGTAGCTTGGAGCAGACCTTTAAATCATATAAGTATATACCGCAAGGTATATAAAGTACTGTTAAAGTAATTACTTATACTTTGGTAACTAAACTAGCATATCTACACTAGTACAACCATACCTACTACTCCAACGAACTACACAATCAAATTGTCAAATCAAACAGGAAACACCATCAGATATGAAAATCTGTGCAGCCATTTACACTCAAATATGAGAAAGTCAGCCACAAAAGCTACTGTAAAGTAGATATTTATTACAGGTATGTCAGCCTACAATAAACTATAGAATATATGCACTGAAGATTACAAAGAGTAGTTCTTGGATATATCCTGATGGGATGAGCCGTAATGTTACAAACCCGAACAGGAATTCTACAGAAGGAACTACTTGGTTGCAACTTTACTAGTCTAGGACAAACATTTAACATCAAAGTATCACTAGGCTCAGTAACACCTGCTGTCATGTTGGCTAAATTCCTTGCCTTGCCTGCCAAAGTTACAGATTCATTCGGCCTCACAATAACTGTACGCTGATGGAGAAGGGTCACTGGTGTGGTATGCACTCCGGTTAGGGAAGTCAGTGTGTCTGCAAGATGAGGTGACAATCCTTCCGTGCCAGATGATTTTAGAAAATTGAGTATGTTAGTGCCAATAATCAAAAGGACCGTTTCAGAATAATCAGTGTCAGGTACAATAAGTATGGGGACTGGTGTAGGAACTGCGGATGAAGAAAAAGAAACTTCAAGAACAGAGTATCCCATATATGGAACTTGTGAACCACCTAGACTAGTAAAGTTGCAACCAGGTAGTTCCTTCTGTAGAATTCCTGTTCGGGTTTGTAACATTACGGCTCACCCTGTGACATTTGGCGCCCAACATGGGGCTGTGACTGGATATATACTTCGAGATCATTTTTACCTTGTTCTCTTAACCCGTACGAAATCCGAGGACGAATGTCAATATGGTGGGGGAGTATGTCACAGTTCGGACTTAGTTCACAATTGGGGAGAATATGTGTAAGCGGCCCGGTAGCTCAGTCGGTAGAGCATTCGCCCTGTAAGCGAAAGGCCCCGGGTTCGAGCCCCGGTCTGGCTGCACATTTTTCTCACCCTGTGACACATATGTTATCTTTATTCCTTTGTTTTTTTTTTCTTGTAATCATTATAAGCTGTGATAAGAGCATCGACCCGTGAAATCTTTTCATAATGTGTATGACTGTTTGTATTCGACATGTATATACATTGAGTCTCCTCTATGGACAATGACTTGTACTGTGTAATTTGAAAGATTGACATTTTCTTTTTTTAAATCTGGTAAATTAAAGTTAATGATATATTGATAGTATATTCTTATAACGCCTTTAAGACGAACATTGCCAATGATGTCTTTTCATTATATTTTACATTGTAAACTGAGATTGACCTCAGTCGTTAATTCACTTTTCACGGAAACAGTTTGCATATTATGAAGCAAAACAAATGAAGCAGCTATACAAACAATATCAACTATTGACGAAATTATTTGAAAAGTCATTAAGAATAGACTGCTAGACTCCTGCCGACTTTCCAAATAGCATTAACATATCTTGGGTTAAAATGTAAAATTTTTAGCTCGACTATTCGAAGAATAAGGAGACTATTGCACTCGCCCCAGCGTCGGCGTCGGCGGCGTCGGCGTCGGCGTCTGCGTTGGTTAAAGTTTTTCATAAAGTCAAATATCTTGAATACTATCAAAGGTATTGACTTGAAACTCAAACTATATGTTTACCATCAACATCTTCACCTGAGGAAACAATCCCCATAACTCTGTTTTGATTTTTGACAGATTTATGCCCCTTTTTAACTTAGAAATTTTGGTTAAAGTTTTTTATAAATTCAAATATCTTGAATACTATCAAAGGTATTGACTTGAAACTCAAAGTATGTGTCTACCATCAACATCTTCACCTGAGGAAACAATCCCCATAACTCTGTTTTGATTTTTGACAGATTTATGCCCCTTTTTAACTTAGAATTTTTGGTTAAAGTTTTTTATAAATTCAAATATCTTGAATACTATCAAAGGTATTGACTTGAAACTCAAAGTATGTGTCTACCATCAACATCTACACCTGAGGAAACAATCCCCATAACTCTGTTTTGATTTTTGACAGATGTATGCCCCTTTTTAACTTAGAATTTTTGGTTAAAGTTTTTTTTAAATTCAAATATCTTGAATACTATCGAAGGTATTGACTTGAAACTCAAAGTATGTGTCTACCATCAACATATACACCTGAGGAAACAATTCCCATAACTCTGTTTTGATTTTTGACAGATTTATGCCCCTTTTTAACTTAGAAGTTTTGGTATTTTTTTTTGTAAATTCAAATATCTTGAATACTATATAAGGTATTGACTTGAAACTCAAAGTATGTGTCTACCATCAACATTATACACCTGAGGAAACAATCCCCATAACTCTGTTTTGAGTTTTGACAGATGTATGCCCCTTTTTAACTTAGAAGTTTTGGTATTTTTTTTTGTAAATTCAAATATCTTGAATACTATATAAGGTATTGACTTGAAACTCAAAATATATGTTTACCATCAACATTATACACCTGAGGAAACAATCCCCATAACTCTGTTTTGATTTTTGATAGATTTGTGTCCCTTTTTAACTTTGAATGTTTTGTTAAAGATAGAATACTATCGAATGTATTTACTGTCAACATCTTCACCAATGTTTTTGATTTTTGACATATTTATGCCCTTTTTAACTTAATTTTGTCACAGTTTTTCCAGACTAAAATGGAAATACTCAAAATGGCTTTCTTTTGAAATGTCATAGAATAATTATGCAGCATGAAGCGGTCATGCTTTTTTAATTCTATACATATCAATTTTGAAAAGTTACAAAATTATTCATGATCAAATATACAACGTCATGTATTTCTTTGAAATTATCCCCCCCCCCATCCTTTCTCCAGTTGGCTTGCAGAATCCAGAGTAAGGCCTTGAATGCAATGTACATTTACAAAGGTCTTTGAACAATACTCCTGTTCTTAGACAAAAACCCCATTTTACCAACAAGCTTTCGAATAGTCGAGCGTGCTGTCATGTGACAGCTCTTGTTGTTTACACGAAGCGATTTCCGAAAACACCCGTTTGTTTCCGTGACGCGGATTTTAATTTATTCAGGGTATACAACATTTGATGACGTCATACACAGGGAAATGTCTTCGGCAAGAGCTTTGACAAAATGTTTTTATTTTTACGTTTTACGTTTGAGCAGTAGTAAGATGTGAAATGGGACTGTTTAATATATGCATCATTGATGCAATAACTTGTTGCACTTTATTGGTAACAGGGCCTAGTAAACAGGGGCCGGTAAACACTCGAACTTCCCGGATACATGTGTCATGACTCATGCATGTAGCTTTTGTTTACAAAACAGTGTAGCCCTACATACTTTCAGTTATTCTTAGCGCCACGCGTGCACCGTGCCTATACTACTCGCATCAGTATTTGTGGCAGTTTTAAGAATAGATGAATAGATTTGTAATAAATTGATGTATATTCTTATTGAAAGAAAAGTTTTGATGATCGAAAAATCGCATTGTCTATTTGAATGGTCACAGTGACGTTTTTATTGCCACAAAAGAACTTATATATATTTCAATTAAAATCATTAAAATCTTTAAAATATTCCTCAGGGAATAATAATGGTCACAGTGACGTTTTTATTGCCACAAAAGAACTTATATATATTTCAATTAAAATCATTAAAATCTTTAAAATATTCCTCAGGGAATAATAAGTAATCACAGTAATAATTTACAAATAATCACAGTAATACGTAATCACATTTCTTACGTTAAAATTAGATATATATTAGATTAAAATAATTAATAATAAATGATTAATTCTTATATGGAAAATAACTGTTTTATAGAATATTACTATTTTAAAATAATTATTATTATAATTTATTAAAATAAATATATATCATAAATTTAAAATAACTATAAAATTAATCTTATTTTATATTTCATATCTAATAAATTATAGATAATTATAAATCTTATTTGATGTGTTATAAATTTAAAATAATTATAAGTCTTATTTTAACCTAAATTATGATGATAATTATTTTAAATTTATGATATATAGTTATTTTAAAACAGTTATTTTTTTTCGATCTGTGAGCTGATTCATCCGACAATAGTAGTGATAAATAATGTGAATAGATATGTTGTTCTAATCGAACAGAAAAGACCGGTCCATTAAATGAATTGAAATCGCGGTTTTCGTGAGTACCAAATAAATGCACAAGAAAAACTAAATCTGAAAGATTAAAGAGCATTGACAGAACGACGTATGTAAACATGTTCTCAAAACATGGATTCGATTTTAGAATGTTCTGAGCATATTTGAGTGAAATATTCTGACAAAAATGCATTTTGCTTCTCACAGAATAATCCTCTGATATGTGATGTGATAGAGGGTTTCTCTGCCTACATCTTAAAATACAACATTAATCATAAATACTTTCCTCAGAAATATGTGGCAAAATTATTTATTTATAACAAATTGATAAAGCACCTTTTAAAAAGCGACAATGACGTAAGATAAAACAGGGGAACAGCAGAAAAGGTGTTTTTGAGCTGAATCTGCAAAAGTGTGTGTGTACATACGTATGCAAGGCATTTTTTCTTCGAAGAAGGCCAAGTTTAGCATTTAAAAGTTTATATTAGATAATTTCTGATTATATTTCTTCATTATTCCTGTTTGTCAAGTATAATTTCAAGTTTTGATAATAAAAGTAAGTCGTCTTGGAGAAGAAGAACATTTGCATGATAAAACTGATATAGATAGTGGTTTGTTATTAACGTGTAGTGTCACTGACGCAATACAAAAATCTCTGCCAATTACTGGAGTCAATTTACACTGACTGCTTACAACACCCACACGTCTCTTCTGCGTGGTAGCTAATGCAAACAAAATTGGCTTCATATTTATGGCAAATGTAAGTTAGACTTTTGACTCGAGAGTTGTCGACTCTACCATTATTATATAGACTTTACTTCTTTACTTACAATAAAGCGATGCAATCACTGTTCGCATGTCATTCATGCGTGTATATGATGATAAGCTTATGTGTGAGCCACGTTCAATGAATAATACAACATATGACTTCATATTGCTTGGTACATGAGAGGTTTAAAATCCCAAAACGGCATCTGGCATACCAATTAAAATCGTAATGAAAAGATAACATTCTTTTATTGTTATGCAATATTAGGCATACATACAACGATATTAAACGCAAAAATTTTCATGTTTGCCATGGACACAAGTGAAGTGATTTTATACGAGACAGATGGATTTCGTGACACACTATTGAATTAGCTTAAGTATTTAACACTATAATCTGTTTTGAAATATGCAGGCGAAAATAAGTCAAACCGCTAATCAGGAGATTTCAAAGAAAAGACCCAGTGTCTTAAAATAAGTGATTTTTCGTTCACTCCATTCTAAGACTTATACTGGTATTAAGTTCAATAGCACAATAGCCATTGTTTACTGCAATTATGTGCTACATTGTAAATGCTTTATCATATTATATTTTTTTGTTGTATTTTATGTATTGTAAAGTCTCAATCTGTAGCATAAAGTTACCCGTGAGATATGGTATTATTACAGTGTCTTCTTATTATGATAAGTTTGAAAGGACGACTAGATCCAAAGTCTTATTTACATAAAATTTGGTCGTCCTTACGTCATAGAGTCTTCAGTAGATTTCATCATAGATCTTTTTGTTTTAATTTCTACAAAATAATTTGTCCATAAAAACAGATAAAAAAGAACAGGGTTCTTGCTACGGTTTGAACATAACAGCCAAGGCCCTGTGCTTATAAACGTTTTTTTATCAAATGAGTTTCATTATAAAGTCAATACAAAAGTATATTAAGTGGGGTCACTGCTGAAATGCAAAATAACAAGAAATTTTATTGACCCTATTTGTTATTGAGACTAACATATTGCTAGTTAATTTCTGGAAAAATAATGATAGGTCAATGGCTTTTTCTCAGTATTACATTTGTAATCTTTAGTGATACACTATCGGATCAAGGTGCTAAATGCAGAATTATGTAGAATTTTGGTATTGTAAACGTTTATGTATGTGGTGTATTTTTCAGAATAGGTATCAAATTTTAATTATTTCTAATGTAGTATGTCATACTTTAGAATGAAAAATTAGAGATAGTGGTAAATCTGTCATCATCTGAATAAATATTACGCTCCTTATTATTACCCCACCCACTTTACTAAAATTCATTTGTTTCAAGTTTTGATAAATGAATATTTTCATGATAAAGGAATAACAAGGTTTCCAGATAGTTTGCCTACAATTTGATTAAATCTTTGTTTTAGAATGCAAAAATAAAAAAATGGGGGTCAATGTGCATATCAGAAAGAAATTTAAAAAAAAACTGACAAAAATGTCTTTTTTAGATTTCGACGAGCTTTGAGATATGACCGCATAGTTCTGTAACAAAGAACTATAAAAGGAACTGTTTATTGATGTTTTTTATATCCTAACAATTCTTCTTGTAATATAGTTTGAATTAAGTAAATCTCTTAAACAATTTTTGAGAAACGACTATTTTTGAACCACTACCCCTTTTTTGGCATATGGCAAAAATTGTCAATTTAGTCACAAAATGTGAGGTCAAAATATTTTTTCTCAAAATTGTTCAATTTGTTTGCACTACAATATTCCTATTGTGCCAAATTTTACAACTGTATATTTGTTTTTTTTTTCAGTTAAATCCTCATTTTTGAAATATAGCAAATGTAAAATTCCGGAAGCGCAAAAATCCAAAACCTCTCCAGTGACTCCCCTTAAACATGTTCCCCGTAAATATTTAAAATGAATTTCTCTTGTTTCGTTTAATGTTTGCTTATAGAAGTTAAAATATTTCTATCCTCATCCGTGCCCAAGTAGTGGTACTGTCACAAGGTATGACACAGCTAATCCCATATTGCCTCTGTCAAACTGTCTCTATTTCGCAATCAATAAAAAATAGATTAGTATAAATTAAATCGTTTTGTGCTCAAACTCAGATGAGCATGACAAAATGCTTTACCAACACAAGACAGTGACTCTTTTTTAACTTGATCAGAGTGTGTTTAACACCTCACTGGTTTTACCAAAAACGGATAGTTTTCAATTTTATCAACTACATGTAAATTTGCATGTAATCCTAATAAACGCTTGTTAATCGGCAAGTCATGTGCAAACGTACCATTCTATCATCTCTCTGCAAACACGACATTAATATTTCCATAGTAGAAGCAGTAAACGTTAGCAGTGATCACGTCTCTAACTCGTGAATGGTTTGCGTAAAAAAGCGGCATTAAAACTGCAAACACGTTAACTTTCGAATCACTCCACTGCTAACAAACCGGTAATTGTTTCGGTAGTCAAAATAATTACAAATACAGCAATTCATTTATTTGGCAAATTCTGCACAAAAATGTCTTTCGTCAATACAATACATAACAAGAATACCATTGATGCAAAGCATCAAAGGGCGCCGAAAATAGTTTTGTACATGTATGGCGTTTAATATTTGCAGAAAACATTTAAAATCCTGGTGGTTTTAAAGCTGAAAAAAACGGAAGAAAAATTATTTTAAAAAATTGGGGTTGACCGGGATTTGAACTCCACTCGTAAAATTAGGCGGTCATCAGCTTACCCACTACACCACGGAGACTGACTTTAAAGCACGTGGTAATAAATAAGCTGATATTATAATTTTTGCAAAACCGATAAGGGAGAAGTTGTTTTACGTTTTCGTATTTTTTCTAAAAGATATGAAAAGGAACATTACAATTAAACAATTACGTTTTAATGAAGGAAATGTGTATAATCAATATTTTAATGTCTATTTCGTATTATTTTAGCATACAGTTAAAACCATTTTTCTCCGCATTTTAATAACCGCTCCTACCATGTACTTCAGGAAAAACTATTCCATAATAGGCCGCCGCCGTCATCGGCGGCGCCAATGACAAATATGGCAAGGGCAATACATACAAAATACACACACCATCTCACATATATATAGATATATATCTTCACTGGCTCCACATAGTACACGGGTAGTACCAAGTATATACCTCGAACGAGGATGGTGGACCTAAAAAGCACATATACAAACAAAAATCCACATAGTACACATAGTATAGCAAGTATTATATCAATATATATTTATTTGTTTTAAATATTCACAGCGTAATAGTCTGCAAAATTGCCAATTCATGTACAAATGTATATTCTCTGCAAATACGTCACTATTTTGTTTCCATTGTTGAAACAATAATATTTAGTAGTGATTATGACATTTCGATCAGCACTAGTGCTCCGGTCACAATTCCACGAACATGCCGCTAATTTTAAAATACCGTTTAATCAAATTAATCAAATGATTAAAAGTGTCAATGTTTTCTTTGCGAAGCCAAAACATAATTAATAATTCAATTATACACATATAATCAGGTATATACAAATTCCCACTCTATGTGTAAAATTGTTTATAACATGATTGTCTACTGTATCATTTGGACATTGTGAATGAAGATACTTTATATGAAACAATTATCCTTTTCAACAGCACCATTTTATCATAGATAATGGTTTAGACATGTTTGTCCGTTCGTGTGGCTATTTGTGCAGCAATACATTTATTTGCGAGATGTATACTGTGTACATGTATTTGGTAAATGCTTTATCAGCTAAACGATATCGTATACTAATATATATAATTTGGCTCCTCTAACAACACACTATTACCTATGACCTTACATATGTTGATGTTTTGTCCCTTTTAGCGACACTTTGTTTTGAACCTGATGAAAACAATGCCACAAAACCCTTTTTCACCTTTGGAAGGCGAATAGCATAAATGATAGGATCGGCTACAGCATTTAGAAGTAGAATCACAAACAGAATATCGCCAGTCATTGTGATCTGTTGAAAGTTCTTCAGTATATACTGTTCATCTGTTTTCGACTTCACATACATGTATAGTTTGAATATTCCGTCTGGCATCCAGAATAATATAAAGGTACCGACAAAAAGTACTGTTGTCAACAATGCCTTGGCGCTTCCCGAATCAGTATATGACTTTGCTCTTTGTCGCCTCGGCATGATCATCACATCTTGTACACGACTGTAGATTCTACCGTAAATGAAAATGATCCCAGTAAGGACAACAAAAATGAAACAAATAATAAACATTTCTAGATGAAATTGTCCATACGCAATCATATCGCAGAAAGACCTTCGGTCTGTCGGTGACGCAAGATTAATCAGAATTTCGACTGAAACCGCAAAGACACTTAAAACCCATATCCCACAAACAATACAACATCCTCGGAAATTCGTCACCATTTGTTTATAGTATAAAGGTTTCATTATGGCCGCATAATGATCTAAAGCCATGACTAATAAATTAATCAGAGTGGCTAGTAGTGCAAGATCTGTTGTCAATCTTAACGTTATCCTTATGCAAGTATACCAGGATGTAAAGATGTACATCAAATTATAGAATAATATGCCAGTCAAAATCAAGGCGTCTGAAACACATAAACTGATGATAAGTTTCAGATGTGTGGTTTTCTGTGGCAAGTTTGCCACTGCAACTATAGATGCTCCATTCGCGATTATACCGACAATACACAATACAAAAGAAATGGCATCTGTGGGTTTTGTAAAGACTTCAACTGCTTTCGTTGCCGTTGTAGGCGTTTCATAATCGTCAATGTAATTGCAGAGGAATTCACACGGGCCTTCTGTAGTATCTGCGAGAGTGCCATTTTCATCAGTAGAATATTCACGAGAAACATTCAGGAATTTTTCAGTTATTCCTTGTGTAGAGTTGAACATTTTATACATGTAGCTCAGGGTTTACTCTTTACTTCAACTGGAAAGAAAAATATACGGCATACAATATGAAAAGAACCGTGTCTATTGTTTTTATTGGAACTGCATGAAAACAAATCTGAAAATATATATGTGTTGACGTAACATGACTCTTTAAATAGATATAAAGAAATAAACACTGTCAAAGTTATAACCTACATTTGTATATATATGCTATGAACATATGTGCAATGGTAATCATTTTATTCCCTTTAAAAAAAGAGAAAATTTTCAAAACAATCGTTCTTGACTATCCTAGACAAAATTGAAAATACACTTTTTGTGTTATATATATATATATGTAAATCTATGCCTGTAAATAAAAGACTGTATAACTAATTTCATGGATGTTTAAAACTTTGACTGTATTTTCATATGCAGTATTGTTCATCCCAAATACCACTTTGCAATCTTGATTCATATATCAGGCAGGTACTAAAAACCTTCATAAGGAAACTCGTCCTTTACAAATGTGACTGGTCTCATCTCAAAAATCCAGACGACTTAAGCAGGAATAAATCAAATAAAAATGTGACAGTAAATGTCTCCGCTTTCAGGCAAGTAGGCAATTCACATTTGTTATTTAGCTATTTTGCACTAGATACGTTAAATAAAATGTATTAAAGTCCAAGAACCACAGTAACAAGCACCTCTTATTTTACCAAGAAAGATGTCTTCACGGCGGAAATGACCTTTATTTGTACAAAAAATAGTTATAACTTTATTTTTCAAATCATTGTACATGTTAGAAATATAGAGCAGTATTTTTTTTCAATGATATAACAAAAAATAAAAAAGGCTTCCTGGCAACTTTTTATCGTGAAAAAAAAACGATTTGAACACAGGAAATTAATATGTCAACATGATCTTAAACATTAAATACAAATTCACTTTTTACTTATTTCTACTTATTTTGTATCATCTGAATTTCTTAATTAAAAGACAATTTTCGTTATGTTATCTTGAATTCGTCTCTCTGGAGAAAGATTAGTCTCTTGAATTTGCAATTTTAAGTATTAATTATATTGTCTTGCACGTCACAAATGTACTACAGCGCAAATTTTAATTCCCTTAGGTCTAATATATTTACCAGCAATCAGAGTTGGTGAGAATATATTTTCTATTACCCTTCTTTGCATAAATGAGACGAAATTCAAAAAGCGTGAGAAAGTAAAGTTTGACAATCCTTCTTAATGACTGAATCAAACTATGAATATGTACCATATAAGAGATTACAGAGGACTGATGTGAAGATGGATAACGGATAAGCGATAAACATGAGGGAGTTTCTCAAAGTGTTACAGTTTGTAGATGTAAATTAAAACATTATTAATTACGATAAAACCCAATGACCCACAAAGGTAGCCAATATTCTTACAATGACAGACATATATGTCATACAGAGATCACTCAGTGCCCTATTATATGCTCAGTGGATAATCTGTACTTCTTGGATAATCGTACATTCTATGTATCTAATCAATTCTCTTTCATAGCCATGTTTCTTACAATATTTAGCAGTACTGTAAGGAATGAAAACCGTTCGTTTGTAGAGTTTTTGTCCGCTGGCCTAAGACAGTCGACAGGAAACAGCTACCAGTATTCAGCTCTAGCAATTTGGCGGGGCATTAACCAGTAGTTTTTGCATCTTGCTGGTGCCCAAGAAAACTTGCTTCAGAATAATTTGCTTTGTGCCATTACTGTCAAGCACAATCTTTAAGTGAAGGCAGTCATAATTTCCGTGACCTGATTAAAATTCGTGGTGGCAGTTGGCATGTACATTTGTATGCATATGCCACCTATGGCAGCACAAACAGCCCATTGCATTCCCTGCCATACATGGATACCTGTTCACAGTATGTATATAGAAATTTCATAATCCATTGCGTGATTAGAACGCTTCATTTTTGACTCAATATAAGCCACATTTATCATGTCTGCTAATGTTCGCCGAATTTCATGCGAAAAAAGTAGCAGATACTGTTATAGTCTACTTTAGCTTTGACGATTTGAGACGCATTCGCAAATTAGTTAACTTTTATTGCTTTTAATTTATCTTGTTAAAAATATCTGAAACATCACCATTGTTTGACGAGACTTACAGCATGGGGTAGTTTCCAATATTTAAACGTTGTGTTGCATTTCAGAAATTATTCCCTGCTTGAGGATAAAAGTGCCACAGATTTTGATACCTGTTTTAAAATTAGGGTTATGATCTTATATCCTTTGAACACCTGTAACGTAATAAACCGTATACGCGGGTTAAGACAGTTTTGGCCTTCCATATAAGTGACAGCAACCGTATGGAACACGTTTTGTTTGTATGAATTTAAAGGCTATGCCGACAGCTCCTGAATGTTGAAAACTCAGATGTCCGAGGCAAAGCTGACACTTTAAGACGCCCTTGAAAATGACCTTGGAAACAATTTTACCAGCTTTGAAAATTTTCATTTTACCAACGTTCGCGTACAGGCCCCTGTGGGATAGTGTTTTGAGCGCGTGCAAATATTTTTCACAGACATAAAAGCAGACATGTCGTACTCAAACCTAGGTATATTGACATCTTATGAGAACGCTTGAAATTGACCTCTCGTTAGCAAAAAAAAAAAAAAAAGTCCATGCGCAGGTTAGCAGACAGGGTGACCCCTGCGCGTGACCTCTGTAGGTGGGCCAATGGATTTTTTTTTACTTTCATGTTACAGCTCAATCTATTTGCTGACGTATACAACACGCGCAGTAAACCGAAAGTAGCCATAACGTGATGTACAGTGTTTGCAAAAACGCATGCGTGGCTGTCGAGTGTGTAAAAAATATGCCGGTGTGCAAAGGATATGTGCAGTTTTAAAAGGTTACACTCCATAATCATACGTCATAAAAATGGAACAAATAAACTGTTTAAATACCTACGACACCATTCTCTCAAGCAAAATGCAATAGCTTTGGGTATAGGGAGTCGCCCCCAACTGATAAAAATTTTTTTTTATGGCCACCAGCTTTTGTTTTATTTGTTTTGATATTAAAAAGCCTTGTCTTAAAGTGTATAGGTTTACATACTTTCTAAACATAATCACAAATATATAAACCAGTAAAAACTTTGAAAATAGATCAGCTCGGGTGTTTCCTTAAAATCAGCATTAGGAATGATTTTCGTACAAAGAGTAAAACGCCTGACATCATACTCAAAATACTTTTGAGAAAGTCCCCTATTTTAGACGCTATTCAGATGTCCATCTTCACATCAGGTTATCGCGTGTACATCTCTATTAGGGCAAATTAAGCTAGACAAGCTTATCTTGGACAATACATGTTTTTACTCACAAGAGGGCCAATAAAACAGGGTTTAAAATTTTCTATACATATGTTGCATGACAGAAAATCACTTATGAATAACATATCTTTTTTTGGTAAAATACATCTATGGCATACTAGACATGGGTAAAATATCTTATAATTGGGGACTCTGAAATCAACAGAAAAATGACACATTTTAGACGAGTATGATATCAGTTGATGACCTCATTTCTACAGATACCTTTGTAAGCAATGCGTTATTGTATATACTAGCCGATGCCCGAGTTGTTTCCAAAAATACAAAATAAAACATAAGCAACTGATAATGTCTTTTCTTAAATCTATAAGGTAACAACACGTTTTAGGAAATCGTCATCAAAAAGTATTTTTTGAAATAGAATCTGAGAACTGTAATAAACAATGGCAGAGACAGTGTCTTTTAATTTATGCATGTTTGCAAAAATTAACATGTAAGAAAATTCAATACATATACGATACATAACGTTTGGTAAAATAATGTTTACAACACTGTGTTATATCTGAAACATGTTTTTATATGGGTGCATACAAATGCCTTTATTATGCACGAAGAATGTTCAAATATGAATGCATCTAAGCACATAAAAATGTATCCTTGATAGATTTCAATGAAAATTTTATTTTTGTCCACTCGAAGTATTCACCTCCACAGATATACAAAATTTCAGTCTTCTAATCCAATCCTTGAAGGCTTTTTCATAGTCTTTTCTAGGTATACTATGAAGACAGTGGAATATTGCAGAACCGAGGTGTTTGCGCTGGACAAATTTTCGACCAGAAAGGTATTTTTTGAGCCTTGGGAACAAAAAAAAGTCACACGGGACAAGGTCAGGCGAATACTAGGGAGCACAACAAACTTTTCCTGCTTCAGAAAGTCTTGTACAATAGACGCCTTGTGCGATGACGCATTGTCATGTAGCAATCTGACATTGGCCAAACCAGTTGCAGGTCTTCGATTTTTTAAATATTTCTTCAGTTTTCGAAGAACTTTAGTCTTGTTAAACTTTGCATTTACGGATTTGCCTTTAGGTACAGCAACCTGAATGGCAGGACCCTGATTTGTGAAGAATATGGCATACATTACCTTTTTGACACTCCTGGTCCGTTTTGCAATGCAAGGTCTTTTGCCAGACTTTGTTGCCCATATTTTGTTCTGAATCTTTCATTTGGGCTCAAAAATGTGAACCCTTGTCTCGTCACCAGTGACGACATTTGCGATAGACCGTGCATTGTAATTTGGAAACTGTTAAAGCAACATTTTCGCGCATTGCACGCGTGCCTTTTTCTGCTCATCTGTCAACAGATCGGGAATCCATCTAGCACAGATCTTTCTCATTTTCAAATTACGTTTCAGAATTGCATGAGCTGCTCCTAATGAGATGCCAACCATACTAGCTATTTGCCCCGCGGTGCATCTTGCATCAGTAGCAACTATTTCTTTCACTCTAGCAACCATCTTGGCAGACGTTGCTGTTTTCGGCCGACGGCAATGTGGTGCATCTTCAGTTGAAACTAACTCATATTTGAATTTCTTAAACCAACAAGTCACTGTCGAAAAAGACATTTCATTATGCCCATAAACAGAACATATTTCATCAAAAATGTCTTTACATCCTATGTCAAGAATACAACGAATCTTAATATAGGACCGTATTTCAACGGCGTACGCTGACCTTCTTCCAACAAGTTTTGTATTAGTATACACGAGTAGGAAATGTTTAGCGAGCGATAGACACAGCTAAAGTGAACGGATTTTAATAGGTGAGGTACCAATGTAAAGCTAACTTGTTTATCTACCCAATAGTTTTAATTTCCTTCTGATTTTCGCATTATTGAGCGAGATAACGTTCTACATGCATTCATATTTGAACAATCCTCGTATTCAATCAATAAAGACATAAGGGCGCAGTTTAAGATTCCCTATCAACAGATTCATCCTAATTTTGAAATTATATATGAATATTTATTTTATGCTAACTATGCTGAGATATAGAGTGATGATATAGATTTCATATCTGTCACAGTGTGGGTGATATAGGTTAACCGGAACTACTTTTTTAAGTATTGCATATACTGATTTTGCATTTGTTTTAATATTTAGCATAAAATAAAAAGAAAATTTATTTGTTTTAAGTGGATGTGGAATACATCTCAACTCAAAGTGATACAATTTTCACTTTTTCAATTTTCAATTATGCCCATGAATTCTAAACTCAGCACAGAAATTTGAATGACATTACGTTGGTCACATAAAAACATCCAATTTTTAAGTAGCCTTTTTGTTTGCGACTGATATTAACATATGATGCACATGTTGAAAAATAATGAGATAAAACAATTATTCCGAAGGTCAGCTAAAGAATGGTTTGATTCGTCATTCATATTTTAACTCCAGTGCGAGTAGAAAATTGCAAAACATTGCTATGATTATTCTATTATCAACTGCCGGATTTTAATAAAAGTCATATATAAGTCATATTTAACATTGGTTCATGTATAAATAGTTTTTGTCATTTGATACACCTATATTTGTGTTGCAATTATCTATATCTAAGCCAAATAAAACATACTACTTTATTTAGCTGGCGAACCTTAATAAAAAGGACAGCTTGGTCTAGATTCTTTTGACTATTCTCTTTGTCATTTTAATCAATATTTGTACAGTCTTACATCATAACATGCCGTCACATTTTAAGAATATTGCAACTTTTGGTCAGCTGGGACTATATATCTTATTAACAGTGTCATTGAAAGTTGAGAAATTGGACAAAATACAGTCTATCGAGAAAAGCAGGCAGACAGAAGGATTATCAAAGCAACATGATCATTATTTAGTTGGTTGTTTTGAATGAATTGTTGTTGTAATAGCATATAGTACGTTCATTAACAAACACCAAAGTTAGGAATAGTTCTGTACTAATAACGGTAATTCTTTACTTTCAAGTGGTGATAGGACTTAAACCGTTCTACTGCATGACGTTTGATTTACATATCTAAAGATGTGGAATTTTATTCTGTACGGACCCTAATCTACATACCCTAATCTACATGCACGACATATACCACATAGAAGAGAAGTTACCTCTCTAAAAAGCACTTCAGTTGCTTTCCACTTATAGTTTCTCATTTTAATAGCATACAGACATGTGCTGAGAGTCTAAGTAAAATATAATAAGGCAAAACAACTTGATTTTGAATGAAAGAACTGTAACAAATATTTTCTTCTGTGAATAACACATTACAGAATTGCTACTGGTGTGATTCGCGTTATTTCGTCTTTTAGCATTCAACTTGTAAATGTTCTGAAAAAAAATATTGGCGGGTTTGTAATTGTAATTGATAGAATCTTTGTATATTATTGGCGAAGTAAAATACCCCTTATATTCTTAACTCTTAATAAACGGAGAGGTTCATCTGATCATATTACAAACATTAATAAAGGTAAGTGATAGTGTCATAAAAACTGCGCATATGCTCTCTATTATATTTCGCCATGATGACAATCAGACAATCATTCGTCAGATTATTCAATCCTCTAGAAACGTTAACAAATCTTCTTTTACTGTCCACATTTAAGGCCAATCTGTACTTTGACGACAGTTTTCTTTGATATCGAGATCAAAATATTGTCTGCTTACAGAAAGACATTAAACTTTACTGGACAAACATGTCCAACAGCTTTAATCTGCAAGAGTTATTCTAAAACCTTTATCTAAATTTACACTTGTCCCCTTCTTTTAATATGGGCAGTATCAATAGTTATTCATCAGTTGTTCACTGTTGATTTGGTCACTAGTCAGTGAAAAGTGCAGATTATTATCATACTGCAGGCATCTAAAGGATGCTCATTGAACATGATTACTGCAGATGATAATTAAACTGCAGGTCGGAACGCAAAGAATGACATCCAAACTGATATTTGTGTCCCAAGGAAAATGTAGTTATACAATTTAACGAAGAAAATGCTATAAGCAGTCCTGTTTTTTTTTACTTTTTCTCCAATAAAATTTCCTTTAAAACTTTAGAATTTGTAGTATAATTCGATATTTGATATTTTAATTAACCTTTTGGTTTAATTTGCATACCTCCGCAAAGTAAGAATGCGGGTGATTCTTTCAGTGAATGACTTTCAAGGAGACACTTACGGGAAGAAAAGGTCTACGTTGCTCACATGAAAGTTAGTTTTTACTCTACAAGGGTACTAGTAGTGTAGTATACTACTTCATCAGTTAACATAATAGGTATCATTAATACATCATTGGTTGTATCATATCGTTTGTATTTTGCATTGTCGTTAAATTCCCGTAAGAATAAATAAGTTTTAGGATTATGTTGAAAATTTATATTACCTGATATTTTATTTAATGTTTAGAAAAATATTTACGGTCTTTCGATATTGGACTGGCACTTATTAATATTTTGTATGTGGTCGGTAATCTTCGGATGAAAATATAACAAGCGATTGATATAAAATATCAATTTCGTACTGCACCAGATATCGCATTCTGCAATGGTGTAGTGGATCAGGCATTTGACTACCAATCCAGCGTATGCAAGTTCGAGTCTTGCTTGTTTTTTTTTTACATTTTTGAATCGTTTCGTTGCATTAAATGTCTTCACTATTGTCTTTGTTCATCACGGGGTTTCAAAATTTCTTAATTACTATTTGAGCATTCTTTCTCCGTCGTCCTTCATACATTTGTATATAGAACTAAAATGTCGACGAGCAAATCATCAAAACAGCTACGGTGACTCGGATAACATATCGAAGGATTATAAGATAACCGAAGGACAGACGGAAAAATATTCATTTAACGGACGATGTAATTTTATGTTATTCCTGAAATGCCATGAATATCAATATAAGTATTAATACATAAAAAATAAAAACACAGAAAACAAATCAAATTAACTAACAGTGATAAAAAAATCCCCAGAAATTATCAATGAATATATTAAAGCGAAAACGGTGCATAAAACAGTCTCAAATTAAATAAAAATAGCCATACTCCTATAAAACTTAAAATTATCTGTGCAGGATTCAAACCCACGGAATCTTGCATACAAGTTAGGCATCTTACCACTAAACCACTGTTTCTGCGGTGTGAAATTCAGTCAGTGAAATGTATTTGTTCGATATCATAATCAATTGGTACAACGAAAACACACCTGAACGTACCCGAAGATATTGGCGAAAATTAATGAGTGCCAGGTAAATATTGTCGCACAATACATGATTCTTCTTCACGAAGACGGTGGTTTTTAATTTTTGTAATTTCATTGAAGGTGTATTGTACTATCTTTATATCATGTACTTTGGATTAGATATTTAAGAAAAGTTTATGTTTAAATGGTATGGCAAAATATCATGCATAACTCATACGTGCAAAGTCGTCATGTGACATAAATCCTTTATTTCTTATTTTTTCACTTTGTATTTCAACAAGCAGAAATAAGTTTTACCTATAAAAACAAACTAAAATACAATTGTTTCTATTTACACAGATGCGTAAATAAGGTCACTACATCCTACTTATTTTTGTGATTATTTTCTGAGAATGTAACTTATGCATTCCGTATTACTTTTGTTATTAATTAGCCTATATATATTAAATGTGAATATGTATTTGACAGGAATAGTTTGCAGTTGAACTTCCTTTCATCTTACGAATTCATTCAAAATCATGCGAAATGTAATGGAATGTAACTGTGGACTGACTTCATTCTTATACATGCATATTACTGTATGGGTATTTGAATAAAGCGAGTGAAAGCTTTGCGAACTGAAAAAGTTTGGCGATTATTGACATATTTAACTTAAAGGCGTAATCTGAATTCGAAGTGACACAAATTGAAAAGTGTATCTGTAATGAACTATATAAAGTGACGTAACGTCAAAAATTGCGAGTCACAACTGTAACGTTAGATACAATACATATAGAGATATGTGTCATATTACAGTTATTACAAAAATAGTATAAACATAATAATGTTGATCTCATGATTCAACAATAGTTTTGTTTCAAGAGCTTCAGTAGTTAAATGTATCGAGCTCGAATACTCATTAGTGATATTACCTCACTCGCGAGAATGAGACAGTTAGTTTTTAATTGCTGATAGATGGATCATCGGTGTCATTACCAAATAAATTACACTTCGTGATCTTTCACAATGGTTTAACCTTTATTGTTTCTAAAATTGCTTAATTTGCATGAAATTTATGATATACTTTGATAATTGATGATTAAAATTGTTTATTTGACAGTTAATTCAAAATACTACATTAATTGTTTCGTATATATTGCATGAAAATCCTTAAATCCATTAAGCACTAAATATTCATAAACTAGATGCCCATGTGCAACATGTCGAGCCCGCCATATGTCAAAAGGGCTAACTCCTTACCAAGTAGAGATGGGTCAAAATACACCTAAATATTGGATGTAACATGCATGTTGTACCACAGAAAAGTGGTCTCGATTTTTCTCTACGGCCAGTAATAAAAAAGTTACAATATAAGCTATTTAAAGTAACAATAAAGGGAAGTAATTCTAAAAACAAGGGTAGCCCATAGTGGTGAACAAACATCAAAATCCCTCCATGCATGAAGAAGAAATGCTCCAGACAAAGATATTCTTGACTTTGAACTTTAACCTCTAAGTGTGACATTGACCTTAGATCGAGGGTCCTGGTTCTTGCGCATGACACTCCGTCTCATGATGGTGAACATTTGTGCCAAGTTAAATTAAAATCCCTCCATGCATGAAAAAGATATTCTCCGGACAAAGTCATTCTTGAATTTGACTTTTAACCTCCAAGTGTGACCTTGACCTTAAACCTAGGGACCTGGTTCTTGCGCATGACACTCCGTCTCATGATGGTGAACATTTGTGCCAAGTAACATCAAAATCCCTCCATGCATGAAAAAGATATGGTCCGGACAAAATCGGACGGACGGACGCACGGACATACACCGGACCGCCAAAAGTGACAACTAAGTCGAGCTCACCGCAAGCGGGCTCGACAAAAACTGATCGTAAGTCGGAACTTTTTACGTTACGTCGGGTTCAATATTGCAAATCTGAGAAATATCGGAATGAATTGAAAAATATCGAAATAAATTGATAAATATCGAAAAAATAAGAAATATCGAAAACGTTTGATATGGGATAGATACCGCAAAATCTGAGAAAAAGGCCAAAATAAAACAAAATTTAACTCTTATTATCAATTTCAAGAACAAATTATTTGTTAATGAATATATTGCTTACTTTGTTTATTATAGATTTTACATTAATTTGAAATGAAAAAATTCAACAACAACAAACGAAGTTTTAAAACTGAATTATAAAGCTACTTCTAAATTAAATATGAAAACATTACCTTAGGACTATTACGCCTATTTCCACAACCGCTACCATTTCCAAACAACCTGTCAAAGTGGCTTTACTATCCTTTCTTTAATAACTGTGTCCGCAAGTCAAATATAAAACGCTTTAATATTAGTTGACTCAATAAACTAAACTAACTGCTGTCAGCAAAATCACATTCGTATTGCAATCGTGCTCATTCATTTCTCCAGACTAGCTTGTCGTAAAATGACAATCCGTTAGTAGAGCTGAACGTTCAGCCAATAATATGCCAAATAGCAGTTACGTTACAAACCGAAAAGCACCGTATTGGACGTTGTATTGACATTTTATTTTGCAAGTAACTTTCCACCAACGAACACGTGTCAAAGAAATGCTTGTTTATGAAAATTGCAGTCAAACTCTGGAATTCGAACCTACGACTTGTTGAATAATGGTCCAACCAAAAACAATTCATGCCACACAGTCGCCCTTTTAAGCCTATTTTATTAAGATTTACTAGATAGCGTACACATTTTTTAAGTCATACCATCTCTGTTTGTAGAAACTAATAAATTGAACATTTAAAATGAGTTGGTAATTATTTTGTAAAATTGCAGATACAGTTTGTGGGCCGTATTTGAACATAAAATGGAACGTACTTTTAAAGGTCTATTACTAACTCCTAATTGAATTTTCTTTAAATCTGGAATGTAACAGGGAAATACAGTATGAAACTGGCTTTAGCAATGGAGTTTTTCCCTGTTTGAAATACTGTTGCAGAAAAAACGAGAGAATGTTTCTGCATTTCCTTAGATTGACCTTGGTGGTCTTTTTATCCTACCTTCACTTTCTTGCATGTTGTAAACAGTCAGAGATATACTTTGCACATCATTTGAAGTAAAGATCTTCAACTATAACTCAAAATAGGCACGCTTATACATGTACAACCTATTCACTGCCTCTCACTGGGAGACTTAGAGAATTACAAAGATATCTAAATATTAGAAAGCCTAATATCGTTTTCGAAAATGCAAAATATAATTCATTAATTCTTTTGTTAAACTCAAATGTTCAACACAATATGGTCACATTCGATGCAGTATGTCATATATTTCCTTGTGAGAAGACACCAGTTACAAATTCAGATTTAAAGGAAAATTTGATTTGGTCTTAGTAATGGACCTTTAACATAGTGGACTACAGAATGACGTACTGGGCTTGTTCAAAATTGAGCATATCAAGTAAATTATTTTTGAGTAATCCTTTCCTTAGAAATCATTCGATACTGACATCGATCCATCAGTTGGTTAAGATAGAAGGTCGGGTAGGCTTGTTTTGTAAATGTTGTCTGACTATACGATTTTTAGAAAGGCTAACACTGCAGTAAGTGATATAAGTGATAGCTGCTTTCGTGTTAACAATCTTATGCCATTTGACGAACATATTAGCACCTTCCGCTGTGCACTTTCAAAATTGCAGGAATGGGTAATTGCGGAAATAGCTGATTTATCTTAGGATGCATTCAAACGTCTATGCTAACAGACGCTGACGTGATTCATATAAAGCGTTTACACGCAAATGTAAAATCGTTTAATGTCATCATGAAGACTAAAAATGAATCGTTACATGCCAGACTTCTCTGTCTTGCAAATAAATGTAACATAGGTATTCGCCTATTTTCAGAAGTTGTTTTTACTTAAAGTGAAACCTGTCTAAGCAACCAGACAAGTGATTAACATAGTCAATTAAAGTAGGTTTATACTTAAAACAGGTGTATTAAGAAGGTCAACTGGGATGCTAGTACAATATATGCTAAGACCCTGAGTCACTAACTGAAATGATTACTTTCACATCTACAACTGTATAATGATATGGATGGCTATCATCGTTATTTGTTAGATGTGCTTATGGTCCACCATCATTTTTCAAGGTATATACGGTTCGACCTGTAGAGAGACAGATAGAGATACAAGGGAATCCGGGTACCAGACCCTAGCTCTTTTACGAATAGACCCCTTGGTTCTTGTTTACATGCCCGATGTAAAGAACCGATGTACGTGAGACAGTAGCCAGTTTATCTCTAGATGGGTGGAATACATAAGCGTTTCTGAAATTTCCAGTGCCCCGGCCGGGATTCGAACCGGGGTCCTCCGGATTGGTAGTCAAATGCGTTAACCACTCGACCACCGCACCACCCATGATGGCTATCGGCAATAAAATGTAACCTACTTAAGTGTACCGTTATGCCATATGGATAAAGAATGTCTTAAGCTTGTCGGTATCGGATAGGAATGTTTTTGTCAGTGGTCCACTACAGTAATACATTACTCTGGTGTCGGTTCAATATGTAAATTAGGAGTACATCCGGTAATTCAACAGCTGAGTTTCGCTACACACCTTAACAAGAACATGAAAGACCTCAGGACATAGATGCATTACGTTGTAGCTTGGAAAAAGACACATTTTGTGTTTGTTACAACTCAGTCTGATCAGTTCTTTATGTACAATGTATATAATCGGCTTGTCCCGCCTTCAAATGCAAATATGTAAATGAGCAGCTATCAGTATTGAATAAAACACATTTAACACATGCCTTGCCTTTTAATGAATTGATGATCACCGGTAGATATTTGCAGTTGTGTTGTTGTTATAAGAATGGAGGTACAAATTAAGGAAAACAAAAAAGAGTTTTCTTACATGTATAACGACGCGCTTGACTTCCTTACCGGTTTTAATGACAAACGTCTTCATGTTGTAATAATCAATTAATGTCCATTAAATCTGTTTTGTTTTGTCTGATATCCTTAAACACTCAACACAAATCAAACCAGTCCCATAATTGGTTTAATTTTAAGTTTAATTTAGTGGCTTGCACGCAAAACCAAACAACGACAATAGTTTGCAGGAACTTCTGTCAATGATTATGGAAAATTATTGTGTTATACTCCCAAGGACTAAGTTGAAGTTTTCAATTAATCCTATTATCAGTTACATATATCAAATCACCCAAATTCCCTGTTGGCCGATAGCGCTCACGTGACGGGTCCGCAAAAGTATGTGTAGATCTGGAAAAGATGTGTAGACCTGCACGGATTTCAAGACGTCATTCTATATTTTCGAATATTTTCACTACTCTTTATGAGGTATACGATATAATAATTTTAGACTAATGTTTCGGTCAATACATAGTTTGCGGACCTGTGGAAAAAATATTGACCTCGGACTTCGTCCTTGGTCAAATCACTTTTAACAGGTCCGCAAAACTATGTATTGACCTCAAAATTAGTATATAATTGTATATTATCCTGTGTTTGTTCGATATCCTAAATACTTGTGTGTGTAATTTTCATTCAGTTTCATAGATATTATTTGACACACAAAATACTAACAACAGACTAAATTTGCATTAGCTTCAATCAAATGTTATTTAACATGACGTATGGGTGCTAATACTTGTTCTTCTAAGGAAAGGCCATATTAAACATTAAATCGACTATATCTTCAAAAGTTATTTATTCCTCTTATTATGTGTAGAAAGTATTTAAACATATATTTTTGAAAAGGTCTTTTTAATCTCTTTTAACAAATGAAATAAAAGCAAGCGATGATATCCATCACTACAGGAAGAAAAGGTCACTAAATAGAATAGATTATTATAAGATCTTCTAATTTTGAAGGAAGCCGATATTTGATTACATTTAATGGCCTTTTTGTTATCTTGATCTCAATCGTGTGTTGTCTTTTATTTGTTTAGAGACTGAAAAAAGGTTAACATAGTTTCTTAGCATAATAATCTAAATAAAAATGTTTAATGTTTTCTGAGAATACATTTTCAGCTGTTGGTAGGCGCTTTCTGACACTACTCGCATGTACATAATAGAACAATTGTTGAAAAGCATGTTTAACTTCGAGTAAAATGATGCCACTATAGCTTACTCTATGAATATTATTTGAAGCGTTCGAAAATACATGCTGTCTGGTGTAAATATTTGAGTAGTTAAATACTAGTAGTTTATTTACGATTGTCAATTAAATCATGTCTTCTGAAAGTGACGACATGATTTTAAGTAATGGAACATGTTTATTATGACATACTGGTAAAGAAATAATGAATACTTTACACGATATATATTTCGTCTGTCTCGTAAAGTGTCAAAACATTTTTCAGAAATTTAATAGCATACGCGAGTCGTAATGTACAAGATGCACATCATCGAAGTAATAGATATGAAATGTGTTACAAGCATTTAAAATATGGATGTTATTTTATGAACTAATGAATATAATTTGACAACATGTATTGTAGGTATCTTGTGATCAGTTCAAACTCATCACACAAAATGTGCTTTTCGGAATGAAAAACTTTTCGTGTCCATATGCATTTAAAACACAAACATGTAACGATATTAATGTCCTAACCCATAAACAAACATTCTTTTCATTTTTTCTAGTAAATATGTGTATAAACTATCATTTATAGCATAAATATTTATGTTTATAACAATGAATGGTTGATAGATTGCATCTGGAAACTGCTTCCGTTGTTTTGTAAATTTTAAGAATTTTTTGTTTCGCTTTGTTCTGGTAACTTCACATACATTTGAATAATAATTATAATGAAATTTTTGCTGTGAGGTAAATGTTTTCTTAAGTTCAGGAGTAAAACTAAATACAAATCCAGAATATGAATGACTATGTTTAATTTTCAAAATTAATTTACAGAAAAACGATATTAATTATTGTTACAAAATTTAATATAAATTTAATTACAGCTTGATTTGGTAACAAAATTACATTTGCTCGCAATAAGCAAGCTAATTCGTTTTTCTATTGGTTTTGGATGTATTGGCCTCGTTTCTTGACGCCATGCGTATTGCAGAATAGTACAAAATCTCCATTATTTCTGTGATATGCCTTTTAGTTCATTTAAGTAGGAATTCCCGTGCAAGACGAAATGTTGGTTCTAATTCATGAATTATGATAATTCACTCAGTTCAATTTTTTATTTTCATATTTAACCTGACACATTTTCTTTCTTGTCTTTATTAGAAGACGGTTCGTTGCAGTCATTTAAAACCCGAGGATCACTTTGAATTTTCTGACACAGTATAATTAATTGACTGATAGCGTAATGATGAAGCCATTTCTACTTACTCTAAAATGTCTTACTTTCGTATTCAATACGTTTCTTGTTGCAATAAAGCCTTTTTTACTTATATAACTTTCGCACTTTAAAATGAAAATAAATGTCGTTTCCGCCAGTAAGACATCTTTTTGGTAAAATAAGAGCCACTTTTACTTGTGCTGCTCGGCCTGTAAAGAGCTGTTTACACGGTATGTATTAGTGCATTATATAAAAGCACACAGTCATATCGTTGACGTGGACACGGCATGTATGCTTTTTATGTATTTTTCACTGGTATGCCGAACTCGACCTTATTTATCTCGCAGAGAAATTGAAGGAACACTTGGTAAACATATGGATTTAAATAGTTATATGTAACTAGCTTATTACTGTATAAATGACAATGGAAAAAACATATCACACAATATAAAGTTTAAAAAACAATCCAAGAAGTATACTCAAGACTAAAAAGGGAATTTCAAGGCATTGGATAATAATTCCAGACATTGAGACCGTAACTATGGAAATTGAAGCAATCTATTCACCATGATGCATTCAGATTAGACTTCAATTTCTACATCCTAAAAACAACCATTGCAAACGGATCGTTAATTCTCGTTTGCATGCTAACGCAAATAGAGAAATTTGTCAAACTGCACAAATTAGTGCTTCTGTTTTGTACGGATGCATTAAACAGAGTTTTTTTTTTTTTTTTTTTTTTTTTTATTTTTTTTTTTTTTTTTTTTTTTTTTATATTTTTTTTAAAAAAATATTTAAAAAATTTTTTTTTTTTTTTATTTTACATTCTTTTTTTTTTTATAAATTTTTTTTTGGGGTGGATGTAACACAATCTAATTTATTCAATCAATACCTAGACTCCTAGCTTTATTATTTTAGTAATAAAATTCCAAACAGGAATTTAGTTTAAATTCCTCACTCAAATTAATGTAAAGTTGTACAATTTATTGCGCTATTGGTGATTTTTACTTCGGTATATAAACCAATCATTTTCCCGACTAGTTTGACATTTCTTCACACTTATTTCGATGATACGCTACCACATCAATCCTGAATCTATTGTGTGTTTTAATATCCTAGTCTCAGAAATGTAGTCACGCTAAGCACATAACATATTAAATATCTAGAGTATACTTCTATTATATTTATGAAAATTCTGCGCCATGATAAGCTCAAATGTCTGACAACTGTAAACAATACACTGGAGTACAAAAATCTGATCAAGTAAGATTGTCTAGGGTCTTAAGTTAAGACTACATTATTTCGCAGTCGAGCTGTAACGAATATAAGATAATGTGACATTTATGTTACAAAAACATACACAAATACAACCTAAACAAAAATGAAGAACATTCGCAGAAGATAACAAAAAAGTAATCTGAACAACTACCCAATAAATCAATTGGATCTTTTTGTTGCGTCCCTGTTTAAACATTGCACGTTTACTATATCTGTTACAAAGGGTTTATGCAAATGTAGCAACACTATTGAGTGAAACGTGTTTACACTCTTAGCGTTTTAGAATATAATAAAATTGTAAATGCAAAGGAAAGTGGTTTTAAGTCAAGCTTCAAAAGCTGTTGCTGAACTATCAGCAATTGCTGGCCTTGTCATTGATTGTTCAAATGTATGAAAGAAAATAACTACTGGCTTAATATCGAGTGGTTCATATCATAATTAGATTGCACTGATATGCAGCCTTAACAAGTTTTAAACTGATCGCAAAGGCAAACAACAGTGCCACCAACACGTGGTGAATTGACTGCTATCAAAGCCATAAAAGTAATATACCAAAAATGCATATTTTGTCTGTTTTATACTTTTGGATAAGATATATAATTCAACAAGGCAGACATTGAGCATTTCTTATGACGAAAACTAATAGAACTTGTATGTATAGTTTAATTGCTACATTGCCGCACATTGGTTGGATTGAAAAGGTATCTAAAGGTCATCATGTTCTTTGCACTTTGTAATATTTGCAGGATATCACGTAAAGATGTAAAAAAATTATAATACTAGTAGATCTTAGGAGTTCAATATAAACTGACACTATACTTACACTATATACACCGAATCGACCAAGCGAAAAGTAGGAAAACTGGTCCGAAAACGAACAAAATAGTGCAAGAACAAAAAATGTATGACTAGTAAAACTATAATATTTTGTTCAAAGACATTTATCAGGCATATATCAGCCTACCTCATAGTGCAAACAAGGGTTACCAACACCAGTGTTTCGAATGAACTGTACATAAGGTATTTACAGATTTCAATTCGCAGGAAAATTTGGAAACGTATGCATATTTACAGTGAGCTCTATTTTAAGAATATTTTCCATTTCCCAATGACGAATTCTTACATGTTCTTCATACGTAGTATGATTCCTACAGTTTGATTTTCTTATCGAGATGAATGCATGCTGTAGCTAAAGAAATAGCAAAAAGAAACATAGAAAAGGTGGTCGAAAGTTTCCGGAAAACTCTCATATTTCTTTTATTAAATAATATTTAGTTGATAGAAATGTTACTTTTATTACATCGCAATAAATTCAGTCCATTGTAACAATGGTCTTCTATTATAGTTTAAGTAACAAACGTTTTCTTGTCCCTATAGCAACAGCGGGTTGCAGCTTAGTGAAAAGCTTGCTCGGGTAAACCTTTCCCATGCCTCTTGCATTTTTAAATATTGTACCACTTACCTAAAATACTTTTCCCATTTATTCGTCAGTTAATAGAAGCTTACCGTCTTACATCTTTCTTGATACCGTTTCCAGACAGCCAATTCCAAGTTTGTGGTACGCATCGTTTGTAGTTTGTGAACGTCGTGTATTAGATCCATTCAAACATATATTGACTCTATACTACCCTTTAAATAGTTTTATTCGATTTTTATTTACATTGTACCCTTATAAGTACAATGTAAATATCCTATCTCTGGACGAATTTCATTTCTCTTGATGAGTATCACCTTTGGATACACAAGACGTAAATGGAAATAATGGCGTCCCTAAAGAATCTTATAAATCGTGTGATGCTTGTCGTGACCATGCTTTACGAGGAAATATCATGGATTTCTGTTGTCACTTAAAACCAAAGCATTGAAAAGTAACTCGTAACGTTGAATGTTGTCCAGCTAACAACATGGCGTCACTTAAGAGACGACAAAGGATAATATTTTCTAAAGAAAGAAAAATTAGGAAAAGATAGCAAAGTTAATGTTTCATTATGTAGTTACAGTAATAGTTTTGTATAGTAGTATATAAATAAATAAATCAATAAAAAAATAACTAGTTTCCGAACATTTTTCGAACTCCACTTACAGATGTGATGAAATCGACATTTAAAACTGATTCTTTTGTTGTTGTTGAGTGTTCAATTATATCAGCGCTCATAGAAGCATGTTAAGGACACAGCAATTTGCACTTTTCCTATAAAAGTTATTGCATTTCAGAAAATTCCAAGCAAAGATTGTAGTTCTTTTTGCAAAAAAAACAACGCCAGGCTTGTTTGAAATGGAATAAAATATAATCGAGGGTCTCCGAGGCATTCATTTTATGTCAGTTAGTGACAAATTTTCTCAAAATATGCATAGTTTCTGTAGAACAGAAGTTGAAATTTAAATTACATTCCCTCTTTTATACGTGTATAATGCATTTATTAATTCTAATGAACAGAAAGTCCCATATTGTGTGTTAGATATTCAATCGTAAAAACAAATAAGTCATTAATTTTAACGCACACCAAATTGTGTGTTACATATTCAATTGCAAAACAAATAAGTCATCAATTTTACCGCACACCAGACTGTGTGTAAGATATCCAATCGCAAAAACAAAGAAGTCATTTAATGTCGATTTATTGCAAAATGGTATGTCAACGATGTAGTACGTAACTTAAAAATGAAATAATCGTCCCCATGTAGCTCATTGAAACAGCAAACAGACTGCGTTAATGTGTATGCTATTGTTCTTTAACATTAATGAGCATATGAGCATTGTGATATGCAAAGTAAACATCCATCAGCACTGGTTTAAGCAGATCTTCTAAATAACAGAAAACAGTACAGTAAACTTCGTATAAACCGACTCTGGATATATCGAATTTCCGGATATAAGGAACTTTTTTGTGCCTGAGATTTTTTCTTTCTTTATTTTGTATAAAAATGATAATATGGATATAACAAACTCCGGATATAAGGAACAAATTTAAATGGTCATAAGGGGTTCGTTACTGTATTCAGTAGCCCAACAAGAAAAAGGCCATGAAAGATTCCATACTGTAAAAAAAGGTGGTGTACCACATCTGTTGTCAGATGATCAACGCAATGCATTTACAAATTATGAACATTAAAAAACCTACCATGTATGTATTGCTTATGTGACGTTCATATTTTTAAATGCTTTGAGTTGATTAATGATCATAAACGAAGACCAAACTACTTCTCATACTGTACACTGTACCTCTTTTATCACAAGTTTGCTAATATATTTTCTGCTGGAGACGAGACCTTCGTGCATGAATATGAGAATAAGAAAAACGTCTCTGGCTTTCGATAAACATAAAACGGCCTAGCAACAAAAGCAAACGGTCAAAATAAACCAGAAATACATCAGGCAAATTATACAGGGGTCATATTCCAGTAGCATCTTGATTTCTTTAGTATTTTAACTTCAGTCCAAAAGTTTTAATTATCATAATTCTCTCAAAAGTCAATGTTTGTGTGTAATCTCATCATCATTATAGAAAATGGTCATGGAAGATTTGATAAATATTCAACAGGTTGCAATGTACATTCTCCTTTTTAAATTATCTTCTTAAGGAAAATGTTTATTTTAAGAAAAAATTTAAGATTTGACTTAAGATGCAAATGCTATATAGAGAGAATACTTTCCTATTTGCACTGACGGTTCTTAAGATAATCAAAAGTTAAATTGTACAATAGTCAACAATATACGTAAGAAGACAATGAGATTGCCTATTCCTCGTCTATAGTTACAGCAGAAGCAAAATCTTTTTCACTATGTGTGATTTTTATATCGGCCTATGATTTTAAAAACAAATTTATCATTTTCTCGGATTCCTCATATGTTCTACAATCTATGAGACACTCTTAACTAAAAAGCCGTCTTATTCGAAATATGCTTCTTAACATCAATCGTTCTCAAATTTTAAAAGTCATGTTGGAATCCGCGTTACTGAAAAGTTAATGTACATGTAGCTAAAGAAGCCAAATTGACATTCATTTACCAATCAGTAAATTCAAATTCCATTTTTTTATTTGAAATTTCATAAGGAACAGACTTTCTCGAAGTGGAAATTGTCTTGGGATAAAGCTGTATCGAACAGATTACATATGATTAAATAATTAAATAAATATGGTGTATATTCCTGATTGACTAAAACCAACTTAATATAAGTTTAAAAGTGTGGTCGCGGATCAGATTTAGGGCTATTTATTGTTAAAAATAGATAATAGTTTAATTTTTGTCTGAAGGTTATTTTATATCAATAATTTAATACAGAACACCACATGTTGCAGTATGTGATGATAGTCAGTGGAAAACTATGAAATATTCATATTTTCTTTTTCACAAGCAATTAACTTCAGGTATTGAATCTCTTCGATAAAACGGAAGTTCTACTTACATTGTTTTCCTTAATCCATTATGTTAGACATCGACCAGTATTCAATTTGTTTCGGCGTTAGCAGCTGTTAAACATTGAGATTAATTTCGGTTCCTTTACAGAAGGTCAAACATTTTACATTTAATCTAATGTCTACTCAGGATATTTTCAATGGATATCCATAAAATTAAGGTAAAACTTTCATTTAATGCAGAATACATTCAAACCCAATCTTCCAACCGTGCATAGGTAACAATTTGAGATAAAATGTTTGACTTACATGTATTTGTCTCACATCATTACTAAGGTAATATATTGACAGATTATGAACTATTACTACTAAAATTACTAAATTATTCATGAAAGACTGAAAACGCAAGAGTTCCTTATTGACCTTTTTCTTACGGTATTATCCAGTTAAAAAGTGTCTTAGAGTGAATGTTTCAATCCAATGTTATATACATTTTACTTGTCATTTCTTTGACAGTTGAAACAGTACATATTTCCGGATATAAGCGAGCTTAATACAGCTGCGCCGAAAACAGTGTTCAAAAACAACTTTTACCATTGACAGCTGTGTACCTTGTCATTAAAAGAATAGAAAGCTTCAGAGAAACCATACGTATCCTTCAAAACATATTATAATTATATATATAGCTTCCCGCTGACTAGTAATATCATTCTGAGTGAAAACAAAACCCTGGAAAATGTCGAATGTAGCACTGATAAACAAAAGTGTGAGCTTTACTGAAGTCAAATTTAGTTCGACTGTGCAGATACCGTATTCCCTTGCGCATCGCTTCTTTCATATTTCAGCGCATATTGAATGATTAAGTATATTTGCTACAAATAAACTTTCATTTACTGAACTATTTTACAGTATCTTCAAAGTCATTTATTAAATCAAGAAGATAGTTTTTATTCCATTTAGTACGAGTTGAAACTGCACCCTCAGGATAAAATGAGCCGTCAGTTTGAAATAAATGATCAGGGCCTGATGTTTTGAAAATTTTAACCGATTGGTAAGGTTTTCGTCAATTTTAATTGAAAACAATATGCTTGGTTGCGAACACCAGTGGAATAGTTTGATATTGCATTGAAGAGCTTCAGTCCTTATTTAAATTAACACATTTATGTTAATGAGTCTTCGAAATTCTAGAAATATCAAGCTTAAAGTAAATCGACTATTATCTTACTGAACGATTTACGAAAAACGTAATTTCTCAACTAGGATAAAAAATAATTGTATCAAATATAGATCATTACTTATTACTAAATACTCGTTGTTACTAACAATTATTTTAAAGAGTTTAAAAGTCTTTAGGTCATTCAGCATTTTCTTTAAAATGTCCAGAATATGATTTGTAGATACAAAATACACACACATATTTTAAAACTATATCATTCTCCATTGTGAACGTCACAATTTTCAAAAATACATAGAGTATTGATTTATACTTTTGGAAAAATGCATATCAGTTAAAGTTTCATTAAAACAAAATAACTTATATAACACTTTTATTTCGATCAAGCATTGCTGATAGAATTATTTTGTAAAGTTTGTTTTCCTTTCTATCTACTAAAGGAATAAAAAAACACCTCTATATTGGTTATTCCTTGCCAACGAGTCTCGTTTTCAAAGCATTCGTGCTGTTTTACGCGTCTAATTTGATCATTTCGAAGTTACGCCGATAGCACCAGATAATGCCTTAAGCTTCTTTTATTGTCTGGCATCTTAAGATACAGATACAGTAACTCGTAGAACGTAATCAAAGTTAAGTTTGAATTTAAAGCAAACGCGGAGTTGTATATATTAATAGATAAGCATTATAGCATATTGAAGTTAGCAATCATATAGAATATAAACCATTAAAGTAAATTCTTAAATCAAAACAGAAGCAAATTATGCAATACAGTAATTTTGGCAACCTTGCGCTAGGTTCTCTTTTGCTGCATACAGTATTCCGATTGCAAAGATTGCCTAGAGCTTATCTTGTAAATGCTAAAACCTAGCCTGGTCACCAGGCCCTGGAATATCTCTTTTCGAATCAATATTTAACTTTCTTGTTCTAGAGCCAATCTGCTTTCCATTGCCGATAAAACTGCAACAGTATACAAAGCAAAATAATATAAAATAGACTTGAAATAGTGCATGAAATATAATTTAAAGACAAAAAGTCAATTTTATCAGACTAGTAACTAGTCTTAGACTAGCTAAAACCATGCTTGATGAATGGACTATCAAACCAGCAGCAATGGTGTAACAACATCTCATAGTGACATTTTAACAACATTACAGGACCTTCGACCTTTAGAATCAATTATGTAATGAATCATATCAAAGAAAAATGATATATTAAACAAGATATCATTTAAACAGAGCACATATGAATGACCACATGATTTATATAGAAAAATGAATACTCCATTTATGAGAAAAGGCAGCCAGCAAGGTCTGTACCTGCTTCATTTGTAATGTTAACTATAATAATCAAAACATTCATAACGCTATCTATTGCAATGTAATAAGATTGATAACAAGTTCTATACTATATTATAGATTTTATGTAATACAGTTGTCAAAACACCTAATGAATGACACTTAAACATTTTATTCGAGATAATTTCATATAAATTTGTCCCGATTAGATATATTCAAAGTTTTTATTGCAGGTTAAAAGCTTTTTGGCTGCCGATGATAATCCTTGGTGGATGACAGGTTTGTAGCATCTGTCGGGAGATACAAAGAAACAATTTTGAAAGTTTGATGTTACAAACGAACGACTGTTTAAAGGGTGAACAGGAGGGGCGAGCATCAATCATGTAATGCTTTCAGAATCGTCAGACTAATTCTAACTTAGATTGCATTAGAAGACCTGAAAATTGACCAGACAGGCGCAGACAGCTTTCATAGAAAAACATTAATACAGTTTAGGATACTATTTGCAGCATCGGCACTATTCATATTTTATAAACATAGCCCTAAAACTGCTCAAATTAATGTGAAATCGATAGACATCGGAAATTGGAGTCAGTTTTGAAGTTTTGGGGAATAGTTTACAAAGTAATACGACATAACTGGGAACAAGACTTATTCAAGCATGTTTGACGATATGAAAATATACTAGACGTTGTATAGTCGCATGCGGTTGCCATGTCAACAGCGTCGTTGTATTTCATATCATTTACTAAATGCCCTTTAACTAATCTAATTAGTTAAAAATTGAACATAAAAAGGTGCTCATTATCTTTCGTATATTTGTTTCTTCAAAAAGTGTTAAAACTTCATGATATTGGTCATAAGTGTGAAAAATGTTTTTAATAAACGGACAACAGGACAACTATTTCGGTTTTGAGAGATAGATATATTCTTCCAGTAAAAGCGCGCAATTCAGATGATTGTCCTACAATGTAACACTTGGTTTATTATAGCGTCTAAATAGATACAACGTCTACATTATAAGGCTCGGTATTTCATGTTTAATTTTATTCGCAATATCGTGTTAATCGTAAAAGAGTAATATTTTCTGATGGGTTTGACCTAAATAAATTCTATTTTCGTGTGTGTGTTTCCATATGATCTCTTGGGAGCTATAATTTACTTGGTTAATCAAGTATTAAAGGAAATAGTCTATGAATCTCCCAAGAGAACAGATTGAGCTACACTCACTTCGAACGAATTAACATACAGACATTGCTAAAGGGTAAAAAGTTCTACTAACATTTGTTTAAATATGAATATACCGTTAAACAAGATTATTTTTTAACATAATACAATTTACAGACAAGCTCTATGGCTTTTTAAAGACTACATTAGCAATACGTACACAGATTTCAGATTACTTTCATGAAAGAGAAAAAGAAACAAAGTTAAATTAAAGCACTGAAGACGCTGAATTTGTCTGTGTATTCAAAATATGTGTCCTTTGTTTTGTTGCGACGGCTATTTTAGTCTGCAATCTTCATTAGTGAAGCCTATACCAGTTGGTAATAAGATATGAACAGAATGCATCAGTTATAAATCGTATTCGAATTGTCTCTGTTTCTATTCCCGGTACACATAGACAGCAGGGATTTTCACTGTACTCAACAAAATGTTTTCATCGACAGTTCTACAGTCTAAAATCAGACACTGATCGAGCAGCTAGTTAGTAGTTACGGCGCTTCGATAACACAAACGAGCAGGCAATACCACCGATCAATAAGGGGATCAATTTATTGTGCGGACCGACAAAGTAATAATGCGTATATATAATGCCACAATATACATTTATAGAACAAATATGGTTGAGACCAGGAAGTAACGATGTTCAAATGTTTTTCTGCAGTCATTGATATGTGATATGTATTGTAATAAAATAGCTCATTCGATGCTTTTCAATGCCTACAGTCGAATATAGGGTAAATTGCATTCTATTTCAAACAATCACCACCTATTAAATATAACAAATCGTTTAAACATCGACATTAACGTATCCTAACACTTGTGCTCACACGTATTTCTAATACCATTAGGAACGCAGACTAGCTCACGCCAGGTCCGCAGAATAAACATATCAGCAATAAGGAAAGTTATAATTACGTCCCTTGCCGCGCATTGAATAAAATTTATGAATGGATAAATAGAATGTGTAAACATGCGCGTAAATATTCCTGGCTGTTCAAAATATTTCATTCTTAAAAATGACGATCAGGGTTAGACATTTTGTTGTCACAGAAACTCCAAAACATATGTTTTCTTTCTGCACAAGGTTTAAGAAATGGCCAGCGGGTTAAGAAATCGGAACTATTTCTATAGGGTGTATATATATAGTAAATCGTCCCTTATTTTTACGCATCATTGTAAAATAAAATACATCGGCGGTTCTTATGCGAAAACAGTTTACTTTAGATATATTTACAAAATTTAGCTGATGCTGCATGAGTTTATAACATTATATATTTAAACAATGCAACTTTCATGTCGGCAGTTGCCATATGGTTTCAAAAGAAGAATCATAATTTGGGATTATATGCTGACTGACATGCCGGAGCTACTTTCAGATTTGGTACTTAAGGGATAGGCTTCGGAAAACGGTAAGTAAATTTGTTTGTTACACAAACAAATAAAAATTCTGGGTGCTTGTACACTTTCTAAAAGAAACCGATTAAGAAAAAAAGCAGTATTTTGTATCTAATCACGTGACGTGTTTGTTTACAAAGCCTATTTACATGGCAATATTGTGAAATGATAACGAAATCAAAACATACAGATTGAGACATGAGAAAAAAGATGGTAAATGAATATTCAATGATATCGTCTACATCACCAAATTTGATGTGACTGGGTTATCTATATAGCTTTTAAACAGGAATATCATGAAATGCTGCTAATAAAGCGTTATGTCCAATGCTTGAAAGCAAAATTCCATCTATATCTTTAACATAATTAATAAAAGAGACATTTTCAATCGGTATCTAACTCAGTAGATTTGAGCAACTTTAACGGTGACTTTTACATCACCACCTACCAGGATACTATCGCGTTATGTTAAATAAGTTACATGGAAACTTCATTTATTTCCAACGACAAGTAAAGTCTTTTTTGCTATTTGCGGTGGGTTTGTTTTGGTTTTCTGTCGTTAAAGTTAACATGTTTTTGTTTCAATAGAAGAACAGGTTAGTAGCCCTTGCATCTATATGTAAAATAAAGACATAAATGTTAGGATTTTCGTGAAATAGTTCTTCTGAGACGAACAGAAGGACAGAAACTTACATTATTGGTAAAATTATGAAAATGTCTTCTTATTTGCACTCACAGATGCACCGTCATTCAAATTGCAGCAATGAACGTGCTCCTTCTTACTTTACAATATCTTATCCATTGTAGTAGAGTTTGACCGCCCTCTTTGGTATGACTTCTCACAAAGGAGCCTTTTAAGCTCTCTTCTGTTTGATCTCAGAAACAACATGAACATGTCGGTGATGAGACATGTTTAGTTTTGTATGTACATGTATATGAACCTTAATCCTGTTGTTACTCGTGTTTAGCCTGAATAGAATGACTTGTTCCAATCTATCAGGAAGTTGGTACTCAGTCTTCTGCGTCTGCATTCTTGTAAGAGCTGTAATAACCATGAGCTTCTCTTCATGTGTTAGTCGCCTCCAGCTCCTCCTGTGATCAATTTGTCTGTCACTTTATAGCAGTGGATACCACAGTGTGCGTTTATCCACTAAAAAGACACTTTCAATTTCTCAGGGAGTCTGTTAAGCTATGGTAATTTGGCATAAGCTGAATCATCTTGGATTTATAGACCTTTTTCAGAATGGCCACATGATTTCAGACGGTTTTGACATTTTTTTCCATGCTTGTGTGATTATTTCTATTTCAACTTTGAATTTGACACAGAACCGGATAGCATTCTTATTGTATAGGACTGTCCAGTTAAATACATGATGAAAATGTAGCAGCGTCAAATTTTACACTTATGTGGTGTCCCTCATATATTTTATCTTATCAAAAACAGCCAAGATGTTCATCAGGTTTACGGTAAATTCAGTGAATTTAGCCCTATAAAGTTGTTATCACTTTTCGTGTCATGTTTGAGCAGTATTCGTCGAGTTTATGATAACGTGATTATTTACATTGCTAAACCGCATTGTATGCTGCGGATAACAAACTGGAGGGACTTTATGTTATTTGTGTTTGTGTTAGCTATTAAACTTGGTAACTACGTTAACAATGACAACACTGAACTGTGTTGAATTGTCTCTTGGCTCTAAAAGTCTGTTAACCTTTCGTAGACGAGGCATGTCATCCATGGTCACGCTACTGTATAATTCAGTTTTTGTTGATAAATGTAATATCTCTCAATTCTCCAACGTTTTTCTTCCTGTGTCTAAATGTCAATCTTTACGATTTAGAAAACGATTTCCTTGGTGAATTGATTGTATCTAACGTGTCAACAATAAGTAATGTCTTGTTATTATCAGATGTCATTAGAAACTCCATGGTAGTTAGAAAACAATTAATCAGTCCCCAAATACAAAACATGTCCTAAAGTTCATTTGATTGCATTTGGTTATTAATCATGATTTAACATTACATTTAAAGTTATTGTAATACCTCTTGAGTTATACAAAGTATCAAGAAGATTTCCATAAGATTCCCATCCATCACATTATCAAACCCTGACTCAGCATAAATGGAAAAGATATACATTCAAAATTGAAGTAAAGCCGATAACACAAAAATGAGAAACAAAATTTTCTAGATCTAAACATGTTCCTGTCTTGGAACTTGTGAATTAAAACGCCGAAAGCGGACAAACAATAGAACTCCGAGGAATGTAAGGCAAGTCATACAACAGTCGACCAGTCACTCTGAAAAACACAACCGAATTTATAAGAACATTCTAACAAGCACAAACACTCAATGCATGACAACACACTTTTTAATATACATGAAAGTTAAAAGTATATGTCTTATAAATTTCTTCTGAAATTGTTCGTGCTATTTCTGACTGACAAAAATGCTAAACTATACATATATATTAATTCTAGTAATAATGATGACGTTAAGAAAAGACTTTTTTATTATCATTATGATTATATTTGTATTTCAGTCAGAAACTACTCGGAAGTGTACCTGACCTGTCTGTAACGTGACTATTCCTCAGTGTATACCCGATGTTGTCAGTATGTTTGTGTGCCACTTTTAAGGAACATTCATGGTAAAAGATGAAAAGGCCTAACGCATGCTTTTCATCTCTTACATTTCTCCTGTAATGGAACTAGACAAAAAAAGGTAATTTCTGTCTTCACAGATACACACATTTATAATATTGGTTCAAAGTGTCATTTTAACCAGTTGAAAATAAACTTGTTTAAAGCAGTGGATGGAATTCCACTACGATTTAAAAGATCATGGATACTATTATTGGCCAACTGCTGTCTTCTTATCAAACTATTCGTGAAATTTAATACTGGCCAATCCTAAAATCGTTTCGCCAAAAATAGGTCTACATTTCATTATTTATTAAGTATTTCATCGAGAACGTGGTATACATATATCTAAATTGAAATTAACTCTACGCATGCGACAAGTTTCTCTTCGTTCTCGGGGATTGTAGATAATGCAGTCTGATCATGTTATTCACAGTTCGTCTTTTGCATTATCGAAAGATAGATATAAAGATTAATTTCAGTATAAAATGTACATTAACATGATTATAAAACATTTCATATATCACAGTAAAGCATACAATATGATAAAAGTGAAACGAAATAAATTATATAAATATTGATGATGATGATGATGGTAATGATGACCAATGCGAAGATGATATATAATGAACCATGTTTAACACATTACACATCGTGGATAACACACAAAAGAGACACATTCCCTTATTTCCATTGTGGTCCTCAATAAACAAAGAGACCAGACATAAAGAGGCATGATGTTAGAACATATAAATGGGAACAAAATTATTGTGACACTAAACACAAAGAAATCACAGTGAGAATAGGTAATAAATAAAGAAAATAATTTCAGCAAATCTTAATAAAAAGTTATGCAACGGTCAGTTAGAACCAGCGCGACTGACGGCGTTTTCAATGGATGCAAAATAAATTTAGCGCTAAGTATGCTTAATTTATGCTCCGCATCACATGTTTGAAAAGTTGTTAAACATGAACAAATGTTTAGAAAACTATAAAAAATGGTTATGCTCTACCACTTCTTTCTTTCATTAGTGGATACAAACAAAATATTATCGTACAAAATAAATGCAAAATCAATAAATGACTGCGCCAGTCAAAATTATTTTGTTATTTTTTTCAAATGTTTTCAATATGAATAAAATTGTAATATACAAGAACTATCTCTTTAATACTTATAGCATAGAATAAAAAAAAAGTTATTTTGTGTGCATATGGAATATATCACAACTCGTGCTCGTGAAAATATTAAAAGTATGTCACTATTAATTCAGATATATTTCATAGCAGCTTAAAACAAACATTTAGGGCAAGTGTCCTCTATGTATTTTATAGAAATATATTATAGTGGCGGAACTGGTGTGATCAACTGGCATAAATGGTCCAAACCTAGTAACCTCACCACTAATTGTGTGAAAACTGCCACGAGTAAAGTGCCGGTCCTTACATGTACGACGGTTATGTGAATTTCCGGCTTGTAAAATATCGTTAAACTGGCATAAGACCACAAGAAAAAGTCCAAGCGTACTTATTTGCACAACCGTATTAATGGCGGATTTTCTACACATAATATACACATAACGACTGCTTTCGGAAAGCGTTTATTTTGTCTGAATGATACAAATATCACATATAGTGTAATATAATACAGTCACACCGCGAAAAGTTCATAAATAATAGCCTGACAGAACATGTCTAGATCTGACACGTGTTTACTAGTTCTGCCAATTCCATTATTTTACATCGTAAATGAATTCACAAACGATGTTCTGGTATAAAACCGACAGTATAAACAACCATATTTAGGAATGGATGATGAAATAATTATTATGTAATTGCAAAACAGATTGAATGTGGTAGCCTCACGCATGGAAGCTGTTTTAATTTTGCTGAGAAAAGCTGATCTCTTTACAAAAGACGTTTGGTTAACATTTTTTATTGGTTTAAAGAATCATCACGCGACCTTCTATAATAAAACGCTTTCCACCATACCAGGACAACAACTGCAGGACAACAACTGCATGGGTAGTCTAGTGCTTTGAACTGCCACTATATTATATTAGATTAAGTTAATACTAATTCATTTAAGCTCGATTGTGAAGAAAGCTTGCAGCTTATCGAGTCACTCTTGAAAAGTTTTGCAAAGATAGTCATTGAGATTTGTATGTCAACTGATAAATATCATGAAACCAGACAGATTTTCATGAAAGTTTTTAAACGTATCTGGTTTCGTGATAGTTTTTCGGTTTTTATGAAATGTTCTATTACTTCCGAAACAAATCGTGAAACCTGTAAAATAAGTGGTTGTGCAGTGATACTTCCGTTATGGACATCTGCCAACATCATAAAACATTTAATGCATGCCATTTAATAGCGATGTCCTATCGGAAGCTATAAAGAAAGCTATTTTTATTCAAACGAGTGCACGTCATGCCAGGTCAATCGTCAACGTCGACCGCTGTCGTTAAAGTTAAAGTCGGAATAAAATTAAATTTCATCTCCGTAACTCAAACACGTTTGATAAGCATTTACATGTCGAAAAGTCTACAGTATGTGTAGCGCCATCCAACTATCTTCAAATGAACCCTACAACCTTGTACTTCACCCTACCACCTCATTTGAAAAAAATGCCGTAACTCGCAGGGTCGTCTAGTGACAAGAAATGGCTATTTTATACATGCAGTCATAAATTACATTTTAAATATATTTGGAAAACGGGACTTGAGACCACACATAAAGGACAATCTGCTTTAGCTTTGGCTACAAAAAATTGGGATTGTCACCGATTTATAAATTTTTTAGAGACGTCAATTTTTGGTATTTTGCTTTGATATTTCATGCAAACGATAGTGTCAATATTTCTGCTGGTAACTACGACCTACAATTTTATTATTTATGCATTCGTGCTTATTTTATTAGAATATATTTAGGGAGAGCATTTTTAAGAAAAAAAAACAACAGTTTTTTATAGCTGTAGATGTAGTTTATAGTTTATATTAATTTATTTTTAGCTCAATTGTGAAGAAAGCATGTGGCTTATCGAGTCACTCTCGAAACACGAAGGGCGAGTCTTATTGATAGTCATCAAGCGTTTATCTACGGGAACGGTGATATCGCAAAGCATTACTATGTAAACGACGGCGTGCACCTTAGTACATATGGTTCCAGAACTCTAGTAGCGACGATCAACCGAAAAGTTAACATAGTCAAAGAAAAAGATACCAAGAAGCAGACGAACAACACAAATCAGTCTGATACTAGTAGAAATCAGCACCCAAGAAGACAGCAGTGGAATCATTCTTCAAGACAGAACTATAATAATTACAATTCAAGACAAAGAAGAAAGTATTCTGGATAGGAACTGTCTGACAGACACTCCATATATGATGGCTATAATATGTACACACATTTATATTATATCTGCAAGGAATGCAACGAGGTAAATTGTACATGTAGTTATCTGTTACAACAAGATCCTAGTATTGATATTACAAATAATTGCCATCTAGAAATTAATCCGAAATCACATAATATTTACACATCAAAAAATAATTTATGGAAAAAGTACGTAAGTAAAACATGCAACAAATATAACAGAGCGAATTCTATTAATATACAGATACATACTACACCATCTGTTTCCAAAGATACCAATGACTTATGTGTTAATAACGACAGTAATAATTATCTAAGCGTTGATAACGCTCTGAGTAATGGTTTATACGTTGAAATCGATAATGATAATGACCTTTGCGTTGAAAGTGATATAAGTAATACCCTATACGCTGATAGCAATACTACTTATGACCTATGCGTTGATAAGGATATTAGTATTGGCCTATACGTTGATAGCGATATCAGTAATACCCAATGCGCTGATAGCAATACTAATAATGACCTATGCGTTGATAGCATTATTTGTTTTGGCCTATGCGTTGATAGCGATATTAGTAATGCCATATGCGCTTATAGCAATATAAGTAATGACCTATGCGTTGATAGTGATATTTGTAATAGCCTATGCGTTAATAGCGATATAAGTAATAACCTATGCGTTGATAGCAATACTAGTTATGACCTATGCGTTGATAGTGATATTTGTAATAACCTATGCGTTAATAGCGATATAAGTAATAACCTATGCGTTGATAGCAGTACTAGTTATGACCTATGCGTTGATAGCGATATCGGTAATGACCTATGTGTTGGTAGCGATATTAGTAATGGTATATGCGCTGATAGCAATAATAGTAATACCCTATGCGCTGATAGCAAAGTTTGTAATGACCTAACCGTTGATAGCGATATTAGTAATGGCCTATGTGTAAAGAACGATATCAGTAAGGTCCTATGCGTTCATAACGAAAACAGTAGTAAACGATGTGTCGGTAGCGACAATAGCTATGACTTATGCATCGATGCCATATGCGTTGATAGCGACGACAGAAATAGTCTATGCGATCAAAGGGAAAATAAAAAGATTTTTGCGATTTACCAGGAAGTATTGGCACCAGTGTAATTTTAAATAACTTGCAATCCATGGGTAATAGTACTGGGTTCAATTTTACAAAAGAAAAGGTATTCATATCGCAAACTTAAATATATGCCATGTGTTACCAAAAATGGATGAATTAAAAGTATCATTTATGTCAATCATCTTCACCTAATGTATTAGGTATATGTGAAACCTTCTTACACCAAGATATTGATGACAATGCGCTACAAATTAAAAATTACACATTTGAAAGGAAAGACCGAAGAGCTAAAAAAGGAGGCGGTATTCTTGTGTATTTAAAAAGATAGCATATCGTATACGAGACGTTGTGATTTGGAAATAAATGACATTGAATCTGTTTGGATTGAAATAAAAATCCTCATAGCAAATCTTTTTACTAAACTTTATTTATCGCCCACCTAACTCAAACCAGTCATGGATAGATAAATACGATGCACAGCTAGAAATTACTGACTCCTTAAACACAGAATATCATATACTTGGAGACATTAATATTAATTATGTACCAAATAACGTTACTGGTAAATATAGCAATACAAAATGGACAGAAATAACCATCAAATATGGTCTGGCACAATTAATAGAATGTCCAACAAGAATATCTAAAGGTAGCTCCACTATTATAGATCATGTTTATACAAACAGTGTGAATTTTATTAGTGATTGTTATGTATCACCGCTATCACTTAGTGATCATTTTCCTATCTGTTTCACACGCTCTGCTACTAAAAGGAACAATTAAAAGCAATTCTTGCAAGCATAAATCCATACAGTATAGATCGTTTAAGAAATTTGATGAACAAACGTTTCAAAGAGATTTATTTTTCTCTGGACTTGAACAAATAGACAGATTTCAAATCCGAATAATGCTTTAGATATGTTTTATGAATTCCTTGACAATACACTATCCAAACACGCTCCAATAAAAGAGAAACGTATAAAACGTGAACATCAACCAAAATGGTTCACAAATGAAATAAAAACACTCATATATGATCGTGATAGAGCCACAAATATGGAAACATAATTCATTATAAAATTCTAAGAAATAAAAGTTTCATCCATGATAAAAAAGAAGTAAAGAAAAGATTTCTTTAACGATGCAGTTAGAGATAACAAAAACAGACTTATCTCTGGAGAAACTTAAAAGGATATATCAAACTTGAATCAAAACCAATAATGTTACATTGCCCAAAAAGACTTACAAAAAATAATACATTTGTTGAAGGTCCTTTAAGTATTATAAATGAATTAAAAAAACATTTTGTAAACATATCAAATATTATAGAAAGAACAAGGTTCTCAAACGAAAATTATTTGTCTTTGAAAGACATGCTTGACAAAAAGCTGGGTACAGATATGTTTGAGATAAAAATATAACGTTATATCAAGTTCGTAAAATTATTGATAAATTAGAAGTGGGAAAGGCCACGGGATTGGATGGTATAAGCCCTAAAGTTTTAAAACAATGTGGTGATATTATTACTCCTCATATTACATCTATAATTAATAATAGTATTGCACAAGGAATTTTCCCTGACAAACTTAAGGAAGCAAGAGTTATACCAATTTTTAAAGCTGGTAACAAAGACGATCCAAACAACTACCGTCCAATTCTATTCTTCCAACTATATCAAAAAATTTTGAGCGACATATTGCAACACAAGTACAGTCATACTTTGAAAAAACTGACATTATACATAAAACGCAGTCCGGTTTAGGAAACACCACTCTTGTAATACTGCCCTAATAAGATTAATAGATGCATGGTTAAAGGATATTGATAGTGGTAAATTGGTGGGAACAATATTTTTAGATTTAAGAAAGGCTTTTGATCTTGTAGATCACGAAATACTTCTCCACAAATTAAAATTATACCATTTTTCAAGTTGTACATTAAAATTGTTTAAATCATATCTTGAAAACAGGACACAAATTGTAAAAGTTGGAAATTTACAATCTGAGATACTCCCCATCACATCTGGGGTGCCCCAGGGGTCCATATTAGGGCCATTGCTTTTATTATTTACATAAAGATATCACGTTTATGTATCCCGATCTAAACATGGATTTATATGCAGATGACTCAACCTTATATGAATCGGGGGGGAATCATATATCAACAATTCAAAATAAACTCCAGGATAGTCTTGACTATGTAAATAAATGGTGTAAATTAAATAATATGGCATTGCATCCAACAAAAACTAAATGCATGATAATTGGGTCCGCTTATAAATTAAAAATCTACTCAAAATCTTCAACTATTTATTAATGACATACGTCTAGAAAACGTTACTTGTCATAAGTTACTTGGAGTATATGTTGACAATAAACTAACCTGGCACAATCAAATTGACAAGTCTGTAAAAAACTGAATAACAAAATTGCCCTGTTAAAAGAACATAATATATTACCTCACATCTGAAATGAAAGTCATGTTTTTAACGCATATATATTGCCCATATTTGACTACTGTTGTACGGTCTGGGGCAAAGGAACAAGAAGTTATGTGAATAAGATAAATATATTACAGAAACGAGTTGCAAAAATAATACTTAATAAACCGATGCGAACACCATCGGCAGAGCTATTCCATGAATTAAAATGGCTGAGTTTTTCAGACCGATGCAAAACCACTGTGCTGTCCTGATATATAAAATTATGAATAACAAGCCCCATCATATTTGGCAGATATTGTAACGTTTTCTGACAATAAAACATACCAGTTAAGATCAGTATCAAACAAAGGATCTTGTCTTACAGATAACACCTCGTACTAAATACATGGAAACATCATTCATAAATTATAGCAAAAATATATGGAATGACATTCCTTTAAATATACGTAGTTCGAAAACACTTAAAACGTTCAAAGGAAATTATAAGCATTATTTATTGAGTGAATGATAAGTTAATCTACATTTTCTTTAACATATTTATAATTGTGTTTAATTTATATTCATGTCCTTTGAGTGTCTGTCAGTGAATGTTTATGTATGAATGCATTTATTAACAGAATGTTTGTCTTATATATAAAGTGCCTTAACTTTGCCAGGTGATTTATTTTATGTATAATGCTTTTTCTTTCGTTTCTTTACTTTGAAGGCCATATTGAAAATTAGAATATATGTTTTCATATGTCTAAATGTGTAACCTTCGGTAAATAAAGCTATTATTATTATTATTATTATTAAACCGCTTCCTGGAAAAACCAGTACTGGTGTCATATGAGGAAGTACGGTCGTGACCCCAGTGGGGCTCGAACCCGCAACCTCCGGGATGAGCGACCGACACCTTAAACTCTACACTACCGCTCCCCTGTAGATGTAGACTTTCAGATATGTGTGTACAATAATTATCAATATCTTACAGCAAGTACACTCTCCGTTTCATTTAGGATAAAAGACAATTATCACCAAAGATTTTAGAACAGCCTTTCTTCGCGAATATTTGTTTTAAATAGTAGCTCGAAATTCTAACGTATGGCAACTTACTTTATTATCCATGCTTGTCCCGGCATTCATGCGATTTGTACATAATGTAGTGAACATCTCCATAAGTTAGGATTTCAGAAGTTATTGGATATTTCCATTATTTAATACCAATTATATTCACAAAAATTCTCAACATTTGACTGGATAAAGGGCAATCTATTTATTTTAGTCCAAGGATCTTTTTGACTTTACTGATATTGTAAAATATATATACTGATAGAATAATGATAGACCCACATTCTATTCCCACTAAGACAATGTTGGCAGTTTCATTAAATTTTCTTTTGTATCTAAGTCCCTTTTTAACGAAAAAGAGTTGCCTGGGAGATTTTTTTTTATTTTTTGCAATAACATTGAAAACAATACTGATATATATTTCTAACACATACAGAGATTAAAAAAAATACAGTTATGAATGTTCATGGTACAAATAAAGGTCATTTCCGCCGGTAAGACGTCTTTCTTGGTATAATAAGAGCTACTTCACACACTCTTCATTTAGTGGTTAACGCTCTGGACTACCAATCCGGAGGTCCCCGGTTCGACTCACGACAGGGGCACTGGATATTTCAGAAACGCTTTTCAGTGTTTCCCATTATCTGAGATGAACTAGATAGAAACCCAGAGATAGTCTCGCGTGTATCGGTGCTATACGCCGGGTACGTAGAAAAGAACCAAGAGGTCTATTCGTTAAAGAACTAAGGTCTGGTAACCGGATTCCCTTGTATCTGCCCTCTGTCTCTTAAAACAAGGACCACAATGGAAATAAAAGCTTGCTATTTATTTTGTTATCCTTGGTACTTGGTACTGAAATAAATACATACATAAATACTTGTCCTGTGACTTTTAGTGATTGTTAGCAAGCTAAAATGAGCGTTCTTATATAATTAGTCCCGTGTAATGTAGATTTAAAGGTCATTTAAACTTGTTGTATTTGATGTCAATCACTTTGTAAACGTGAGAGAAAAAATTCAAGTACTGTAAAAAATGCATGGCCAAACGTACTCGTAACATTTATGTAGACGAATCCAGAAAACAGTTATCTCCGGTTCATATCCTCTGAATACACTCCCCTGATGAATTTGATAAAAGAAGCCGAGGTTGGTGCTATCCCAAACTGTCAGTCTGTAAAAATGGTGAAGAAATCTTGCACTCTTTATACAGGTAGGTGTATGTTTGTATTTAAATGAACATTTTACTGCTCTAGGGTTGTGACCTTTCCTCAAATGTAATGGGAGAATGATGAAATATGTATTGCTATACCAAGATCAGTGCATTAGTTTTGTTGCAAGCATTATTCTGACTTGTATGAAACTCAGTTACGACAGTAATGGTTGGAACCTGTACTAAGACAATTGATTTAGATGCACTTGATTACAGCTATTTCTATAAGCGGACAGGAGACACCACTTCTCAAAATTCAGTCTCAGAATACAGAATGCAGACAGCATAACAAATGATACTAAATATCGGTTTTACACAGGACTTAACTTTTCCGTCTTCATGAGAATCATAACATAGAATTCTACTCTCAATTTGCAATATAAATTGAATGTGAAAGACCAGATTCTGGTAGCCCTTGTCATACTTCGATTAGCGCTTACATTTGTGGATCTTCAGTGACAAATAAATTTAAAACTGTGGTTTCTTGGAGTATTTATTGCCTGTAGATGAGTTTCAACAATTTCTAAAGAACTGTGCAATTTGAGTAATGTCACATATAAAAAGACGAAAACCGGTTTCGGAACAGGCAACGACAGAACTAAGTAGAACAGCATGTCGAAGTTGCATTGAAACTTCACCACAAGTTCTCTGAAACAACAGTAATCGCGATGACAAGTTAAAAAACTATGCTTTACATTGTATGGAGTTATTTCCATTTTCTAATCTTATATTTTATATCTTAAATTTTAGCTGCAAGTGGTGTACCTCATTTGTCAATTGTGGTACTGTATTTAAACATAACGTGTTAATTACACAATATTAGTCACAATGACAATTAATGGGAACATGTATATTACTATGTTTCACTTTTTTGTCTACTTAGCAAATTTTTGTTAACATAAAGTGTTGTATCTCAGGTACCCATGATTACTGCATTGAAACACCACAGTTGCTTTATTCTGTGTTTTATCTCATTTATCATGTATTTATAGTGCCATTCAAGCTGTGTTTGATATGTATGGTCAAATATGTACTTACGCACTGATATTCCTTTTTGTGATTATGTTTAATCATATGATGTCAATTTGCATACAGCCGAATTGGATTTTGTCACAGTCAGCGATAAAAATCAGACAAAACGTCACACAAGTTCAACCCTAAGAATAACTTATTTATAAGCATGTTCTCGTTCAAAAAATAAATCAGCTACGATTAGCTAAAAGATGAAGCTAAGATCTGGTCGTATGTATAACACTGTTATCATGAGAAAATGCACTTACTACCTCTTCAAAAACAGTTCATTTCACAATTTCTAATTCACCAAACATGTATAGCAAAAAAAAAACATGCTATAAAAGGAAAGATTTTGTCAGCAAACAAAGCTGACAAAGATTGTTTTGGAAATCTTGCATTAATCAAATGTCGAACAAAACGCCTTTTATAATTTACTTCAGATACAAGTCAGATTCAGATAACTGGGTTGAGAGAAAACAGTTTCTGCCTTCTATCAGTTTCCATGCAGGAAAGACAATTTCGTCTAGAAGCTGTCAGTTTAGATCGAATTTTTGTTATTCGTAGACGTTTTTGTATTGTGCTGCAATCGTTAAGCTATAAATTTGATTGGATACAATGGTCTTAGTTAGTTATATTATACGAATGAAAAACACGAATAAACAAAGTTTTATTATCAGAATTTGCATAAGGCTTGGCATACGAGAAGAAATATACAATCATAATCTGAAATAATTTGACATAAACTGTGCAGGCCCACGGCGTCAAGTTGAAGCGCTACCGTTTTCGTTTTTTCTTACATTCTGGTAAACTGCTTCAAGAAACAGACTGACCAATTGTACAACGTCAGTAATAGTTAAGCCTGCTGTTGCGCAAACTATAGAATGAATTGATACCCAGGATAGGAAAAGAGTAGATTTTTTCGGACCTAATAAAACTAAACGTATCACTAAACGCGATTAATACCCCCGAAAGACTGCTATGTCAACTGATGAAGTTATTATTTACAGAATACCTTGTAAAAAATCTAAAATCGAGTTATGGTTCTTGTACACTGTACTTTCTCTCACTGTGCTTCACCATTATATGAAGTTGTTTTGAATTTCAACCAGTAGTTTTAAACTTGTGCTCCGGACAAGGAAATATAACAAAGTGCAATAACTCTGTTTTTAGTCAAGATAGAATTTTGGTTCTTGTACACTGCACTTCCTCTCATTGTGCCTGACTATTGTATGAAGTTGTATTGAATTCCAAACAGTAGTTTACAACTTAGCCTGCGAATTAACAAAGGACACTAACTCTGTAATTAGGTTTTTGTACACTGCACTTCCTCTCATTGTGTCTGTCTATTGTATGAAGTTGTATTGAATTCCAACAAGTAGCTTTCAAGTTATGCTCCGGTCAAGGAAAAGTAACAAAGGGGCAATAACTCTGTAATTAGTCAAGATAGAGTTATGGTTCTTGTACACTGCACTTCCTTTTAATATGCTTGACAATTGTATGAAGTTGAATTGAATTCAAACCAGTAGTTTTCAAGCTCCGGAAAAGGAAAACGCAACGGACCGACCGACCAACCACCGGATGACTCAAATTATACCCCTAAAACTTCGCTTCAGGGGTATAATTTACACACACTATCAATGCAGATTTTGCATTTACCTTTTTATTTAGTCACGTATACCATATACCATGTCATTTAACAACCAAAAATTTAGGCAAAACCTCAACAAGAAGGCAAACATATATTGAAGAAAACTGTCCTCGTATTCCATGCAGGTTGGTGATATGGTTGTATATAATCATGGCTACTGAAGCAGTCATGATTTAATTTGATTTACGATAAGCCTGATATGAAACAATAAGAAACGACTTAATACACTCCATTAAGCGCCAATGGAACAAAAGTCATGTTAGACATGGCCATCCACCCGCTAACTGCTCTTTCTATGACTAGGAAATTTGAAGTGAGAGGAAAGGATATGGTTGTTTCTAATTTCATAAAATATTAGTTAGTGGGGTAAAATTAGGCAAGGTAGAGGTATGGTGCGTGGGCATGTACTTTTCATTATTGTGCTCTATCACTGTATGATGTTTCAAGTACTTCTTTCAGTACTTTGAAGTTATGCTACGGAGAAGATTATTGCTATGTCCATGATAAATCAATTTGCAATTTGAAAGAATTTCCTTCAGTATTTAATAATAATTCAAAAATTAGACAAGGTGCAGTTAAGATTCTTTGGTATTGTACTTTCCCTCATTGCGGTCTATAACTGTATAAAGTTTCAAGTTATACCCTTCAGCACTCTAGGAGTTGTGCTTCGGACAAAATAAATCAAGAAAATGCAACAAAGGGAAGTAATTCAAAAAGTAGGCAAAATAGAGTTATTGTTCTTGGGCACTGCACTTTCTTATATTGTGCTCTAGCATTATATTAAGTTCAAAAAATTCCCTTCTTTTTGAGTTATGCTCTGGGCATGAAAAATCAAGAAAATGTAACAAAGGGGAATGATTCAAAAACTAGGCAAGGTAGAGTTATGGTTCATTGACACTGCACTACCTCTCAATCTCCTCTTACTGTACGTAAAGTTTCAAGTAATTCCCTTCAGTTCTTTCGAGTTATGCTCTAGACAAAAGTGTGACGGACGGACGGACGGAGCTCGTTACTATATCACGTCCGCCAAGGCGGGGGATAAAAAAAACCTGATCATATAAGCGCAGCCACATGACTGTGAAACTGATTAGATGTGTTCCGCTCTTAAATAACTGCCTTCGCAAGACTAGTGGAAGAGTCACGTGACGGCATGTTAACAATTGAATAAAGAGAGAAAACTTTTAAAAAGGTACAGAAAACGCAGGTGTGATGAGAATTTGAATGCTTATATGTAACAAAATCTCAGAGTCCTAAGCAGGATTTAGAGCGGGATATACTACAGTTGATAATGCTTTTTGTTTTACATTCCATTGTTAATAAATATCTATGTATGAAAGGAAAACCTGTATATGTATCTTTCTTAGACTTTTAGAAAACCTTTGATTCAGTTGATCGGTCGATTTTGTATGGAGTATTAAAACGAAATTGTTTAAAGGGTCACTTATACAAGTCGATACAAGGCATTTATTCATCTGTCAAAGCATGTGTAGGAACCAACGAGGGTGTATCAAACATATTTACATGTCCGGTTGGTTTACGTCATGGCTGTAGCCTAAGCCCCGTTCTATATGCAATATTCATAAATGAATTGTATTCAATGTTATGCGAAAATAATATCAGAAGAATTCAGTTATTTCCGGATACTGTTAAAATTCTTTTTGCTTATGTTCGCTGATGATATTGCTTTGATTTCTGACACTGTTGTTGGCTTACAAAAACAATTAAATGCTTTATATCAGTTTTGTTAAATAGCAAAGTAATTGTAAATACAACCAAATCAAAAGTACTTGTATTTAATCGAGGTGGAAGGGTTGCGAGAAGAGAAAATTGGTCATATAATGGCAGACAGATAGAAATTGTCAATGGTTTTACTTATGTTTGTATTTGTTTTTAATAGATTATCAATGTATAATATTGCAGAGACCATGTCGGTGAAAGCTAAGAAGGTACTTATGTACATTTTTAGTTCTCTTCAAAATTATGAACATTGGGGCTTAAAACACCCATACTGAATAGAAAAATGTGCATGTGTATGACAATTTTTGAATGTCTTACACACCGCATGTAATGATGATGTACTTGGGGTACTTACAAAGAAATATCCTATGCACATTTATGCTTCCAAACGGTGTATCAAATATTGGTTAAGATTACTCATTTTACCCAAAGATAGATATATAAGATTGTGTTATGAATTGCTTATATATTATGGCAATAAAGGTTATGAGAACTGGAATACTGATGTTAAGCGTAACTTATTCAGTAACGGGTTTGGATATGTGTGGGAGGCACAAACTGTTGCAAACCCAAGGCTATTTTTAATTCAATATGTTCATACTTTAAAAGACCAGTTCATACAAAACTAGCAATCAAGGTGTAGAGACAATATTAAACTGCAGTACTACTGTAACTATAAATATTGTTTTGAATTTGAAAACTTATTACTACTATAGATGTTGAGAAATTTGAAATTGTATGGCAAGATGCCGTAGCTCTTCACATTGCTGAATGATAGAGAAAGGTAAACACTGTAACATCTCGAGAGAATATCGTGTATGTGCGTATTGTGAAACTGTGCTAGAAGATGAATATCACTTCATGTTATCTATGATATTCGTACGAGACATCTACCTATGTATTATTGTCAATATCCAACTCTAGAAAAGATTTATGCTCTTATTTATGTCAAACGAGAATGTGAATCTAATTAGAAAAGTTGCCATGTATCTTTACTACTGTTTAAAAGAAAGGGACAAATATCTATAAATGTTCATATAAATATGACTTTTGATATGCATTGTTAACTACTATACGTCAACATTGTTATATTGACTGTGTTGTTAAACTGTTGATATCATACCAGCATGCATTATGTTTATCTCATATTGTATAGATTGTGTTTAGGCTGGAGGCCATATAATGTAAAACAAATGAGTTGAATTGAATTGAATATTAAAATCACTTTTTTGAATGAATTGTTTGTATTTGTCCTCTAGGCAGTTAAAAACTTCATCAAACAAACCTTATTGTTAAAGCATTACAAAAAAAAACGCTCAAGTTCAAATTCGTATTTCGAAATGTTCACAAAATCTTGGTAAAAGCGCTTTGCGATGGCAGTGATAACTGTTTGTAAGGGGAAGTAACCGCTCCGGAGAGTTTGCAGGATTGTAGGAATAAAAAGTAAGTATTTAATCTTTATCATTAAAACATAAATCAATTGTATCTTTTTCAAATAGCGTCTTAACAAAACATACTGATTAACCTTTCGAATAAAGTACTGTAGATTGGATTATTTTCGCGTGACGATATTTTCGCCATTTGTGAGAAGACGTACTTTTTCGCGGCTTTTAAATTCGCAAAAGAGGATTCTCTTACAGTCAAATTATGTGAAATGAATCATTTATTTCGAGAGACTCGATAAGTTACAAGCTTTCTTTACAATCGAGCTGAAATAAATTAGTATCAACTATAATGTGATATAAAAGTTTCAAATACGTACACAGCTCTCTTTTTTTGAGGCCCCAGATTGGTAACCCCGTTTATTCACATATATCACACATATACACAACATGCATTCACAAGTACCATCTTCAGGTGTGCAAGCATTGACCTAACATACGAAACACAAATTTATCGAAGGAATATAAAATGTATATATGTGCAAATATATGTTTTTTGTGATAAAAAGGCGAACAAAAGAAAGAAAAAAGGTCATGTGCCCAAAGTAATGTACAGCGTCTGTGTCAGGACAACAAAATAATACGGATTGTTGAAAATAGAAACAAGGAAGGAAACAGAAAAAAAGAGAAAAAAGACCAAGTCACAAAAAAGAAAGATCGTTTCCAAATCGTTTTAGTAATTCTTAATATTTTTTAATTTTGTTCTGTAAAACTATGCAACATTCTAGCGTGCTGGTCCAGTTTATTTTTTAATATAGCTGTTTCTCTTTCTGTCCTTATTTTCGTTTTAAATGATGTTTGAACATTTCAATGGTATGTTTAATATGTTTTAACTTCATTTGAAGATAAAACAATTCTACGTGCATATTAAAAAAAATCGCAGAGGTTCCATGAAGCCAGTTTACAGGTAAGGAGGTATTTATTTGTTAGTATTAGGCGCATTAAAAACCTGTATTGAAAATTTCTAAAAGTTATATCGGAGGTTGTTAGGTCGATCGTGTTATACATGTATATTATTTTCCAGGTTAATCCCGTATTACATGTATTATAAGATTGATTCCATTTAGTATATTCTGTTACTTGCTCATGCTTTCTGTTTATATTCCTTTGGTATTAAATTTATTAAGGAATCGTCAGCGTAATGTATTCTTTTATTTTCTAGTGTGCCAGCCTTGAGTACAATGCATTTAGATGTGTTAAGATAGAGGCCATAAACTCAACTGATTTCAGTTATAACATTAATTAATCGCTCATAATAACAAAGACCGCATGCCATCGCATTGAAGGAATTCATTTTACCATTATTTTAGTATGTGACATTGTCTGCAAATAAGATTTGTTTTATTTCAATATTTTTACCATTATTCCTTTGATCCGGTTTTCTTTTTTTTATCTCGCAAGTAATTTCATACAAAAAATGAAAATTGACGTTGATAACGAACATCCTTGTCTAACACATCTTTTTACTTGAAAACGTTCTGACATATAACCATTGTTTATTATAATACTGTTTATATCTGTATAAAATACAATTTATGAGCAATTCGACGCAAACCTTGAAAGATGTAGTTTTGATTCAAGCTATCAAAAGCCTAATCATAGTCAGCAAAAAATAAAATTCCTGGAAGATTGTTTTTTTCCCAAGAAATTCTAGTGTTTCAAAAAATAAACCTATTATTCTGGCCAATGTATCTTCCTTTCATGAATCCTGTTTGTTCATGACTTATAATAGAAGGCAATACTCTTTTCAAAGGATTCAAAATTGCCTTTGTTAGAATTTCATAATAAACATTTAGCAAGGTAATTGGACGCCAGTTTGATAAGGATGTTAAATCTTTGTCAGGTTTTTGTAATAATGAAATAATGCCTTGCTTTTGTAGTGCTGTTAATTCACCGTGCGAGAATAAGCAATTAATTGACTCTAAGTAGAAAATTGAAAGCTCTTTCCAGAAAATTTTATAAAACTCGGAAGTAAAACCATCAAATCCTGGACTTTTATCATTTTTCATGCCTAAAAGCGCTTGTGTACATTCGTATTCGGTAAGTTTTCCGTCACAAAGTATAGACTCCTTGTCTGATAATTGTGTTCCGTTTTCATCGAAAAGGTTAGTTGAAGACTGTCTTTGCTCTCGCTCGCTATAGAGACGTTTATAAAACATTTCTTCTTCATTTAGGATTTCTGATTGGTTTGTTATTTCATTACCATTGATGATAAGTTTGTAAATATTCTTTTTTTCTAGCCTGTCTTTTCTCCAAATTAGCAAAGTATTTTGTGTTCCTTCATGACTTTCAATTTTTATTGCTTTAGATCTAAATAGTTAGTCATTCATTTTATTTTCATACAGTTCATAATATTATTCCTCTTTCTGCAAAAGTTCCAGTTTAGTTTCTTCTGTATTACCGTTTCCGATATTTTCGTTCATTTTGGCTTTTAATTTATTTATAGCGTCAATTAGCCCAGACTCAAGTGTATTCCTTTTTTTATTCTTATGTACTGATTATTTGATTGTTTCGCGTATGATAACTTTTTATCATCGTTGTGTCTAATAAATTGTTCTAATCTATGAAAAACATATATACATGTATCAACTTTATATGATCCATATATATTTATAAGTGTGAATTCTATATCATTCATTTTAATATGGACAGCTATTTAATTATATAAATCTTCCTTCCAATAATTCTATATTAGTTATGCTATGCGTTTCATTTATATTGAATAAAATTGCTACACCTTCTTTGTTAGACGAAATGCCACTAAATGCTGCTTTTCCTTCCCAATCTTTGGTTATTTATCACTAGTACTGTAAATTAAATGATTTTGTTGTGAAAGGCAGATTTGGATTTTTTTCTTCTTAACCACTGAAAGTTTTGCAATCTTTTTTTAGTATTTTCTAGACCCCTAACATTTAATTAGCGTATCACTGACTCCATTAGTAATTGAGTACGACATATTTTGCAGTAATTGGAAACGATCTGTGTATAAATATACAGAAAAGGCATAATTGAAAATTTAATGATGAACATCTTAAAAGTGTTTTCCTGCATGTATAAGTTTGTTTGCAAAAATACTAAGCCTATTTGTACATCACTATAATTATCACGCGTTTATGTGAACAATCAACAGAACAAAATGGGTTTGTATTGTTCGTGACTGCAATAGTTGCACTTGAAGGTACAAATTACTTTTGTAAAATTCTGAAAAGCACATTGGTGTCTACAATGAAATATACATTTAGTGTAGTTAAGGATTGCAGTATAAGAGTAATGTATTAAGGTTTGATACATTTACATGTTAAATGAAATATTTAGATATTAAGTCATACACATATACATACAAACACAAAACTTTACATTTGCATATGTATATATTTCCGCATGTGCATACACATACTCGCACATACACCCTAACACTAATACATCATGATTCTTTGTCTAAGCATTATAACCATAAATATACACCTATAAACTGCGAAAAGACACTTTAATATCACATGCTTTGTGACACATGATATGTTTACGATCATTCATATGTTTTATAGACATGGTTGTTAAAGGTATGTTAACTAAAATCAACATGTTTCCTCAAGTAATTTTATGTTACAGACATGGTTTTAAAAGGCATATTAATGTTCTCAAATCATATTATTTGCCAAAGTAATTCTATTTTGCAATGTTAAAGTTAAACGATATTAGAATGACTTAAAAATATAAAGGAGCCGAGACTTTTATATTGTATAGTTCAATTTTCAATATATAAGTATAAGGTACATGTTGCTCATTCCTTAGTACAAATATGCAGCAAAATGGGCTATGCAGTTTTGACTACATTGTACGTACAGAGCTCTGACGTGGTAACAAGTGGTTCTTGATGGTCCTATATTGTACACTGGATTATAATTGCACTTTTCATTTCAGAAGTGAAAGCTGTAGAATGTATTCATGGTATTTTTGAAGTCTCCTATAATATGTTTTAAAAATCCATTCCAAAACGGATCATACTATGGTCCATTAACTTCAGTGTGAGAATGAGGGAGATAGATAAAATCCCCTCAGACGAAATCCCCTCAGTCCAAAATGGCATAGTAGTTAAAATCCCTTCGATGGATTTTACAAGGTAATCCCCTCAATGCGATGGCATGCGGTCTTTATTGCATTGTATGAGTCAGCAAAGGTGTTGAGTACGGAATTTTTTGATGAGAAAGAAGTGTGAATAAATGTGTAATTTCAATGATTTAACTATTTTCAATCATTTATATAGTTTATTTAATAAGCCTTATAGTCCATGTTTTCCGGTTATGTGGCACATTTCTGCTTTAAGTAGGCCTATAATTAACTATACCAATGCCTAGTTGCCATGGTTTGCTTACGAGTGCTTCTAAATGTATTTTTCAGTGTGTTAACATGTTCAAGCATCACAAATTTTAATACATCAGGGACAATTACTATTTGTAAACTTGGTCGAGATATTTTGGTCGTAAACACCCTGTCCACATTTAGTAATGATTTCTCACCTAGTGTAGGTTCAAAGGGGTAAAAAATGTCAAATTATGCAGGCATTTGTTTGTGCTCCTCTCTATGACCGGCTATATGGAGCAGCTTACTGTTTAGTCTGAGTTTATAATTTTAATGGCTTTTCCACTGTAAAGAAAGGCAGTATAGTCAGGCTCTTCCCTGTCGCAGTGGGTTCCCGTACTATTTACGTGAAACATAAAATCATTAATAAATGAATTCAATTTTCTTATCAGACGGAAAAACATTACTGGCAATTTCATGCCAAAATTAGTAAAGATTTTAAAAATTTCTATGTACCAGCGCTCTTATTTGTGGCAACTTTCTGTTGCTATGTGAAGCCAATTTTAACATGTACATGTTGTCTTATTCCAGACAGTTGTTTCCTGCCAAAAGAAGCAAAGTGTATTCCTGAAAATGGCAGTAGATATTATTCTCGCCAAAAAACTTGATTCCTGGCAGTGAATTACTGATATAAGTGTGCAATCTCGGTTCTAATTTTATTTTACATTGATTTTCCTGCCACAATAACAGACTATGTACAAAATACTTGGTATTGCCCTAATGGCCTGTGTCACTTTTGGTTTATTTACATCAAGTTGTATTGTACTTCATCCAGACCCTCAGTCCAAAACTACTTATGGACTTTGTTTGTCCAGATAACTACAAGGTTTCCACCAAACAGATCAACTCTGTGTTGTGTGAAGAAAGAAAAAGACACTGTCAAAGTTAATGCAAGTGTTTCAATAAGTTTCAGTCAAAGAGCCAAAATTACTCGAAGTAGAATACAAGAAGCACTTGAATGATAAAATATCCTGCATAGATGATGATCATTCAAGTAAGTTTGACATTTTACATTTGTTATGCTCTGATTGTAATCATATTAATTGTATTTGTAACATTAAATTGAATCAATTCTGATAACTTTCAAACATCCTACAAATTTAAATTTCGAGGTGATACACTTTCGCCGTAAGCGTATTCCGGTAATCCAGACTCTGTCTTTGTAATGAGCCCAATATATGTGTTATTTCAGTTCAAACTGTTATTAGAAATGTTGTTGATGGGCATGCTATACATTGACCCAACTTGATACGTTTAAGTTCTTATTTTTTCATCTCAACAAGCATATACATATGAGCTTGTAATGAACGTTTTTGGTGCATACAGCATTATTGTGCAATCTATCATGGGGTATTGCGTATATACATTTTTATTTTGTGTAAATAAAAATGTATGGGATGCAATAAGGCTTTGATTAGAGTTTACAATGTAAATGCTAGCATGATTCCAAATTATACTTGCAATGGTACAATAATTATAATAAATACTGTGTTGTCTGAATGCAATGAATTATGTTTACGTACAAGTAAAAATAGCGCTGAAAACCAAGATTTAAAACAGTCCAAGCTCCCCACGATAAGTTATTACCCCTTTTCAGGACAAAAGATAAATACGGAAAGAGACAACCATTCACATAATGTATATCTCACTTCTTATTTAGCGATAAAAAGTAAGAAATTCAATTACTTAGTTTAAATATTCAACATATTATGCCAAAATTGAATGAAATCAAATTACAGTTTCAAAATAATAATGTACCAAAACTATTAGGTTTATGTGAAACTTCTTTGACTGAAAATACTTCTGACAAATCATTAGCCATAAATAATAATGTTTTTGAGTGAGAAGATACGCCATTTTAAAAAGGTTGGTTGTATAATTGTTTACATTTCTAAATCAATATTGTACAGACGTAGTACATTCATAGAATCAAGTAATACAGAATCAATTTGGATTAAAATCAATGTTAAAGGAAGTAAAGGATGTTTCTTGCCAACTTTGCGTATAGACCACCGAATGCAACTCAAAACTGGATTGATTTGCTTTGAGTCTGAGTTGGATATTGCAGATAGTATTTCCACAGAAATACATATTTTAAGGGATATCAACATTAAATATTGCCCATTAAGAAGTACAAATAAATATGAGAACAATCGTTGGGAGCTGTGTATAAATAATTTTCATCCAACACAACTTATTGATTTACCAAAAAGAAGTACTAAAAGAAGTTCAAATACTATTGATCATATATCTATACAAATGAGTCAAAAAAGCTCGTAGACACATACGTATCGTACTACAGTATAAGTGATAATTTCCCTGTTTGCTGTACTCGAGTTACTAAACCTGAGCTCGTGAAACAAACAGAGCATAAGACTATTCAATATCGCTGTTTAAAAAGTTTAATGAGAAAGAATCCATAGATTTTATTGAACGTTTTAGTGATCCGAACGAGGTCCTGGCCTACTTCTATCTCTTAATTAATGATACTTTGTTGAAACACGCGCCTATTTTAGTCAAGCGAGTAAAACAATTTACTCAGCCTGTATGGATAAATGATGAAATCAAAAAGGCAATTTTACAAAGTACATTACATGAAAATAGACAATTTGACTGTAACAGGAGCCAGGACTGTTTGGCTTAAATACCCAGGTTCGATCTAGATTTTATAGTGTGTGCTTATTTTGGAAAGAAACAACTAAATCTAATTACTTTATACTCACAATTTTATTATAAGCAGACAAGCCTACAACCTGTATGAAATATATAACTGAATATAATACTAGATTCTATATAATTCTGAAATAAACTCCTAACCAGTACTTTTGAATATAAATTTGTATGAATTAAATAAATGTTTCTCTAAGAGCCAAAAAATGGAACCTAAAATCTAAATTAAAAAGAAAAAGAGAAAATTTAGAGAGAGAAAGATGGTTCAGTTCTAAGGCCTATGAATTAGGTAACACTTACCTTTAGCTCGGCGACCAAAGCACTGAACGCTGGGCATAGGCTGGGAGCCTATTTATGCCAGGGTTTTCCCGCCAAAAATTGAGGGACATTACCAAAAAATCATAAAATCTAGTACTGTCATTGAACTGCATATATAAAACTATAGTGAAACTAATAGTACATATAGTTCATGTTATTATTTAACAACCCACTGGAAGGAAAAACAAGAAGCATGAAAATCTCATGCTGTAAGTACAAGTACACTATACTGTAACTTAAAGGTGTATAACCATACTTTTAGAAGAGCACTGATAATGTAAGGAAACTGCCTAAAACGAATGATTTCAGGTCCGTATAAACATGTAGTTTAAGGACAAATACTCTATACAATTGAAATATATGAAAAGCCAGGGTTATAACTGCGTTACCGAAACGTACTAAAGAAGTTAACCTATGCATACATGTATAATAATTGAATGTACTTCATATAAAATCAAGGTGTATACCTTTAATAAACCCGCACTCGGTGTACTGAAGAAAAGTAGTTCAAAATAGGCCATACCAACATAATTATATGGTTATATAGATGTTGGAATGAACAATATAATATAGAAAATATCGCTCCTGCTACATGACAAATACAAACAAAAAATGCGAAACAAAGTTACATACCTTATAAGGAAAATTAAGAAAATGTTTTATAACGACGCCATTATGAATAATACACGTGCATCTGACTTATGGAAATCCATCAGGACAATATGTAATAATGACGATGGTTCAAATGATATATCTATACCAGACACTAAGTGTAAATGATAAAACTATTGAAGGTGAGAGTAATATGTTGAATGCAATAATTATCATTTTGTTAATATTGCAAATATCATCCAGAAAACAGAAATTGAAACTAACCAGTCAAATATTCAGAGCACTACACCGTTTGAGGTGAAGCAATTGATAAACATACTAAACGCAAATGAAGCTACAGGTCATGACGGTCAGTAGGGAAAATTTAAATGCCACGCTGACTCGGAATTGTAGAACTGTTTCCACACGATAACTCAAGAACGCTTATGTCTAGGATCTTGAAACTTGGTATGGAGGTTGGTCATAAACTGTAGAGGATCAGTATTGATTTTGAGATTAGTATGTCAAAGGTCAAGGTCACTGTGACCCGGAATTGTAGAATGGTTTCCGCTCAATAGCTTTAAGTAGGAGCGACAAAATGCAATGGAATAAGGTTTGTAGGTAGTTAGCGGTGAAAGGCAGCTTGGGATTACATTTGGGATCACTTGGGTCAAGGTTAAAGTCACTGTTACTAAAAATAGAAAAATGGTTTCCGCTGAGTTAAGAGTGACCTATTGCAATGAAACTTGTTGTGTAGGTAGCTTGCATGGAGAGGAAGATATTTTTTTTGTACTTATTTAAGTAATTAATTATTTTTTCGAGGGGTGGGGGTCAAAGTCACTGTTACTAAAAATGGATTTTTTTCGATTTTGTTTTGGTAATAAAAATTGTTTAAGCAAAAAAAAATAATAAAAAATAGGTCAAGGTTACTGTAACTGAAATAGTTTTCAAATTTGTTTTTTTAATTTTAAATTGTTTAATGCAAAATATGGTTTTATAAGGGGTCAAGGTCATTGTTTCTTATCATAGATTTTTTATTTGATTTTTTTTAATATAAAATTGTTTAAAGCAAAATATTTCTACACACACCGTTTTCACGAATCTGATATCAGTTCCATTATTAGCTCTTGATTATTGTTACAATTATTTCATCTACTCATATTCAATCTTTCAATCTTTCGTAACCATTTTAACAGAGCAATCTTTTACAGAAACTCATTCCGTCCAAACCGCAGACAGTCAACCAACATTGAAAACACCTGCATGTCTTACAACAAAAAAGGTTTCTGCCATCGCCCTAGGTGCACAAGACCCCATGTCTGCGGTTTCTGCAGAGGCAAACATGTCGCTTCTCCTTGACCTTACAGCAGTAAATAATATGCCCAACAACAGAGACTGTATCTCAGCCAATGCTGGCTAATAGACCTACATTCCTCGCCTACAGAAGTGAAATACAAGACCAAGATATAGTCATGTCGGTGCAACTCAATGTAGTGTAGTATTTTCTTAAATGTTATAAGCTCCAAGATTACTTGGTTTCAGGTTTTACTAATGACCTCCATATCGGAGTGGAGCTCCCCCCGAAGCATCTCCTTTGTGGCGGTTAAGCACCCGCCTTCGGCAGGTTCAAATCATAGCAGGAGTCCGTTCTGATAATGGCGGTAAGTCGCAAGCTAGTTAGAAATCGGTAACCTTATGCATACTTTTCTAGTGCTTGGATTCGGGAGGTAAATGTGCTCAGAAAGAAGTTGTCTCATAAGTCAGAAATATAGTTGGCCCATAAAGTAGGTGTGACACTATAATAAACACTTAATTTTTACCTTTTAAAGAACCATGTGATGGGGTTGTTTTAGAGCGTGTGTACTAAAACAAAATTGATTTTGATCAATTCTATATTAACATTGATAGCAGTTACATTTGAGGCCTAATTCATATATAAAAATGTGAAATGTTGGAGACTATCAGGTTAGCACAGTAGTTACATGTAGCGCACTCGCTTGGCATCAGTGCAACTCAAGTTCAATCCTAGTCCTGGGTAGTAGGCTATGTAAGATGGTAGGTGGTCACCAGATCAGACGAGCAGATGTTCTCCGGGTAACAGTAAGGCCACCTCAGTGGGCGGTATCAAAGCCGCATGAATTTGTTTATTGTTGTTCACATCTTATAGACTTTAAACAATAATGATAATAATAATAATAAAAAATAATAATAATTATTATGATTATAACGATAATTATTATCATCAGTATACATGTAATTACTCATTATTATAATCATTACTACATGCATCATTATTTAACAAGTCGGCAACTCGTCCCGCCGACGGGGTCACCCGTCCGAGCAAATACCAAACCCAACGGTGCTAATCTTCCGTAATCTGCCATGGGTTAAAACTACGTCGCTGAAGAACATAGTTATATGCCAATAAAATATGGATGGCACTGGAAATAAAAATAATATCATACCACATTTCAAACACTGCAGACAATTTAACTGTGCTATGTGCGAATAAACATGCGCTTTGGGAAAGTAGTGCAAGAAAGACCAGATCAATCTTTTGTTTGAATGTCGCATACGATAAGAACATATTACAAATAAAAACAGTACATACAACTTCAAACGATTGCAGAAAGGTCTATAGCTTACGGGCTGCATTAAACATTTTTTTCTGTTTTAAAAATTACTTTTAGCTGATTACGGAAGATAATCATATGCATATCACGGAAAAGTACGGATATTTACGGAAATTTACGGAAACGTACGGAATTCGATATAAGAGTTTGTAGTTTGATTTTCAAATTTCTGATGTTATTTCATTGACAACTTGCTTATTTACGAACGATTACATATATATTTACCTAAAAATAAATTTCTTTAAAAAAAAGATACAATTTACGTACATTCCCGAGAAGGAACTCACGTGATCAAAATCACCCGCCATTTATGTCAAGGCCCAGTGAACGGTTTCACCGATTAAAACTACAAGGTAACCAAGAATCATTTTTGGTTTTCCCTGTTATACACATTGTACAGTACTGTATTTATATTTCATTGTTGGTATTGCTTTGTTTATTTCTGTTTCAAGGTCTTGTCCTTGGTACACAATAATTTTCGATCCACATCATCAGATATCGCTTGAAGTTGAAAAAAAGCGCAGATTGAATTATTTTTATTGTTCTCTCAAACAATTGATATTGTTGACCATGTGGTTATTTTTCATTTAACGTACGTTTTTTAATAAAACGAACTTCCCTGCCGCCCATAAATTTGTGAATCATTCATTCTGTGTCATATACTAATTTCGGCACATTTCGACCCGCACTTTAGTTAAGGTTCAGCGTAAATCACGAAGGTCAAAGGTTGTTTTTAGGGGAGTTAATCTATAGCCCCCAGGCCTTCAGCGCTCACAACGCTTTGATTTTAGTTAATATGTAGTTTTAAGATTTATGAAGTAGTACAGGCACACATTATCTGTACATCAAGTGGCCAGACTGGGAATTAAACCCGGTTAAACTGGAATCGAACGTTATTTCTATTACAGCATTAAGGCCAACGTTAGTTTAACTTCATTGTAGAAATTTGATTTAATATATTGTGGATCTGAATCCCCTTGTGACATCAATAATGCTTATACCCGGCATTGTGACTAAAAGGCCGACCTTATAATTAGCCCAATACTTTCGGCTTTCCGAAATATACATGTCATCAACAGGACTGTGCAGTTATCGAAAGTACACCGAGTTTGAAATCTTGCATTGTAAACATGACTTCCTTCGGGCTACTTTACATTCCCAACTATCTCTACTTCAAAAAAAAACACACACACATTTTTTACCAAGTTTTATTTGACCTATTCCCACACTTTTCAAGTTAATACAGCACAAAACTCGAATTCAACATTTAATAATTATACATATATCTCTTCAAGCGAAAAAAAGCCATTTCGATTGTTATTTGATAATATACCACTCCAAATAAATTAAGGACCACGTCATGTTGTTTGAATCATTCGAAAATATAGTTATTTCACTCCAACAAATTGATAATACAGTAAATGTCATTGTTGTTTTGAATCAGACGTTCGATAAAATTAAAGTAGTTATTTTCACTCTGAACAGATGTTGATAATACATGTAAATGTATAGTTATTTCACTCTGAACAGACGTTGATTATACATGTAAATGTATAGTTATTTCACTCTGAACAGACGTTGATAATACATGTAAATGGTACTGATATCAGATGATGCCTTTGCAAGCATCCAAATTATCTGGTAACCTTTATTTCACCATTCTCCCAGTGAGCACAAGAGCCACGCACTTTAAATTTATATCGCTTTAAATGGATATACAAATGCCTTTACATGTATTAAATAACGTTGACTTATCTTTCATAGAGGCTGTTGGAGTTTGACTATGCGGCCCTTAATTTGTTTCGAAGAGTATACTGCCCTATCCTGTTTAAATGTAATCAAGTCTTAACAATTACCACTTTGAAAAGAAGTGCCATACAGTGCTTCTAAAACGTTTTATCGAATTAAAAAGGAAATAAATTGTGAAGGAAGACGGAACTACAAGAAATGCTATTGCACAGAAACAATGACTTGTACTTTACAGAAAATTATATACATGTCAGTTTTAGAAACATACAACTTAGAGCCCGTGCTCATAGGCTGAATTTCAATGAAACAAGAACTTTGTATTAATCAAAACCAACTCGTACACTTTTTGTTGACGAAAGGTAATGAGCATGAAATTTCAAGTAAATAACATTTTAAATTCTGGAACTAAAAGTAAGTACAAAGCTCGTGCATGTACTCAATTATAAAGCCTTGCAGGTTGGAAGTGCGCATGCTCGTAGACCACTCCCGGTAAGAGTTATATTTCCTGATTTTTTAGTTTAAAAAATCGAGCAACAATCTAACAATGGCTTATCACTGTTCTAAACTCTTGCAGGTTGCATGTTCAGAAAAAGCATAGTGTAAGATGATAACATTCTGTTTATATTTTAGAAGTGCCTTTACAACGAATAATATAAATGCAGTGCAAATACAATCACAAAAGCTACAATATGAAAGAAATGACGAAAATTAGAATTAAACATAAGATTGACCTCACGGTATAACAAGCAAGAAGCAAAAACATCAAATATTGTTTTCTAAATGAGCATCCCTCAATAGCAAAATAAATCACTTAATTGTATTCTGGTATATTTACAAGTAAAACCGTTTGTACCGCTACATAATTGAACATACAGGAAGTTACATTTTTTCCTTTTTGTTTTAACCATTCTTCTTTATATTGTTTCATAACAGATGACGTAAAAAAGTTGCAACGTTCTACATATATAACACATGACGTCATGTAGCAGCAGATTTCTCCCCTCCTCACTTAGCTGAAATATAAAAATAAATTTTGTAATTTTTGTTTCAGGACGACCCTAATTCTTAATTTCAAATACAAATGTACCAGAACATAACAGTTTATCTTAGACCTACACTTACTGCAATCAAACTCTTTAATTCTAAAAGAGCCATTATGGACCAACTTAGGCCCAGTTTCCTGTCGCTTTTTGCACATATATTTAGCATATATAAATGGTTGTCGAAGTGTTCAAACATGCTAGACATATCTATGTATACACTGATAAATCTGCTGGTCAATGCTAAAATTAGATGTTTCAACTGCGCAAAGCACTGATGTCTAACCGGCGTGACTGACCGTTATTTGTAAAGAAAATCATCCCTTAGCGCCCCCTTTTTTCCGGAAGTTCACGTTGCATTGATTTCAATGATATTGCAATAATATAAGAAATGCTTTGTGACAATACTTTTTTCATAAAGAAACGAATTCTTTGCGAAAGAAAGACATGTGTCATCTTGTTTTTGAGTAAATAGAATGTAGTTGTATCAAATGAACATCCCTGTGTCGACAAATAAGAACACTTAAAACCTTGTATGGCCACAATATCCTTTCTATGATAGAATCAAAGTATTGAACTACTAATGGAAGGTTATTTCGAAATAAGTCATCTTGCGAAAACGTGTTACATGTATTTAAGTAGTTTTATAGCCAAAATTTCTTTGGTAAAAAAATAAAGTTTAATTCATTAAATATTTAGGTAATTAACTTCAAAACTGGTTATACGTTCAAAATTCGTTTTCATACTGTAACTATTGAGTATACTTGTCGTTCAAATATGATATATTGAGGAAGCTTTAAAATAATGTTGAGAAATAAATTCCAGTACTAAATCATTGGTATCTTACCCTACGTCAGATCACTGTCTAAATATAGACCGATCTGGAAAATTCCGTTTCTATTTTCAGTACAAGACCTTTCTAGCTGATTTTTATCCGAAAATAAGACCATAATATCTATATTTAGATCAGACTTTCCCTGCTGATTAATACGCAAGTGTGCACAAAAGAAATATTTGTTATGTACAACATTGATTATTGTGTGTTTAGTCAATTTACATTAGTTTGAAAGTAAAGTGTCAAAATAAAGTTTTAATTTAATTAAACTGATTGGAAGATTTTACTTTGATTACATCGCACTATATTGATTAGCGTAGGAAAGAAGTTCCAATGATTGTTGTAGGGCACGATCCAATTCTGGTGCAAAGACTATGGAAGGTAATCACTTTCCAAAAACGATAAATGTATACTAGTATAACCCAAATTACAGAAGAGAAAATAAGGTTCAAATGGGCAAGGATATCATGCAAAACGGTCTTGCAAAACTGAATATTTTCATTATTTCTCGAAGCCTAACGTAATTAATCGCGCAAACAATGCTCTAATTATCACATTTTTTAATCTAAATCATCGAGCTATTGTACATATTCAAAAACCGTTATAACTGCGCTGTCCTCTCAATAAGTTAATTGTTTCATTGTTTTTACAACATATAGACTTGTCTTTACGCATAATTTCGAAAATGGCCGATTTAGCACGAGCGTCGTTGCATATAGATAAAACATTTATTTTAATTACCGCACACATCGGCTAGCAGTATATCAAGAAGCTGATTGAGGCCATCGAAAGTGGCTTCGAAGACTGCATCAGGACTTGATGCGATTAGTTGTAGTTCTGCCAAGTCCACTCCATTTCCAATACCAATAGCATAAACCTAGATTTAATGAAAAGAAATAACATTAAGTGGCACTGGTAGTAAATGTTAATATATTTTCATAGGAAGCAATTATAGATTTACTACTTTCTTTTGATAGCACTTCTCTTGGTTATTCTTTGTATTAAACTCACTCACTCGTATATTCAACCACACACATACATACACGCACACATACTCACACACACACGCACGAACGCATGCAACGGAGATTGGTCCTATGTAACAAACTTATTACTGTCGTATCGTCAATTGCTTTCAATGCCGCTGCCCTGGCCGCAATATAATTTTCGCCATTGGCATTCGTATTTCCATCTGTTGCAACAATTACAATGTTTGGTATGCCAATCCTGTTCGACGACGTTCCATAAAAGTTAGCTGCTTGCTGTAATGCTAAGTCTGTACGTGTGAGCCCGCCCGTATACCTGTAAATATATATATAAATGTATAATTATGTTGCCATTTTTTTGAGTAATTACAGTTTAAAGTTTCTTTTGATAGTTATAAAATAATTTACATGTTAGAATTTCCTTGCATAATGATTTGAATTGACATTATTAGTACAGTCATATTTTGACTGTTTCTGGAGTCATGTATGCACTTAAAAGTAACAAAAGTTCAGGAGATATGTCGAGATGTGACACCTAAGTCATGTTGAATGAATTTTAAAAAATAAGATTTTTAACGAATTTTACATACATCTTACAATTGTTATTAAGTGTACATATCAGACATGGACTCATTCAGATTATTTCTGATGGTATTTTCCATATTTCAGAGAACGAGTGACATGTTTTCAAGAAAGTTTTTGAAAAAGAACAGTACCCAAACCACCTTTTTGTACAATCACTACCGATGTGTAAAAAACGTTTTCTAGTAGAACTTTGTTATAAGTTATTCATATGTGTATATGAAATTTGAACACGTTTTGAAATGCAGTAACACCAGAAACACTGTCCAGGTGTTGTTTCTTCTTTCTGGTGATGCGCATCCTCTATACCCAGCCAGTCTTATTTAGAACAATCCTATTTACACAACATTTATTTAAGAAGAAATAATGGTCTTCATTTCATCCATCTGAATGTTCGCAGTGTGATTTTGAAACTTGATGAAATTTCTATACTTGCATATACAAATGTGAATAGAGATCTTGTTTGATTCCATCGTGCCGGACTCAGAAATTCATAATAATGTGGTCAGACGGAAAGGTCGCGACCGTCACGGAGGAGGTGTATGTATCTACGTGCGGGGCAATTTAGCTTTCAATATAACGGATGACGTTGACAACCCGGAACTGGTAGCCACATGGATTGACATCTTATTTCCCAAGAAAAACCCTATTTTTTACAGTGTGATGTATGGAACGCCGATTTAACTGTGTTTAAAAGTCATTTTGCTGATCCGATCACAATCTTATTTGAAATGAATGTATTCTTTTAGTTGAATTAAATACCAATGTTTCTAGTACTGGCAAATGTTTACTTCTTGAAGGTTTAACAACATTGTGTGAATTACTTAACTTTACACAGTTGATTAAAAATTAAAACAGAATCTTGAACTTCTCTTCAATACCAACAGATCTCTCTAAATTGGTAATCCGTGACCAAAAGATAAAGATGGGTACAGCTCTAGTTTACTTTAATGATTACTTTGTACCTCTTAGCTCGTTACATGATCCATGTACAAGGTCTAGAGTCACAAGCCATGTTTCCAGTTCAAGTTACTCTATTGTGATACTGGTCGTTACTAACTGCCTAAAGTGGACAATTTTGGAATCAAGGCGTTTGCCTTCAACGATGTTGTTTTGTGGAACAACATTCCAAAGGATCTGATAGTAAACATGCCATCAAAATCCGCCTAATGGCTAGTTAGTTTTATTCCCTATTTTATATTTTGCCTTTTCAATATATTGAGGAAATTTCTTAAAACGTGAGAAATGTTAAGAAAATTAAAAGAAAATAAGTTATGCTCAGCCATTTCTTACATAAGTGGATACAAACAAAACATTATTATACAAAACTGATAGAAAATCGTATGATGACTGGGCCAGTCGAACAAGATTTTGTGAGTTTTCAACTATGCTCAATAGGAATAAAACTGTTATACTTTCATGTTGTTTATCTATAACGTAGTAATTGTTGGTACTATAGAAGTCACATTTATTGCGAATCATGCAAATCGGTCAGAAGGTTTGTCTTGTCAAGATCAAACACAGTGTTTGTGTTTATGATTATAGTTAAGGGTTGAAGTTTGGTCACATATATATGAACATAAGTAGGTCTCGGGTGAGGGATATAGGGTCATCTTCGCCCTGTGGTTTAAGTGTGTGTGATATAAATTTTTGATTTTCATACAGGTGTTTAGGTTGACATAATACTCAATACTGTGATATCAGTACTAGTAATTAAAATAACAATATGTGATACACTTGATTCTAATTGATCTCTCTATATAATGTGCACTTCGGTCATGTGAACGTCATTTAGTAATATAGTAAATGACTTTCTTTGTCATGCCACCTATAATAGGGACCGCAATGGGAAAACATGTATGGTGAAATTCATTTTCCCTTTTTTGTGTCATCCCTGGTATTGATTTGCATTTAATTGTCTAGAATATATGTATGATAACAAAAAGTGTGCTTTCAATGGGAAATTTTTTATGCCCCCGAAGGGTGGCATATTGATATCGCACCGTCCGTCCGTCCGTCTGTCCGTACATGCCCAGTAGACATTAGGGGGTAAGGGTTTGAATACAACTTAGCATTGTGAGGTTGTTTCAGTTCATTCCGTCATTATGGGGTTAAAAATGGTATTGTGGGGTGAAATAATTCGATTGTGGGGTTAGAAAAGATCAAAGGGATAACCTCACAAAGTCCGTCTGGTAAGTACGTCCGTCCGTATGTGCGTCCAACCTTACATTTTGTTTAATCTGGGCTGTAACTTTGTTCTGTGGGGTTGGGGGGGTGGCGGGCATTCCCTGTTTGATATTTTTTGTTTTTTTGTCATGCATAAAACTTTTGAAATAACTTGGCACAAATGTTTAGCACATCAAGAAGGTGTGTCCTGTGGAAGACCCATGACCCTACCTCAAAGGTTAAGGTCACATTTAGAGTTTGAAGGTAATAGAGTCCTCATTTGTGTCAGGACTGCATGGAAGGATTGTAAAATAACGTGGCACAAATATTCAGCACATCAAGACAACGTGTCGCGTGCAAGACACACGTCCCTATCTCAAAGGTCAATGTCACACTTAGAGTTTGAAGGTAATGGAATACTCCTTATATGCACACATTCGTGTCCGGACTGTAACTTTGTCACGCATTGAAGTATGTTAAAATAGATTGGCACAAATGTCTACCACATCAATACAACGTGTCGCGTGCAAGACCCATGTCCCTACCTCAAAGGTCAAGGTCACACTTAGAGTTAGTTTGAAGGTAATCGAATCCTGTATACATGTATATGCACACATTCGTGTCCGGACTATAAATTCGCCATGCATTGTTTTCTTTAAAAATAACTTTGCACAAATGTTCAGCACATCAAGACAATGTGTAAGTATTTAAAAGTAATGGAATATTTTATGCATGGTAACTCTGCCATGCATTGAAGGATTTTAAAATTACATGGCACAATAATTGAGCACATGGAGAGGACACAGACTGTGAAACCTCTTTCGGGGGCATTTGTCACTTGTGAGGGACTGCTCTTGTTTAATCATGCATCTGTTTTATTGTTGTGTTTTTTAATACGAAAAATGGTAAATTATGTTCGAAACAAAACACTTCCGATTCCAGAAAAGAATGAGTACTTTGGACTATATTTAAGTGTTTCCTATTCCAGGAAAGAATCAACTAATTTGAGCGTTTTCCATACCAGAAAAGGGTGAGTACATTGGAGTGTTACCTATTCAAGAAAAACATGAGTAAATATTAATGTTTCCTATTCCAGAAATGGGTGAGTACATAATAATTTTTCCTATTCATGAAAAGGATGAGAACATTCGAGTGTTTCCTATTCCAGAAAAGGATGAGTACATTGGAGTGTTTCCTATTCCAGACAAGGATGTGTACATTGGAATGTTTCCTATTCCTAAAATGTATGAGTTAATGTGAGTGTTTCCTATTCCAGGTAAGGATGAGTAAATGTTTATGTTTTCCATACCCAGAAAAACATGAGTACATATTAATGTTTCCTATTCCAGAAAAGTATAAGTACTTTTGAATGTTTCCTATTCATGTGAGAAATGGAGTGTTTCCTATTGCAGAAATTGATGAGTACATTGGAATGTTTCCTATTCCAGAAAAGGATTAGTACATTGGAATGTTTCCCGTACCAAAAAAGGATGAGTACATTGGAATGTTTCCCGTACCAGAAAAGGATGAGTACATTGGAATGTTTCTCGTACCAGAAAAGGATGAGTACATTGGAATGTTTCCCGTACCAGAAAAGGATGAGAATTGGAATGTTTCCCGTACCAGAAAAGGATGAGTACATTGGAATGTTTCCCGTACCTGAAAAGGATGAGTACATTGGAGTGTTTCCTATTCCAGAAAAGGATGAGTACATTGGAGTGTTTCCTATACCAGAAAAGGATAAGTACATTGGAAAGTTTCCCATACCAAAAAAGTACGATCGCATTTGAATGTTTTCCATACCAGAAAAGGATGAGAACACTGGAGTGTTTCTTATCCAGATAAGTTTGAGTACTTTCGGGAGTTCCTATTCCAGAAATGGATAAGTATTTTGGTTTGTATCCCATACCAGAAAAGAATGAGTACACTTGAATGTTTCCTATTCTAGGAAAGGATGAGTACATCAGAATATTTCCCATACCAAAAAAGGATGAACACATCTGAGTGTTCCCATTCTAGAAAAGGGTGTGTACATTGGAATGTTTCCTGTACCAGAAAAGGATGAGTAAATTAGGGTGTTTCCAGAGAAGGTATAAATACAGATTTTCCAATTCCAAATAAAAATACTTCATGTATATAGAGAATAATATCTAAAGAGTATAATATCTATAGAGAATACTATCTATAGAGAATACTATCAAGCTGCTCAGATGAGAGGGACACTTTGCAATGAACAATGCCTGTTACAAGTCAGGAATTTTCATATTAGCTTGAATCGTGTATGGTCATTTGATAAGACTGAAATTCCCCTCGTGTCGTCCTTGTTCAAGTCTTGGTGCTGATATCATGATATAAATAAACATTTGGTATAAATTGAAATGTAATGAATATGTACACTAAAATATATTTAGGCTATATTTTAAACTTAAACAGAACTCAATAGTTTTCGAATCGGTATATACATTGTATTCAACATTTTTGTACATAATGGTCTTGAAATGACCTTGGCCTTAACATTTTTAATTTACTGACTTGATTTGAAGCATTGGTACAAAATAAGGATAATGTATACAATATATAGTTCCCAACATTTCATCCAAGGTCTATAAAAGTAATTGACATATTGTTCAATACACGTCTCTGACATATTTTTGTATAAATATCAGCTTGTTACTTTTAGTGCAACCTAACTCCTTGAATAAGCCACATTTGGAACCATAGCTGTTCTACTTTATGACATCCAGGAAACCGAGCGAAATTGACAAATCTAGCCTGTATCATAACATGTTTGGACATACACCAACATCTTCAACCTGACATTCTAGCATGAATGTTTGTCGAAGATGCTTTAGTTTACCAACCCAAATTACAAACGGTGTTGAAAACAATCAGAATACAGCTAGTGATGGCGTGCTAAGGACCCTTCAAAATGACTTGGGGAATACAGAGATGGCTGTAGACAATCATTTCCAATTCATGAATGATGTGAAGAGAAGCAGTTTAAGTTCAATAGCAATACAGAAAGAAATGTTGTCGAAATGCTATGGCCAAAGAGTGACGTTTAGTTATTCTCCCTTTCACAGTACGAGTATGCGATTTCTTGAGAAACTTGCTTTTCCAGGTGACTTGATTTCAAACATTATAGGTTCGTCACAGTCTGACCAGAAGTATTACAACAGACAAGAAGTATCAAAGCAGTTGTCTAAAGTTTTACCAAATATAATTAATCACTAAAACTTCTCATATCAATACAAAAGAAATACAGCGGTTCATCGACAAAAGAGTACTCCAAGAGGTTACCGGTAGAAACACAGCGGTACACCGACAAAAGAGTACTCCAAGAGGTTACCGGTAGAAACACATCGGTACACAGACAAAAGAGTAATTCAAGAGGTTACCGGTAGAAACACATCGGTACACCGACAAAAGAGTACTCCAAGAGGTTACCGGTAGAAACTCATCGGTACACCGACAAAAGAGTACTCCAAGAGGTTACCGGTAGAAACACATCGGTACACCGACAAAAGAGTTCTCCAATAGGTTACCGGTAGAAACACAGCGGTACACCGACAAATGAGTACTCCAAGAGGTTACCGGTAGAAACACAGCGGTACACCGACAAAAGAGTACTCCAAGAGGTTACCGGTAGAAACACAGCGGTAAACCGACGTACCGACAAAAGAGTACTCCAAGAGGTTACTGGTAGAAACACAGCGGTACACCGACAAAAGAGTACTCCAAGAGGTTACCAGTAGAAACACAGCGGTACACCGACAAAAGAGTACTCCAAGAGGTTACCGGTAGAAACACAGCGGTAAACCGACGAAAGAGTACTCCAGTTGGTTACTGGTAGAAACTGACGAGGCAAGAATTTCAAGGTCATCACACTGTTCAACTATCTAAAGGCTAGTAGTGGGAAATACTGATAGTTTTCTTTCGAATTTAGAATTCCAAGACGTTCCTGACACCACAATTTTCACTTGCAAAGAGAATATACATGTTGGAGGTCGCCAAAGGATTTAAAACAAGGATACTGGCAACAATTCATAAGGTATGATTCGATTTTGTACAAAATTACGTTTGCACATGACTGAAAGAATATCATGAAAATGCTCAAAAGTTTCCAGTTGTGCAATAAAATACCGTACTAAATATGCGACCTCTAAACAAGCATGTACTAAAGCAACATCTTAAACTTTTCAGATATCAGCTGCACTTCTAACGACTTCTTTTTTTCATAGAAATATGATAGATGCACATACTCTTTACGATAAAAGTACAAATACTCGGAACTCTCTGTCAAGACCAATAAGAGAGATAAATAATTATGCATCTTTTAAAAAGTAAGTGAAGAAATATTTCTTGAATAAATATTAGTCGTAAGGTTATTTGATGCAGTTTCTATTATACCTGTATCTATTTCTAATTCACTAGACAGTGGTATTTTGGCGACTGTCCATTTGTTGTTTGGCTATTTGTTACTAATTATAGACTGTAAAATAAATAACTTACAATTTTGAAGACCATTTTCTTACATTTAGGGACCCCATTGGAAATAAGTCCCTGACTTTAATGGGCTATTCTTCATATAAACAATCACTTTCCTATAGTATAGTAATAGTACTACTTAAACATTCTAGTAAATGGTTATAATTGTAAGAAGTCTGTCATAACTAGTATAAATTGTGATAACTTCTATTAATTGTAAGACTCTATGTGATAACTAGTATTATTGTGATAATTGTAAGCATCTATTTGATAACTAGTATCATTGTGATAATTTTAAGACTCTATTTAATAACTAGTATGAATGGTGATAATTGTAAGACTCTCTGTGATAACTAGTATGAATTGTGATAATTGTAAGACAGAACTATAATGGTGTAAGTAAGACTCTCTGTGATAACCAGTATTATTGTATAATTGTAAGACTATTTGATAACTTGTATGAATGGTGATAATTGCAAGACTCTCTGTGATAACTAGTATTATTGTGATAAGTGTAAGACTCTATTTGATAACTCGTATGAAGTGTGATAATTGTAAGACTGTATGTGATAACTAGTATTATTATGATAATTGTAAGACTCTATTTGATAACTAGTATGAATGGTGATAATTGTAAGACTCTCTGTGAGAACTTGTATTATTGTGATAAGTGAAAGACTCCATTTGATAACTATATGAATGGTGATAATTGTAAGACTCTCTGTGAGAACTTGTATTATTGTGATAAGTGAAAGACTCTATTTGATAACTAGTATGAATGGTGATAATTGTAAGACTCTAATTGATAACTAGTACGAATGGTGATAATTGAAATGCTCTCTGTGATAATTAGTACGAATGGTGATGATTGAAATGCTCTTTGTGATAATAAATGCGAATGGTGATAATTGTAAGACTCTTTGTGATAACTAGTAAGAATGGTGGTAATTGCAAGATACCCCTTGATATCTAGTATAAATGGTGATAATTGTAAGGCTGTCTACGCTATTTAGTTTGTGATGTTCTATAAAATGCGATATTTCCGGGCTATAAATTCTTTGATGTATATGATTGATTTTGTGTATGATGTATTATGTATATATGTAAAGAAGAAAAATAAAACATGAATATAAAATCGCGCGTGATGACGTTGTTTATTGCAGAATTTACAACGCTTGGTACCCCTCTTTAGATAACTAACATGTGGATCACCTGAATATAGTCATTGAATGCACTCATTTTCTATCATGTACTCCAAGCCACAGTTTTTAGCTTTATTAATGTTGCACTGATTCATCCTAATAATCAATATTGCTTCAACTTATAGTGTGATACATTTTGATAAATATTTCGAAATTGCAAATAATACCGACACTTACGGCAGTAGATCTAGTAAGTTTTGAAACCCTGCATCGGTGTCGTAACCAGGAGTGTTCATGTTGAAAGCTGCGTTCACTAACGTACTGTAATCGACCACGCCAAATCTATTCAAAGTTGAAGAGATAGGGAACTCGGCGGCCAAATCTTTCATGAAGTCCTTCAGTACTGAATAGTTAAATATCCCAACTGACCCAGAATTATCCAAAATTAGCATAAAATCACCAATAAAACCTTCACAGCCTGAAAAGAAATATATTTGAAGAAGTAAATAGACATGAACGCCTTTAGAGCTTTATAATCTCTACGAAAAGCATGTAAGTTGAGCTACATTGTATCTATCGTATTTGTGAGGGACCAGCACTAAATTCCATCTTCCTTAAAGAGACATTCCCTACAACTACTGACAAATAACTAAATTAATTAAAATCATACAAATAGAGTATATGTAAGTATTATAACTTAACCTAAAAGTTTAAAAATATATATTCCAGTCTATACACAAAAGGTAACTCCGACTATTTCAGTAGGCCGAAATACTTTGTAAAGAGTGCATTTTTGAATTATATTCCAGTCATTTTCGATAAAATCAGCGGTTCAAAATATGCTGCAGTACCGTAAACCATTAAATACGCTATGAAAAGTTGTTGTTGTACAATTAATGGGTGGAAAGCGATTTATTATAAAAAGCCTCTAGGTTGATTATTTGTGGGAAAAGGAAACATTTTTCGATATATGTTGTTCTTCAAAACAGTATAAATGTATCATTTTACATTTATTTAACCCATAATTTCTGTTTTGAGAATATAATCTGCTAGATGTATGAAGTGCCCCTTTAAGAAACTACCAACTTTCTCACAGACAGAGTCAGGTCCATAGCGTGACTCGTACACATGACCCTAAATCAATGAGAAGTTCATTGATCTTTTTGTTTGAAAGTCCATTGATCTTGACGACTAGATCAATACCAAGCTTATTCAAGAGGTCAAATATTAACTCATATCTGTTGTTAGTTTATACTCATTTATTTTAGCTCGATTGTGAAGAAAGCTTGAAGCTTATCGAGTCACATTCGAGTTCGCTTCCTGGAAAAACTTGAACTAGTGTCATATGCGAAGGTACAGTTTTGACCCCAGTGAGGCTCGAACCCGCAACCTCCGGGATGAGCGGCTGTAGTTAACCATACCATGAGTGCGCAAACAAGTTTGCTGTTTTAAAAATGCCTTCAAGGGGTTATGCCGCATGGGTAGCATGCATGAACATAACAAGAGAGCCATGATGGCCCCCCACAAGCCCATTTGAGAACCACAACGTGTTTGGCATTCAAACCATTTTTGAACACACATGCAGATTCTTTTCTATTTGACCAGTATTAGTAGGAATGGATCCCATGAGAAAAGTTGATGCTGGCAGTTTAATTCATTCTTATATGAATTGAAGATTACAGCTGAACATACTGAAAACATGATCATTGACCTTGAGCCAAACGTCCGTACAAACGGAAGAACGGACAAACGTATATATATGTAAATGTAGTCAAAGATAAAAACACAGTCTATGAGTTAATTAAATCATTATTTTCCAACCGGTTTCGCTGATGAGCAAAAAGCGAAACCGGTTAGCAAATAATGATTTAGTTAACTTATGGACTGTGTTTTTAGCTCACCTGAGCTGGCTCAGGGTGAGCTATTAGGATCGATGAATGTCCGTCGTCCGTCCACACTTAGTTCGTTAACACTCTAGTGGTCACATTTTTGCCTCAATTGTCACGAAACTTGGTCAGAATGTTTATCTCAGTAATTACTCGGACGAGTTCGAATATGGGTCATCTCGGATGAAAAACTAGGTCACATGACCCAAAAATAGAAAAATCTTGTTCATGCTCTAGAGGCTACTGTTTCAGTCCAAATATCCTGGCAATTTGTCAGAAAGGTTGTTTGGTTGATTTCTAGCTCAAGTTTTAATATGGGTCACCTGGGGTCAAAAACTAGGGTCACACAGCCCAAATATGGAAAAACCTTGTTAACACTCTAGAGGTAACATTTTCAGCCCAAATATCCTGGAAATTTGTCAGAAAGGTTGTTTCGATGATTTCTAGCTCAAGTTCGAATATGGGTCATCTGGGGTCAAAAACTAGGTCACACAGCCTGAATATGGAAAAACCTTGTTAACACTCTAGAGGTAACATTTTCAGCCCAAATATCCTGGAAATATGTCAGAAAGGTTGTTTTGATGATTTTTAGCTCAAGTTCGAATATGGGTCATCTGGGGTCAAAAACTAGGTCACAGAGCCCAAATATGGAAAAACCTTGTTAACACTCTAGATGTTACATTTTCAGCCTAGATATCCTGGAAATTTGTAAGAAAGGTTGTTTCGATGATTTCTAGCTCAAGTTCGAATATGGGTTATCTGGGGTCAAAAACTAGGTCACACAGCCTGAATATGGAAAAACCTTGTTAACACTCTAGAGGTAACATTTTCAGCCCAAATATCCTGGAAATATGTCAGAAAGGTTGTTTCGATGATTTCTAGCTCAAGTTCGAATATGGGTCATCTGGGGTCAAAAACTAGGTCACAGAGCCCAAATATGGAAAAACCTTGTTAACACTCTAGATGTTACATTTTCAGCCTAGATATCCTGGAAATTTGTCAGAAAGGTTGTTTCGATGATTTCTAGCTCAAGTTCGAATATGGGTCATCTTGGGTCAAAAACTAGGTCACAGAGCCCAAATGTGGAAAAACCTTGTTAACACTCTAGAGGTAACATTTTCAGCCCAAATATCCTTGAAATTTGTCAGAAAGGTTGTTTCGATGATTTCTAGCTCAAAGTTTAATAGGGGTCATCTGGGGTCAAAAACTAGGTCACAGAGCCCAAATATGGAAAAACCTTGTTAATACTCTAGAGGTAACATTTTCAGCCCAAATATCCTTGAAATTTGTCAGAAAGGTTGTTTCGATGATTTCTAGCTCAAGTTCGAATATGGATCATCTTGGGTCAAAAACTAGGTCACAGAGCCCAAATATGGAAAAACCTTGTTAACACTCTAGAGGTACCATTTTCAGCCCAAATATCCTGGAAATTTGTCAGAAAGGTTGTTTCGATGATTTCTAGCAACTTTGTTAAAAGCAGTTGTACTCGGGTGAGCGATAAAGGGCCATCTGTGTTTTACTATACTTAACTTATTTTCCGGCACTGTTTCTGTGTTTTTCACGCATATACATGTATATGTATATAGGTCCGTGATGTAGTAAGAAAATGTTCCCACTGGTTCTTGTGAGGCCCTAGCAGGGTAATTTATTTCTTGGTAACTGATTAATGATATCATTTTAATTAGAGGTTTTCTACCCGGGAGAGTATTCTTCTCGTTCTTTTGAAGATATATCGTCTACTGACGATACAGTTGAAGGTTTTATTTTAACTATTCTTGAAAGGTACTCTTTAGATTTAGAAAGAGCAATTATCATCACTACTTGATATTTAATGGAGCCGGCTGAAATATACTCAATGCCGGTTTTGATAGTGAATATGATATTTAAATATATTCTGCTATACATGTACATTGATTCTTCTGGAATTTTAAATAACACATGAAGGTGCATGTGTTTATCCTGATCACGTGATCGCTTCATTGACAAATGATGTAACTGCCGATCTAAAAATAGGTCTCCGAAAGGTTTTGATTTATGTAATTATGTGCGTCGAAGCGGAAAAGTCACAGCAATTTTAAATGGGGACCAGTTTAGGAACATTCCTGTTGTCCAAGTGGTTTCACAGAAAATGAAACATTCCCAAGGAGATATCGTCCGAGACATTAATAACACATAACAAAACAACAATAACAATTTACCAGATTAATTTGAGCAAAACTAAATTCCAAAGCCAAACTACATTCACACTGTTTTTCTGCAGCAATATTTCAAATAGGGTAATACTCCACGGCCATTGTTAAGTATAAGAAGCCAGTTTCAAACTGTAATACCCTGATACAATTCAATATTTAAAAGAAAATTCGATTTGGTGTTCAATAGCACGTGCTTCTATTTTTAGCCTAACAACATACACGTAGTTTTCCAAGGGTTAATGGCCATATTAATTACTCATCACGCAGGATTGTGAACGTATGAGATACATTAAGAGATTTTTTAAGCTCACTTCGTGCTCAAGTGAGATAAAAACTGATTCTTAATGATTTAACGAAAAAAAGCAAGAGCAAATCGTCACATCAAATCAGGCATATTAATAGATAGTATACACTTGGGAAATATATTATATTGTTGAGCGATATATTGGTGAATATAAATTTGTAATTCAGGTGCAAAGTCATTGCAGTAATCAATAAGTCAAATGCATAACAGATTAATAACGTACATGAAGCATCTGAAGGGCAAAACGTGGTTTATTCAGTTGTATATAACCAAACAGTAAAATTTATTGTTTAATAAAATATTTGAAATAACTTTTTTTACGGGTCACGTGCATGTCAAATAAAATAAATCACTGCACTAAGACAACTCCCAAGCATGATGTAATATCTGATATATCACTTCAAATATGTTTTGCTGTTGTAAATAACATGTGTACAATATTCAACTGTTTTAACTTTTGCGTTTAGAATTAATGTGATTAAATTTTTATGAAAAATATACCGATGTCAATATAGAGTTGATACCAACTGTATGAAACGGCACATATCATAGACCCGCATTAATTTTTTTTAATGCATGGACCTATTACATAGTACACGATACATATCATGAATTAAAAAGTATTCAATTCTGTTTTTTCTCTCTTTGAAATGAATGAACATTTAAACCGTATTTGAGTCATTTACAGATAGGCAACTTACCGTGCAAATTTTGCAGAGAAATATCAGTACTGACCCCCATCTTATGTAAGAAACAATCAACTTTTAAAGAATTTCTGTACTTTTAAAGAATTTCTGTTACGAGATCTAATTATCGGGAAGGTGGGCTACTCTAATTTTATTTCAGTTAACAGGTGGTAAAACTACATTATGCAATCTGTCGCAGAAATTAGACAGAGAAACTAAGGTGCTACTAATCAACGTGAAAAAAAGAAACATACTTGCACAGCAGTCCTCTGTACCAGGTGGAACGCATACGTCACATACACATAAATTTGATATGCATTCGTCATCACTTGCGCAAGTACTGTTGTTGGGTAACTCTGTGAATATATCATCAAATTATATTTTAATGTATACATTCGAAGACCCCCACCCTGCGCAAGATAGGGTAAACCGGAAAAGAACATAAAATTTGGTAAGTGAAACAGAAACATTGCCGGTACCATTTCAAACGTTTCAAACTGGGTGGTTGAACATTGTAACAAACAAGTCCTTTAAAAATCTTTACGAAAGACGTCTAAACAAATAGCGAAGTTAATAAAATACATCGCGTAGAATGTGTTGCAGTCTATTGAATGTGGTGTTACAAATGACAGGATTAAAGTTATATGTAACCTAATGTAACCCGGGAAAAGGGTTATAGCACCGAACTATTTAGCAGTCCATGTAATACAGCGGCTTTGTCAATTGGTTTAAACAGCTTTATTTGGCGCTTAAAACACACTGATTTCAAGCTTCTCATCTCATCATGATCAGTTTCAACTTTTCGCTGTTCAATCGGTATCTTTTCAGATGGCACCCTTTCGGACAACATTAATGGAACCGTCCGAATCGTAAGATGAGCAAGTCATTTTTTAGAAATTTTAGGAAGCAGTGCCTTGTACACACAACTTGGATCCCATTTGATGAATATGTACATCAATTAAGATGCGATCATAATTCCACGACCGCCATTTGAGTTTCTATAATAGTATTTAGGGTGTTAAATATAACAATACAGTAAACTCCGTTTATAATGAACTCCTTGGGAATATTTAAGTTTGTTCCTGATATCCGGAGTTCGTTATATCCATATAATATTCATATACATGTAAAATAAAGAAAACAAAATCGGACAGAGAAAGCGTGTCGCTTATTTTCGGATTTTCGCAATATCCGAAATCGTTATATACGGAGTTTACTGTACAAGCAATTACTGTGACGACATGTTAAACAGCGACACAATCTCTATGCTGCGCATCAGTGGTCTAGTGGTTGACATGCTAATCCATTGATCGCAAGTTCGATCCCCCACTCCTCCACTAACATACCTTATGGTCTTTCGGATAAGGCATACAACCGAGGCCCAATGTATTGCTGCTGTACGCCAGGCATGATAAAGAGCCAGTGATGTCTATGCAAAAGGACGCGTTCTGTATCTTGCCCCCCCCCCCCCCACTCCCGAAAAGATAAAAAAAACTTAGTAATGGGGCGTTGGTCAAATGGATTATCCGGTACCAAAGATAAAACTCTACAATACATACATACACAATATCAACAACTATCGCAATATGAGCGACACGGAGCACTTACTTGGTTGGCATACACCACAGGAGTCTGTGTAAGTACCACCCATACATACACAGGTGTTGTTATCACAAACCGTGTTTTCGCCCAAACAATCATCATTATGATTACAGTAGTTACAAAGAAGTGACCCTAGTAAAATTGAGAATCATAAAGAATCATAACTAAATTATTCAGGTTAACAGGTGAGTGACCATTCAATTAAAAGAAAACGTGAAAGAGATTTTTCTCAGATATTTAGGTGTTTTACACCTTTTACTGTTTGCTGCTACATTTTAATTATTATTTTAAACTTTAAAATAAGCAGGAAAATATCAATTTAACAATAAAAAACAGGTTTTTGATAATAACTTATATGAGCAGTGAATTGCTTTGACCATGACATTTGTTTTTACAACGTTTGAAAACAGATAACCGGCACTTACAACAGGAATTGTCTTGTTGTACTTCATCATCCGGACATTCACAGTTACCAGAGGGTCCGCATACTAATCCATTTGCCGCACACGAGTCCGGTGAATGGTCACACGGATCATCAAGATGGCTTCCGACTAATAAAGAAAATGAAGACAATTAAATTCATGTATATCTTGAAATTGGTTTCTTTAAAGGCACACGATCGTTGTAGATGTAACCTATATTACCAAGAAATGTAATTTACCTTCCAAACTGACCGTTACTGATACAAAATAAACTATCCCGAAAGTTGCCAATTAAATATAGAAACTTAAATACGTGTTATAAATATAGTCCAGAAATTTGCAATAGTTTTGCCACACGCATACTGTACCGTTGCATCCTTTTTGTCGCGATGAAACGACATTGAATGAAAAAGGCATTTGTTTGCATTTTTTAACAACGCATAGTTCTACTACTGTAAATTTGATGATTTTTGCGTGAGGAAAATTCCGCGATTTGTGTGCAGAAAGATTTATCTGCGAATTTTATATATTCGCGAAATGGGTAATTCTCTTATAGTTAATCTAAGCGAAAATAATCTTTCGCGAGATTTTAAATTAGCGAAGTGGGATATTCGCAAAAAATAGTGAAAATTAGATCATCGCGAATAATACTCTTTAACATTACTACATTCTTCAAACAACCCTAGCATCATATTAAATACAATTTGTTACTTATGTTATTAACAAAATTGCATAGCAGTCAAACTTCATTTATGCAGCCAGTCTATACATGCATTAAAATTGCTACTAACTAAGTAAAGATTAAGTACTTGCACAAGAACTCTACCCTTCGTAAGAAACTGCCAACTTTCTCACATAAAGAGACATGGTCGTTAGCAAGACTCAAACCTATGACACTCGATCAATGAGAAGATACAGCGACTCTTACCACTCGAACACGGAGGCGGACGCCTTGTTGATAAGTGTAGATCATGATCAGCCGGCACATCCATAAAGTTTTATAATGTTCGCCATTCGCAATTTACTGAGTACATATTTAGTGAGCAATTCTTTGAACAATGATTAAAATCTTCCAAAATAAAAATATACAAGTCGATTAAAGAACACAAGGAGGGGGGTACCGCTATCACGTAAACCTACCGCAGTGTGTGTCGTTCCACACGAAGCCATCATCACACGCGCATACTGCACCGTCGCAGCCAGCGTTGTTATCTATACATGTATTCTGTACACCAGTACATGGTTCACCGACTCTCGTTCCAGCTGCATAACATAAAAGACATTGTTTGACGCAAAGTGGTGTACTAGGGTAAGAATGAATATATACAAATACATAGGCATTGTTCGTTTAGACCAATACTTATTATGGATCTGCTATATAAGGGTTAAGATTTAAGTTAAGGGTTCGATCATCGCTTTGTGATAAAATGGACTATGGTTCGATTCACGCTTTATAAAACAGTGGAGCCAGGCACGATTGGGTTCGTTTCTCGCTTTGTAACCCAATGAACCCGGGTTCGATCCTTGCTTTGGAACCGGGTTTCAATTTGTTCGATTTCAGTGTGTAACCAAAGGGTATAGGCTCGATCTTCAATTTGTAACCCAATGTACCCTGGTTTGATCCTCGCTTTGTAACCCAATGGACCCGGATTCTATTGGGTTCATCTTTGTTTTGGAAGCAAATGAACCCTGGTTTGATCATCCTGTTGTTTGTCACTGCTACCCATTTACAGCTGGGTGGACCGAGCCACGTGTGGTACCAGTGTCTTGAACCAAAGGTCATGCCTCGAACCTGGGCTTGAATGCAAACCCGGCACCTCCCGTTCCGCCATAACCACTGAGCTATCGAGGCACTTGAGTATCTTTTCACCGTAAAACTTAAAAACTTACAGCAGATGTTGCCATTTACCCTCACAAGTCCATCTTCGCAATCCTCACAGAAGTCCGCTTCCGGACAAGGGAGGGTGTAATTTTCAAAGTCCACTTAAATTGAAACAAGTATTCTCAATAAGATAAAGTCAAAAATGGCATTACTGGTCTTAGCTCGAAATGGATTTACAGTCACACTTTTTAAAATATGTTTCCCTTTTCTTGAAAAGACAGGAATATGACCAATGTTGCTTGAGTAAATAATTTGTAGTCAACGTTTTAGCTCTGACATTATTAAAAAAAGTTTGCATGTATCTTGTGAAGCACAGGAATTATTTTGTTACATCAATTTTTTTTACATATTATTGTTGCAGTGCTTGTTCGTGATGGATGATAGAGTCCGACTCGTTTTCATAACTGTATCAATCCGCCAGTCATGTTTGATACCACAGTATAGTGTCGGCATTTAGTAATTATTGAAATAAAGTTGTAGAAGAGGCACTCTCTATAGTTCTAACAACTAAAACAACATTTTTTTGTTGTCGGCAAGAATGTTGATGACACAGAAAAAGCGGCCTATACTTTCCACACATTCAGTTAAAACAGCTGTGTTTGTTATTTTGAAATAGCATCATTTAACGCATTTGGTTACCAAACCTGGATACTGCTGTTTAAATTATGCAACTTTGTTCATCTAATAATAAAAATGCACATATAAAAAAATAAATCGAAAAAATCGAAAAAAGAATAAACTGCTTAATTTTTACTGCATATTTTTCACTAACCAAAGAATGAAGCAGAAAGATTAATCAAATACCTGATGAGCATTCGACACATTTTCCATCTTGATTTAAGAGGAAACCGTCCTTACACCGACATATTTCACGTTCCGCATCACACATCGCATTTGCTTGGCAGCACTGTTCATTGGTGTGACATGCTTGTCCAATACAAGAACCTACACATAGAAAAATAAAAGGTGAATACAGTGAACTCCGTATATAAAGACTCCGGATATAGCGAAATTCCGGATATAAGGAAATATTTCCTCTGTCCGATTTATTTTATTTCTTCATTTTTTATGAAAATGTTGTACGGATATTAAAACCTCCGGATATAAGGAACATATTTGAATGGTTCAAATTAGTTCTTTATAAACGGAGTCTACTATATATATCAAAGCGCTCGAGAGAACTGCAGAAAACTTGAGCATTGAATATATTGTGGTGAAGTTTTCAACGGTGAAGAATTAAATATGAAGGTTTAGGTATTCGCCTTATGTAAGTTTGTTCGCTAACTTTGATTACTCTGTTTTTATCGCTGTAATCCAAATGAGAAGATCAGTAATGTTAACAATGCTTTACATAGGATTTGAACATAGCTAAGCCTAAGCTGCTGGTGACATCTCTTTGAACACGGACAGGATATTTTAGGGCAGTTCATTTTGTTTTAGTTTTATTCATTGTACAAATGTGTATGTACCGAATCATATATTTCAACAAAATAGTGTATTGATTTGTTCATTAGTATACATGACTACTTAATATGGGTTACCTTGTATGTTCTTTTTATTTGATATTTTAGTTTAAATGAATCACCTCAGTTTTTATAGGGGCACACTTTTAGAAGGAATGACCTTGACAATGCCTATTTTAGACAGGAGGCCATCCCTTCAAAAATACCTGGGTGTGATTTACTTTCAAAGAGTATCAAGGGGAGATGACCCATAAAAGTATTTGAATACTTCATCGTTTAAAAGCTTAAAAATCGGTTCTCCTGTCATGCTCTGGGTGCAACGAGCTAATTCCTTTTACATTGTTTTTATCACTCAGTCGTGCGAAATTGTTCAATTCCGGACACACAGTCGTGCTCAATCGGTCAACTCCGTAATTATCCGTAAGAATAAAAACGTCTTAAATTAGACCTACGTCGAAATTTTTTATAGAATTTCTAAGAATGCACTTGTTTTACAACAACAAAAAATGGATTTTTTTATATTAAATGCAATTTCATATTTGCATTTAATTTCGCGGATTTTGTTTTTATACGAAAAAGGTAATAATGCGGGTGAAATCTTAAATTACTTAATCACTAAAACAGTATTGATGAATAGCATTTCCATAAGGAACATTAATAGTGTGATAGTCATACTTACAGGGTATACACTTCCCAAGTACATGCACGAACGAGGGATGGCATTCGCATCTACAGCTCACACATACCAAATAATCATTACAGCCACAGTCGTCGTCACATTTGCAATGATCTCCCAAAGAACCCGAACTCGAACTCGAACTTGAACTCGAACTCGACGAATCTAGAAATAATTTATTACAGTTGTGTATTAAGGTTTACACTGCTGACACAGATGACGGTCTTTGAAGACAAAAGCCAGCTGATCGAAACTGTAAAGGTCCATTACTAAGACCAAATCTAATTTTCCTTTAAATCTGGAATTGTGACGGGCGTCTTCATAGAATGAAAAATATGACATGTTGCATCGAATGTGATCGTATTGTGTTAAAAAATTGAGTTTAACAAAAGAATTAGTCAATTATATTTTTCCTTTTCAAAAACGAAAGTAGGTTTTGCAGTTGTCAGATATCTTTGTAACTTTCCAGAACTCTCCCATAAAAAGAGGCTGCTAATAGGTTGTACATAAAGAAGCATGCCTTTTTTTAATTATAGTTGAAAGAACTTTACTTCCAATGATGTGCAACGTTTATCTCTGACTGTTTACAACATGCAGAAAGTAGGGCAAAAAGACCACCCAGATCAATCTAAGGAAATACAAAAACATTCACTCGTTTTTCTGCAGCAGTATTTCAGACAGGGAAATACTCCACGGCTATTGTTAAATATTAGAAGCCAGTTTCAAACTGCATTTCCCTGTTATAATTCCAGATTTAAAAGAAAACTTGATTTGGTCTTAGTAATGGAACTTTAACCGACTATTAAGCTAATCATGTGTTATATTTTTATTCAAAATATTCTTATTGACATCAAACACTTGTAGGATTTATTTTGTTAGTTAACTTTTAAGTCTTTTTAGTTTTGATTCATTTGATACGTATCTTGCAAGTCTTTCAAATCAGAAAAATATGATACAGTGTAGTAATTCTACATACAATACGGGCAGAATGTGTCATATATAAGTTATTTATAATATTGGCACAATGTGTTAGTGGAAAGAAGTTATAAGTAATAATGCCACAATGTCTCTGATTTAGGTAGTGATACGTTATATGGGCACGATGTGTCTGTTGTAAGAAGTTATTTACAATATGGACACGATCTTGAAGCATGAAATGGGACACATCAAATGCAGTCATGGAAGAAAATGACAATTCAGAACCGTGTTGATGCACTGTTGCCCTTTTAAGCCATCGACAATATTTACAGTATTATTCAAACATAAACATACGGCAGTCATATCTATAACCTTGCCACAAACAGCAGTATACATAAACTAGATATGTTTAAACTTGTCATCAAAGACCCTCCCGGTAAAGAGACTTAAACGACGTTTGTTTGCTGATGGAGTTTCCTCTATACATGAATATAGGACCTCTTTCTCCCTGTTGGTATTCATAAACAGGACGGGCCTTCTTCGAGGTTGGCCTTCAACACAAGTTTTAGATAGATCGAGTTCTCCTACTTTTTCTGTATATGAATAAGGAAATACTACTCATTACCCGAGCTGCTGCTGTCGCTGCTGCTGCTGCTGCTGCTGCTGCTATCATCATCTGATGTAGAATAACTCCATATGCTGTACTCATCTGAGCTCCATGAACTGCTTCTCTCAACCCGACCTGGATTATCAGCGTGAGTGCTTTCTGTAACATTGAAATAATACCTATAAATATCAGATTTTGAGTGACGACAAAAGCCTATAATTGATTCATTGTTCTATCTATTTTTCCGTACAATGTATATGACCATGTTGTTCTTATTGATGGATCGCTGAGAATAAATGCTGAACTGTTTTTTGTTGTTTTTTTTAATAACACAGCGTTTGTTTAAGTTTGTGTTGCAACGTAAGTCGGTCTAAAGCTATACACAGCTTGCGTTACATGTTTAAACCTATCCGACAATGAATAGATATTGTAAAAAAAAACACTTTATCTGAATTGGATGCTGACTTACCCAACCATGTCAGTAAGACGACCAGATTTACTATCACTAACACCTTTAGCATCGACCCCATGTCTAGTTTTTCCTGCAAAAGATGTAATTCTATTACTTTCCTTTTTTTGTAAGTATGACGTATGACATCTTATCAAGTATAAACCATTATTTCGTCCAATTTCTTTCAGGTATTTAATAGTTATGACATGTTTTACTATTTTTATAGAATGTGTTCTTTCATTTTTTGTTTTGGATTTTGGTGTGTTGGTTTGTTCTACCTGATTGAATTTAATGTATGATAAACTGTATAATGCGCTGGATTTAATCTTGATATTACTACTTTTCCAGTTTGTTGATATTAATTGACAATAAATTAACTCCGGATGTCAAATTTTATATTCCTGATATGCTAATTACCTTTCAGTCAAGTCTTCAGTAGACATAATCATTAAACATCGACATTTTTGTATAACTCGAATATCTGAAAATCTATACTTGTTTGGAAAGGACTTTTTAATCTCTACATGAATCAAAACCAAGAGGCCTAAATTGGCCAGTATCGCTAAACTGGACTGACCGGACTATTCTGTGTAAGTTTTGTGAAAAGCAATATTATCAAGGTCACTGCAACCTTAACCTTAACCCATTGACCCCAGTAACGATCATCTTCTCAGTAAGTGTAATCATCCTATGAAGTTTCAAGATGTTGCTGTTATGTTGATCTCAAAATACTAGGCTGAAATGATTTTAAGAGTTTGGGTCACTGTGACCTTTAATTTAGACCCATTGAACATCTCCCAACCCCACCCCAAACCCCCACCCTTCACCCCAGAAAAAGTCCTTTATTCAGTAAGACCAATTATTCTGTGAAGTCTGAAGACTGTGGGTCGTTTAGACTGCAGGATATTGAGCGGAAGACTTTTAAAGTTCGGGTCACTGTGACATTGACCTTTGATCCACTGAGACCAAAAACACAAGCGCTCACCTGCGGGTTGCAGACAGCATTTTGATTCAGTTTGATGAAAGTTGAATGAAAATTGTGACCTGCAGAACGTTCCCAAGGGAAATCGTACGGAAGTCAATGTGACCTTGACCTTTGACCCACTTTGAATCCGTATGAACAAGTTGCATGAAAGTCAGATGAAAACTGTGACCTGTAGAGCGTTACCAAGGAAATGTTAAAGGACAGACGGACAAACCACCATTGGATAAGCTCTGCTGAACTCCGTCAAGTTGAGCTAAAAAAAACAATGCTTTTATTCTTGATTATAAAAAGAAATTATCTGTCAATAAATAGTATAGAATTTGTTACTTGTCCTCAATTTTTGAACAAAGCTTACATCAAGGGGAAAGCCCCTGTACCCAAAACCCTTTTTGCATTCTGTTCATTGTTCCCTGTTTGAGATAATAGTGTTATGGTTATTTGGAAACGTTATTGATACTAAGTATTTGGAAACGTTATTTGTTATGGATATTTGAAAACGTTATTTGTTATGGATATTTGAAAACGATATTTGTAACTCTTTTATGACTATAATTATTGTATGGTCAGGGGGGGTAAAACCATGTATCACAGTACATGTAACAACACAAAATTTATTTGAATACATATATCAGAAATCTGTGACACTTTTTCCTCAAACAAGGAAAGACATTTACAATGAACACAACCTTTGGGTATAGGGCGCTACCACATGTAGCTGCAAGTCTTGTTTAAAAAGTTGATGATAGGTATGACAATATAGCCAGCCCGGTTAGCTCAATCAGTAGAGCACGAGACTTGTAATCTCGGGGTAGCGGGTTCGATTTCCGGGGCTGACCAACTAAAATTACTAACAGTCTTTCGGATGAAACTAAAACCGAGGTCCCATGTATGGGTGCTATACACCTGGCATGTATAAGAACCAGGGGTGTCTCTGGAATTGGGACGCTTTCTGTATCTTGCACTATCATCCGAAACCTAAAATAATTAGCCTCTTCTGGGGGCGTTGGTCATATGGGAAACCGGTACCAACGATAAAGCCCTAATATACGATACGACAATATATCATATCTTATTTTCTATTTCGTTTTGTTACCATAAGCACCATCATTTGTTCTGTTCTATATCTTGAGAATTTGAAGAAGACGTTTACAAAAATGTATAGATTTACATATATTAACATTCAATTAAAATATAAAAACATATGCAGATTGTGGTAAATACGCAGGGGCCATGCTAATCTTCTCTGTATCGTTCCAATTTTAGTATATGTACTGCCGAAGCATGCACTGTTGTATTGATTTGGAATAAAAAAAGATTGTGGTATATAAAAAAACAAGCTTTTGTCCTGCGCTACCCTAACAGTTAGTTTATGATTTGAATTATACATATATTTCTTTTGTTTTGTTATGATTTTCTATTGCTCATGTAAGTATTTAGCTCCCCTGAGCATCTGGCGTCCGTCTGTCTGGCGTATGTCGTCTGTCAATACTGAACTATGTGTATGCAATAGAGGCAGCATTTTTCAAAGGATTTTCATGAAACTTTCACAGAATGACTGCCTTGATGAAGTCTTGGTCGAGTGTGAATTATCTTGGATCAAAAACTAGGTCACTGGGTCAAATCATAGTAAAATCTTATGCATGTAATAAAGGTTGCATTTTTCATTTGATCATCATGAAACTTGGTCAGTATGATAGCCCTGATGAAATCAAGGTCACATTTGAAAATGAATCATCTGGAGTCCAAATATTGGTTTCCCGGCCAATCCTTAGAGACATATTTTGTATACAATAGAGTTTGCATTTTTATTAGATAATCATGAAACATTAACAGAATGACTGCCTTTGTGATATCTAGGTCGAGATAGAATATGGGTCATCCGGGTTCAAAGGCTAGGTCACGGGGTCTAATCATAGAAAAACATTGTGTATGCAATAGATGTTGCATTTTTCATTGGATCTTCATGAAACTTGAGCAGAATAAGTATCTTGTTGAATCTAGATCGAGGTTAGATATTGATATCTTGGGTCAAAATATACGTCACAGGGTCATGTCATAGGAAAACTTTGTGTACGCAATATAGGCTGCATTTTTCATTGGATCTTCATGGAACTTTGTCAGTATAAGTGTCTTAATAAAATTTAGGTTGAGTTTGAATATGGGTAACCTGAGGTCAAAAACTAGCTCACCCGGATAAAACCTTGTGCATGCCATTCTGGTGACTGTTACAACCCATTCATCATGACAAGTGGTCAGAATGCTTGTGTGGATCACAAGGGATTAAAAACCAGGTCACCAGGTCAATTTCGAAGAAAATCTTGTCTGTATTCTAGAAGTCGCAGTTTATAGCCAATCATAAAAATTGTTAAGAAGGTTTGTCTTGTCACGGTCAAATAGAATGATATGTAGTTTAGGATTGAAGTTTGGTCACATATGGTCATTGGTAGGTCTCAGATGAGCGATTTAGGGCCGATTTGGTCCTCATGTTTATATTTTGTGGGTCTAATAATAAGAATCACTCTGCCGTTTATGTAAATTGAAAATTAAAAAAATTTAATATAACTGATATACTACTATAAGAGTCGTGTCTTACACATGTTGACATTTCTCCCAATTCTTTGTGCAATATTTAAGAGCGTACGCGATCTGTGTTAACTAGGCATGCTTCTTTGATGTCTTTAACGCTACTGTTTTTTTCTTGGTAATTCAGTTAAGGTTGTATAAGAGTACATCAGATTAAGATATGGCTGGATATGCAGGGAAAGTCAGGTAAGCTGACAGTAAAAGTTGAAAAAGAGAAGTGAAACATGGCTTATAGATTAATATCAAGACTGATTTTGATCTTGCTACATTTGTAAACCGCGAGTCGTTCAAGATGTTGATAAAACAAGAGCTGTCCCTCACAAGTGACAAATGCCCCCGAAAGAGGTGTCTCACAGTCTGAGTCTATGTTCTCTCCATGTGCTCAATAATTGTGCCAAGTAATTTTAAAATCCTTCCATGCATGACAGAGTTACCATGCATACAGTATTCCATTACTTTTAAACAATAAGTGTGACCTCTTGCACGCGACACGTAGGTTTGATGTGCTGAACATTTGTGCCAAATTATTTTTAAATCAATGAATGCATGACAAAATCATAGTCCGGACACAAATGTGTGCATATATACAGGATTCCATTACCTTCAAACTCTAAGTGTGACCTTGACCTTTGAGGTAGGAACGTGGGTCTTGCACGCGACACGTCGTCTTGATGTGCTAGACATTTGTGCCAAGTTATTTTAAAATCCTTCAATGCATGACAAAGTTACAGTCCGGACACGAATATGTGCATATATAGAGGATTCCATTACCTTCAACCTCTAAGTGTGACCTTGACCTTTGAGGTAGGGACATGGGTCTTGCACGCGACACATCGTCTTGATATGTTGAACATTTGTGCCAAGTTATTTCAAAAGCTTTTAATGCATGACAAAGTTACAGCCCGAACACGAAAAAATGTTAGGGCGGACGCACAGACGGACGACACGCGGATGGTGCGATTTTAATATGCCACCCTTCAGGGGCATTAAAATGGCACAAACATTTAAAATTGGCTGGTTTGGAGTTTTTAAGATTTATTATTGTTTTTCAAGTTAACATCCTTTTAAACAATTGGTTGGTTATGTAATGTAAACATTATATAGTAATTACAAAATTATTTATTTTTATAATTGTTTCATGTCTTAATGACATGGAATTATTGTAAAAAACGATCCGTTTTAAATTTTGGTATTTACGGAATTTATTTCGTAAATACGCAATACAGTGCAACCTCTCAGGTGCGAAAATTCATGTGAACACATAAAAGTTGTTATAGAGAGAAGCTGTTCAAGTAAGGTTAATTTCTTTGATAATTAATGCAATAATATTGCGTATTTACCAATTACATTCATAGTTTTGAAATGGTATACCCTCATTTCGAAAAAATAGTTCTTTACATGTAAAAAGTAAAACAATTTCGTAACTATGAAGCAACATTTGGTATAACAGGAAATAACAATACCTCCATACACCAGTGCAAAATCTCGACTGGTGTATGGAGGTATTTTTCAGCATCCGAGACACAGTATCTACACGTATACGGTGTGACAATTGTGGTTATTACGATCACGTAATTCGAGATTGTACTGCATGTTTAGAATACTCAACTAGTCGTGGTTTCTCCAGTGGTGCTTACAAACAGTCCGGAAGAATCTTTCAAAACAGATATACTAACAGAAACAGTTTTTACCAATAGGGTCTATCCGGCAAACACTCTGTTTATGAAAATAACAACAGGTATACAGTTTTTATTGACCTTGTGCATTTCTTGTGACAATATAGAATGTGTATGTATATATGTAGCAATATGGATTAAGGTACAAACTAGATCAATTCAAACTGAATATCGAGTTTCTAATTCGAGCAAATCAAAATCTTGAAGTTTTGCATTAAAATTTCTAAAAACAGTTTTTACGAAATAAAATATATGAATTTATTTCATTATTGTTGTACTGCACGTCTCGTTCGCACGTTTCAGTAGGTTAAACGTTTGCCAGAAAATTTATTGTTTTATATATGTAAATGTTGCATTCCTGAGGCCATACGTTCAGATAAATAAACCATTACGAGATATAAGTAATAACAATGGTACGACTACTTCAGTGACAAATAAGTCAATTTTAATGTGTAAAGAAAATGTTTCGCATTCACTTGAAGGTATTATCAAGTCCCCAGTTAATTTACTTCGATGTGTTGGGAGTCCATAACTCCCATTTTAAGTGTAGTGGTGATACGCATTCTGACGTACGAAATCATCAAAGTCAGTGTACGACTGATTTTAATTTTGGGAAATGCGTAAAAGGATAACGAATAGCACAATTAAATATACAACATATTCTTCCCTAACTAGATGAATTAAAATATCAGTTGTCATTTTATAAATCAAATTTGGTTCTTGGCTTATGCGATACTATTTTATCAGAATGTGTAAATGATAGTTACTTACGTGTTAACAACTTTGTATTTAAAAGAAGGGACAGGAAATCTAGCAAAAATGGAGGTGGTTTATTAGTCTTTATATCGAAAATTATTCCATACATACGTAAGCCTGATATTGAACAAAACGAAATAGAATCACTTTTGATACAGATTATTTTCCCTAACATCAAACCGTTTTTAGTGAATTTTGTGTACAGACCGCCTGCCTCAAAACAAACATGGATCGAAATATACGAAACGCAAATAGATACGGCAGATCGGTTGAACTACGAAACATACATACTAGACGACATGAATATTATTTATTTACAAGCAAAATCGGTAAGTAAATATAAGAACAACAAAAGCCATGTTAAACATGGCCATCCCCCCGCCAAGTGCTCTTTCTATGACATAGAAATTTGAGGTGAGAGGAATGGATATTGTATAGTTTCTAATTTAATAAAATATTAGTATTTTGCTGGGTATAATAAGAGAAGGTAGAGTTATGGTTCTTGGGCATGTACTTCTTATCATTGTGCTCTATCATTGTATTAAGTTCCAAGTAATTCCCTTTAGTACTTTTGGAGTTATGCTCCGGACAAAAGGGTGACGGGTGGACGGACGGACCGACGGACGGACAATGCGATCCCTATGCATCGCCTTTTCTCCGAAAGGGCGACACTATAAAAGATGTACTTGTCTCGTCATAGTTTAAGTGATCACTACCCAGTAAGTTTTATGCGTGTTAGTAAAGGCACCAACCATCAAAATAACAAACATGAATACATAAGTTATCGTTCTCATAAAGACTTTGATGAAACCCATTTCAGAAATACATTGGCCAATGCGACATTTCCAATCATTGAAATCATTAATAACCCCGATGATCAGCTTGAGTTCTTTTCTAATATTCTTAATGAAATATTATCCAAACAAGCACCTGTCAAATTAAAGAGAGTAAAACGCTATACACAACCAGGATGGTCCAACGAAGAAATAAAAACTGCAATTTTTGGAAGGAATAAACTTCAGAAGCAGAAGCATTTCCCCAAATATAAAGAAATGAGGAACAAGGTTACATCGTTGATAAAGAATAGCAGGAAATTATTTTATAATAAAGTAGAAAATGAAAATAAAAATACATCGTTTATATGGAAAACATTAAAAAAAACATTGCTAAGAATGACAACTCTGCTTGTGACGGCATTCATGTGCCCAAAACGCTACGGTGTGGTATCAAAACTATACAGGGCGAGACAAATATATTAAATGCTTTAAATGAACACTTTATAAAATGTATCTTACATTACACAGAAAACCAAGCTTGATAAAGAGCTTTTTTCCCATTTGAAACAATACTTAGATGAAAAATTAAAACATAATTATTTTGATATAAATTTTATTTCACCATTCGAAGTTAAAACAATTATTGCAAATTTGGATGCTACTAAGTTTAATGCATACATATTGCCATGGCTTGACTACTGTTGTACAGTTTGGGGTAAGGGGATAAGTCCGAAATCAGATGTTAACAAAATTCTAAAGATTCAAAAAAAGGCTGCGATGATTCTCTTAAATAAGCCGAATTTTATGTGTTGCTTGGATATATTTCGTGAAGTAAACTGGCTTACGTTTGAACACAGATGCGCATATCATTTGGGCTTGCTTATTTTAAATGTAAAAAGCAGCTCTTACCGATTTATATGTCAGAATTAATAACATTTTCAAGTAATAGTACTTACAGACTCCGGTCTTCAGAACGAAAAGAACTCATTCAATTGAAACCACGTACAAATTATCTAAAAGATACATTTAGCTTCAGTAGCAAGGAGGTGTGGAAAAATATGCCCACCGAAATAAAATAAAGAAAATAAAAAACTGTACAACAGTCATATCTTTTAAACGGAACTATAAGAAATTCCTATTGCAAAATCCATATTAAACTGATATTTTAATTTTATACTGTAATTTTGCTGCCGGATATGTAATGAATGCTGATGCTTAAAAACATTTTACTATTGTGTTTAACTGTTTAACTGAAACATGTGTGACTGATTAGGAATTTTTCCACTGTATAAATGCATCCATCATTAGTTAAAAGATGAGTGTTTGTCGGGTTTATTTATGTTTTGTTTCATAATGCCATTTTATTTTTCTCTTTTTTATTGAAGTCCTCATTAAAAATAAGGCATTACGCAGGCACATTACCGACGCGAAATGCTTCAATTTCTATAAAGCACTCCAAGACATAGATTATTTCGATTCTTATAAGCCGAATGTTTGAAAACTATCGTAATTACTTTTTGACCTTTTTTTTAATTCGGCGGTAATGTGTGAAATAGCATAAATAGTGGCTGTTGGAATTCACTCCCCTATTCGGGTAAATGCTTTGCGGCCAGGACGTTCACTAACCTTTTCTAATTGTATCATTTCGTTATTAAGATACTCTTACTGGAACCATCTTCGAACCCAGTTCGATAGCCAATCGTTTACTGTTCAGCGCTTCAGCATTCACTTTTATATGTGGATCTAACGCATTGTATCTTTCTAGCGTGTCCACAGATTCGGCTTTTGGTTATATGTTATTCTCTGCATGTTTCCCCATAAACAAATTTATATCGTTTTTTGAAAATGCTCTACGGCCAGGATTCTTACTCGCATATTCTATTTGTATTCGTTCGTTTTTAAAAATAAAATTACTGGAACCATCTTCGTCCTGCGAGGTTTGAACCCAGTTCGGATAGCCACTTCTGTTTCATTCGGAGGAAGGGAGGTTTTACAACATTTTACATTTAATTTAGCCAATTACAACAGTTTAGATTTAATTTAGCCAATTATAATATTTTAGTTTTAATTAAGTTAATTACAACATTTTAAATTTAATTTAGCCAATTACAACATTTTAGATTTAATTTAGCCAATTACATGTGTATAAAGAACAATTATAACGATTTCGCGTAAAATCATGACATACTTTATACCGACGTAATCTGTAATTAATAAAAAATAACGACTAATTTTACAAGCAATAGTAGTGTTTTTAATGAAGCGTTTTTTTAGGTATAAGCTTTAAACATTTTTATGATATTTCCTTATTTCTTAAAATTCTTAATTCTGAAATGCCATTTACTAAACAACTGATTTTCAATTTATTCTTTAATTTGAGTTTTGTTAATGTAAGAACTTTGCCATTTACTGTGTAACGTTTTCTTGATTCTTGTAACGCATAGCACTTTACGGTGGCTTACAACTCGGAGCTAGCGGTGCGGAACGAGTCTTGCCAACAAGTGAACTACGACACTACTGCTTCTATATCTTTTAATACTAATATGTTCTTTATTTGTTTATAATCATATTTATATATGCGTCTGCAGATTTTTGTAGATTTTGAATATTTTTTCTTGTATAGATAAAAGGCTGGTAAACTATACCGCGGTACCGATTGGGTTTGTTTTAAATAATCAAACAAAAGAATCAACTGATGGTGAAATTAGTTTTTGATATGTTTAAAGTCCCAGGATCACTTGCACTTACTGATAAAGTTACATTTATTTCTTGAAAGGATAATGATGGAACCATGTTCTATTCTGTCTTGACATAAGCTTTTTGCGTATTCAAAAATAGAGTTGCCACGCAGGCTTAATATGTACTTAAACGTTTTTTTAATCATTTTTAGATCATGTCTGTCAGTAAGACATCTTTCTTGATAAAATGAGAACTACTTGTAGATGTGATCCTGAGACTGTAAACTATTTAATAACTCTTAAATTCAAAATAACGGTAAATATAAAATTGAAAAGTGATATATTGACTTACCAAGCTCCAATATTCAGCATTTAAAATTTAAAATTTAAGATATAAATTCCAATTCGTCACAAAATGAAAGAGAAATTATGAAAATGTATAGCTTACGTCCTAGCGAAGAAAATCAAGCTTGCTTTGTCTCTACTTGCACACTGCCAACCTGTGAAATGCGCAATATCTTTTGTAATTATAATATGTAATTTAGATGTTTTGATGCAACATGTTACTGCCATATCATTATTATACTATATTAGTAATACATTTAATTGTTCGATGACGATCGAGTATTCATGTAGCCTTCCGATTTGTGAATCATCATATATATCTGCGTTTTAAAATTATGAAATAAGTTTGTGTGACAGACCACCCTGTGAATAATGGCCATCAGTGGGAAAACAGTGGGAAAACAGTTTTCAATATTCTTAAAAAGTAACTTGTGAATAAAGACCAGCTGTCCATAGATACCACTATATGCTCTTCGTAATAGTGGAATTATTTCTCGGTTTAGACTGATTATAATTTTAAACGATTTACTTGATAAAGACAGTGACAATGATCTGCTGACAGAAGTAAACATTCTGGAAATTGTCTTCACATTCAAATAGATTATATTTCTTCCGTCACTTTGAAATTAATTTGAATCTCAAAGGTTTACAATGAGTGTCTTTACATAATGTCTATCGATTTCATATCCGAAGCTTGACATTGCAGTTTTTAATTGATATAAAGATTCCCGAAAGCATTTTCTGGAAACTATTTTTAAAAAGGTTTGATAACATTCGCGTTTGATGCAAACTGAGAAAAACATTTGTCATGTATTATATATAACAACCTTGATTCGGTGTGGTGCAGAGTGGTCACTTAGGTACGTCACTATTTGGGCAGTTGTGGTGGTCATGTTATTCAAGGCGTTCTGTGTGTACAACGCATGCCACAGGTAAGCCATATTTGTCTCCTTACCTCGTTATAAATTTACAATGCATACAAATCTAGTACATTGTATATACAAAGATGGTTACCGACTGTATACACACGTAGCATTATTTTGGCTTTTTTCACTCTTTGCTCAAAAATGCGTTTGGATTCGAAAAAAATATGTAACTCTGAAAAATAAATGGACATTACGAACTGAAAACGGAAAGCAGTAGAGAATCATATTTAACCAATATACTGTTAGTAGAGAAATTGAAGTTATCAATTCACTACGAAGCATTCGAATAAGACTGGAAGTTCACATAATACATTGTAAAACTTGCAAGCTGAACATGAAGATCTCGTAGGCCATTTGCCATTTGTCGAAATACACTTGTATGCGTTTTTTTTTGTATGGAGGCCTTTAATCAAGTTTTTATCGTTTAAGAAATACATGAATACATTACAATTGTGCTTTAGCAGAGATTCCAAGCAAATGTTGCAGTTCATGTGATTAAAAAAACATTCAGCTTCCTGACTGAAATAAAGATGCTGTTGCCTCCAAAAGGTCAATTTTCTAATATTTCTTTTGCAATGTTTCCTGTTACATGCAAAGTTTTTTTTAATACAACAGAGGCCTGTAATTTGAATGGGAATTCGTCCGTAAAACAATTCAATAAAATATTTAATGAACAAACATTCCTCAATTAGCTGTCAGATTTTCATATCATAAAACAGAAAAAAGCAATTAAAATTCAATTTATTGCTGAACCAAATGCAATAACTACAAAAAAAAGACACGTTTGGAATTACACAATGGAACGCATCAAATACAGTAACAAACAAAACAGGCTTCGTTAGTCCCTCTTGCGTTATTTATGTTCAGTAATGTAATATGCATGTAATGTAAGATGCCCAAGTTCGTCTTTGAGGAGAATCAAGTGATCTAGATAGATAGGAAGTTAAGCAACTTAATTCAGAAAAAAGCGCAGAAAGGCTCAATATTCGCTCTAAATATCAGACTTTTGAAATCCAGATGATGTGATTGTAAAAGTCGTAGAAAGGCAATAAATCAAAAGACAATATAACACAGCCTCTGACTTTAAAGAACATATGCCATTTTCAATGTCTATTGGGTTACCAAGTACAACAAGAGCTGTCCCTCACAAGTGACGAATGCCCCCGAAAGAGGTGCCTCACAGTCTGTGTCCTCTCCATGTGCTCAATAAATGTGCTATGTAATTTTAAAATCCTTCCATGCATGACAGAGTAATCATGCATACAGTATTCCATTACTTTAAACACTAAGTGTGACCTTGACCTTTGAGGTAGGGACTTGGGTCTTGCCTGGACACATCCGCTTGATGTGCTAGACATTTTTGCCAAGTTATTTTAAAATCCTTCAAAGCATAATAAAGTTATAGTCCGGACACAAATGTATGCATATATACAGGATTCCATTACCTATAAATTCTAAGTGTGACCTTGACCTTTGTGGTAGGGATGTGGGTCTTGCACGCGACACGTCGACTTGATGTGCTAGACATGTGTGCCAAATTATTTTAAAATCCTTCAAAGCATGACAAAATTACAGTCCGGACACGAATGCGTGCATATATGCATATATAGAGGAATCCATTACCTTCAAACTCTAAGTGTGACCTTGACCTTTGAGGTAGGGACGGGGGTGTTGCACGCGACACGGGTCTTGAGTGCAGGGGGCCTTCGCATGACAAGTTCGTACACGAATGTGGCATTAGATAGAGGATCCTACCTTCAAACCTAAGTATGCCTGCCTGGCTGGACGTGGGTCTTGCAGGCGACACGTCGTCTTGATGTGCTAGACATGTGTGCCTAGTTATTTTAAAATCCTTCAATGCATGACAAAGTTACAGTCCGGACACGAATGTGTGCATATATAGAGGATTCCATAACCTTCATACTCCAAGTGTGACCTTCACCTTTGAGGTAGGGATGTGGGTCTTGCACGCGACACGTCGTCTTGATGTGCTAGACATGTGTGCCAAGTTATTTTAAAATCCTTCAATGCATGACAGAGTTACAGTCCGGACACGAATTTGTAAGTGGGGACGCACGGACGGACGGACAGACGGACAGACGGACGGACAGACGGACAGACGGTGCGATTTTAATATGCCTCCCTTCGGGGGCATAATAAAAACTGATAACACCAGGCAGTCTGGAAGACAGTAAATCACGAGCAACCCCTGACTATGTGTGACCTTAACTTTGAGAGGGCGGAATTGAAACATGGGTTCTGTATGTCAACTGATGAAAATAACATTTTTCCTAAGTAAAATGAAAAGCCGTTAAGAGTTTTAGGAGGTACGGAGTGGACAGGAGAAACAATCACCTCAAAATGTGCTCTTGACATTGAGCGGCCGGGTTTGGACGTTGGTTTTGCATGTCGTCTTGATGAGATGTACATGTCACCAACGTTATATGTAAACTAGTCAAGGAGTTTAGGAGCTACAGAGCGGACATTCAAATCCAGTGGCCCCTGTCAAGTGTGAACTTGACCTTGAGCGTTGGGGAATAGTTTCAGCACGTCATCGATTGTATACCTAAATATCAATGATTCCAGAGTGTGGCCTTAGCCTTGACTGGACGGGGTTGAGACATAAGTTCTCCACGACGTCTAATAAAAAGAACATTTGACCAAAGGTATATGAAAAGGTTTAGGAGTTATGGTGTGGACACGAAAATTCAATGACCATTAGTGTGGCCTTAGCCGTGAGTGGACGGTTTTGAGAGATATGTTATGCATGTCAACATTTGACCAATGTTAAAAGTAACTTCTTCGAAGATTTAGGTGTTATAGAGCGGACACATAGGTTACGGACGGATGGACGAAGTTAATTCCTATGCTTCCCTCCCACTTTGTGACGGGGTGTTAATAAATTAATCCGCTGGCTTAAAAAAAATCAAATTGTAATTATTGTATTCACTCAAACATTTTCTTAATTTTCACTTTCATGCCTTGAAAATCCCCTGGGTTCAATCAACATTGAAATATCAGGATGCAAATGGTGTGAAAATGATATGGTTAAAAATGAAGAGCACAGAGCAATGGACAGGATCATAAATCATGAAGATTAGGAGGGTTTCGTTTCTTGGTTTTTTACATGTTGTTTGTTTCTTCATGATTTTTATCTTTTTGTTTTAAGATGTTCACAATGCGTAACTCTGGGTTGTTTTTTCCCACATAGATTTCCTACATGCCTCTTTGACGTTTTTTGTTGCTCTGACGGGGTATTTATCATATTTTAGCAAATGAACTACATTTCTGTAGACAGAACGGCATGTTTCGTCAAAAATACCATTGTATAGGACCAATAGAACTGGGGCAGTACCATCAGCTTTCTTTAATTATGTCCGATATTAACAATTCTGTATCTTGAATATTGATACATGTACAATTATGTACACATTTTAGGAAATATAAAGAATTAATATCTGAATTACACTTCCATGTAATAGATTACAACCTACTGTAGACAAAATTTCGGACTAGTGTCTTAATAAAATAGGCTGTGACCAGATTTTTATAAATATCATACAGTTTAAATTTGATACAGGCTATAAATGTATTTTCTTTACAATTGGACGTGCGATGCCTTGAAATCAACCAAATGTTATGTAGTTATCGGTTTGGTTATTACTACATGTTTATTACAATTTAATCCTAAAGCAAGGCATTTCTATACTTTAAATATCAACATTTGTCGCTATGGTTAATTATATAATACCTTTAAGGAAAGACTTGTGAAAATCGTAAGACATTGTAATTGAATTGTAACTCTACAAGCACTAATAAAAGTAATAACTGTTTCACAACTTTTGTTTTAAGACACTTTATTGGTAGAATAACGAATCAGTTGGAGTGGGTATAATATAATGACCCTGTTTGATGAAAATATCTAAAATTGAAATTTGAATTGCTTCGATGAATTTTCTCTGATAGCAAATGTCATTCTGCAGAGCAACGAAGTGATTCCATAAAAATGTATTCGAACGTGAATGTGAACTTTACCATACAATATTAGACTTTCCTATTAAGACAATGTTTCTCTTTAAATCGCGTAATGATAACATTTCACAACTTTCCTCTTAATGTGAATACACTTTTTGATTGAATCACTCTTTTTTCATGACAAGAATGTGTAGAAACTTTACAGGTAATCGACTACGCATAATTCTTTCGCAAAACTTGGTTTCACAAGGCACGAGGAGCACATAGAAAACTGTACTTAAAGATGAATATGATATAATGTGCTATAGCACAAATGCCTGGACGTTTTATAATCCTTCGTATAAAACAAATTAAAAGTAATGTCTTTTCCCCTAAAGGTATATATGTAGCTGGGTACAGGTATATGGTGATACATCGTTAGGCTAATTGACCGTGTGGCTTGAAAGCTCAGTTCGTAGAGTGTCCGCTCTGACAGTGGAAGGCCCCGGGTTCCAGTCCCGGTCGAGCCACGATTTTTTCACCGCCTGTTACAAATGGCGCCCAACATTAATAACCTATGGCACGGCTTTGACACCTCGAGAATGTTTCACACTGTTCCCTGTGACGGAGAATTAGGGGCGAATTCTAAATATTGAGGGTGTATATGTAGCCGGGTACAAGTATATGGTGATAAATCGTTAAGCTTATTGACCGTGTGGCTTGATAGCTCAGCTGGAAGAGTGTCCGCCCTGACAGCGGAAGGCCCTGGATTCGAGTCCTGGTCGAGCCCCCATTTTTTCACCACCTGTCACATATACACTATTTGCTTTTTACGCGTTCTGCTGTTTATTCAACCTTAAGAATGCTCTAAATATTTTTCAAGACAACTGTTTTAATATTTTCAGGTATTTTTGAAATTCCGCTTAATCTTGAATTCTTAATTCCCGCCCATCTGATTTTAGTGACAGTAGGCTTAATTAACTTAATATAAATTTGATGGAGATTTCCGATTGAATAAAAACACCATAATATCTTTGAAATGTGGTCTTAGAAGATCATAATCTAAGCTATTTGCAACATTTAGTTATTGTTAGAACGGAAATTCAGCTGACCGTTACATGTTGGATCTGACCTAAATAAGTCCTGCTTAACTGCTCGGGGAAAGCATAGTTTACATGATATTTAATTGCATCTTTCGTAGAAAATGATATGTAAAGTCCAAGTCAAGTTGACTATGTAACAATTACAAAAAGTTATTCAAGCTATCACCACATCTTCTTGCATAATAGTAAAATATTTTTTATCTTTAAGTAATGATAAACAATACAGAATTATTCAATAATACATCGTTAGATTAACAATAATATCCAAACCAACAAGCAGCACACTTTCGTTGTTAAGGCCATACCATACGAGAAAGCGATAAATATTATTTGCTAGGCTAGTTGCAAATTACTACTGTAGTAACCCTCTTAGATCGCATTGCATGTATCATATATTTTTCTATCTTACGAGCATCTAAGATGGTTTGGGGCAATATACTTTAAACTTGAAATGTTGTAGTTTTACTATAGGGACAGTTGATTATTCCTTGCTTCTAACACATAAACTAATACATTACAACCTAGTTACATTTATTTGAAATACAAGTGGCATTGATGAAGAAGCATAGAACCGCGAGCTTTAAAGTGTAATAAGTAAATATTCCTTTGGCAGATACTATAGATGGATCCGATTTCTCAAATAAGTAATTCCTCCAACCCCCACCCTTGGTAACATAAAGTAAGTTGGCTGTGCTAAAGATTTGCTTGTAACTTGAATATATGTGAAACAGAGTATATTTGTTATCTTATATATTACTTCCGTTTTCATAATCGCTGTCCGTTTGATTTTGATGTCAATGTATGTACATTTTAATTTATCAGGTATGTGTTGAACTTTATTGTCTTACACTTGAAGAGTGAACACCTTGGATGGTATACATGGTTTTATAACTCCCACACATTTAGCAAGAGACTGAAACATATTTAAGGTTTATTGGGGCTCGCAAGGACGTCAAACTGCATAATTATTTTATATCTCTTTAGATTAACCGCTATGGCACAGAGTTAGCGCATTTGTCTCAGAATCGCTGCATCTTGTGTTCGATCCCAAACACTGTCACAGTTTTAGTGTCTCTCGGAAAGACACATAACTCAACATTGTCTTTCTATCTCTTAGGGTTAAAGGATATTGATAGTGGTAAATTGGTGGGAACAATATTTTTAGATTTAAGAAAGGCTTTTGATCTTGTAGATCACGAAATACTCCACAAATCAAAATTATACCATGTTTCAAGTTGTACACTAAAATTGTTTAAATCATATCTTGAAAACAGGACACAAATTGTAAAAGTTGGAAATTTACAATCTGAGATACTCCCCATCACATCTGGGGTGCCCCAGGGGTCCATATTAGGACCGTTGTTTTTTTTTCTTTACATAAATCATATCACGTTTATGTATCCCGATCTAAACATGGATTTATATGCAGATGACTCAACCTTATATGAATCGGGGAATCATATATCAACAATTCAAAATAAACTCCAGGATAGTCTTGACTATGTAAATAAATGGTGTCAATTAAATAATATGGCTTTGCATCCAACAAAAACTAAATGCATGATAATTGGATGCGCTTATAAATTAAAATCCACTCAAAATCTTCAACTATTTATTAATGACATACGTCTAGAAAACGTTACTTGTCATAAGTTACTTGAAGTATATGGTGACAATAAACTAACCATGCACAATCAAATTGACAATGTCTGTAAAAAACTGAATAACAAAATTGCCCTGTTAAAGAACATAATATATTACCTCACACCTGAAATAAAAGTCATGTTTTTTAACGCATATATATTGCCCATATTTGACTACTGTTGTACGGTCTGGGGCAAAGGAACAAGTAGTTATGTGAATAAGATAAATATATTACAGAAACGAGTTGCAAAAATAATACTTAATAAACCGATGCGAACACCATCGGCAGAGCTATTCAAAGAATTAAAATGGCTGAGTTTTTCAGACCGATGCAAATACCACTGTGCTGTCCTGATATATAAAATTATGAATAACAAGGCCCCATCATATTTGGCAGATATTGTAACGTTTTCTGACAATAAAACATACCAGTTAAGATCAGTATCAAACAAGGATCTTGTCTTACAGATAACACCTCGTACTAAATACATGGAAACATCATTCACAAATTATAGCAAAAATATATGGAATGACATTCCTTTAAATATACGTACTTCGAAAACACTTAAAACGTTCAAAGGAAATTATAAGCATTATTTATTGTGTGAATGATAAGTTAATCTACATTTTCTTTAACATATTTATAATTATGTTTAATTTATATTCATGTCCTTTGAGTGTCTGTCAGTGAATGTTTATGTATGAATGCATTTATTAACAGAATGTTTGTCTTATATGTAAATGTGTCTTTCTTTAAGTGTTAACTTTACCAGGTGATTTATTATATGTATAATGCTTTTTCTTTTGTTTCTTTACTTTGAAGGCCATATTGAAAATTAGAATATATGTTTTCATATGTCTAAATGTGAACCTTCGGTAAATAAAGCTATTATTATTATTATTATTATTATTCCATATACATGTTGTACAATGAAACTCGCGGGCGATTTCATTAAGTTGATAGATCTTGTTTCCACGGGCATGAATAAAATTTGTATAAATTAGTAAGGTGCATCCATGCTTTAGGCTTTTCTGACTAATCCAGAGGAGTCATGTGTTTTCCTGGAGATGCAATATTTGTTCTTATGCTGTTTTCGGACACATGTACAAATAAGCCTATTTTAGACGATTCTTTATCGAGCCCAAAGTTTTGTTCTCATTCAAATTGATGGACTGATGATCTGGTATTATGCTGGCTAGACTGACAGCCATTGTGTCTCCTCTTTTACTGAAGATGGACGTTTGGACGTTCATATATACAGGTGGTAGGCGACTAGAAATAATTCCATAAAATGCAAAACCAAATCAGAATGTTTTTTCAAGATTGTTATTGTTACAACTGCTATGTATACTCACCTCCAAGTTTTCAGTTGTAAAATGAAACTACGATTGCTCTCGCTCAATAAAAATAACTCGTTGCAAATATTGGTTTCGCAAGAGAAGCTTCATCGATTTGTTCGTGAACCAGCCTGTTACATTTAAGCTATGATTATATGCAGTCTAAACATGTAAAGTATATACGAGCATTAAAACTGCAGAAATCGGAACGTCTCTACCTTTCTGGAAATGTTCTTTTAAAGAAATAGTATCCGAATTCTATAAATAAAAGCAATATTTTCTGATACGTTGTGCTCCTTTAATTGGCCATAAATGCAAATTCGATACTTGCTTAATATACTTTTATTTTCCAATCATGCTTAGTTTTTCAGAAAAAAACAAACATTTATCAGATGTATCGGCTTAATAAAGGTCAATATATCTTTCAAAGTTATGTGTTGAGTTGTGATTCTTTCCATACAATCTTCCAATTAGCAGGGTTGGCATACATTACTAGATATTGCGTGATATCTTTAATATATCGACCCTTCCAATATATAATGTCAGCTAATTTTAGCTATTGATGCAGGAAAGATATCGTGTCTTGCATTTTTAAGACATTGGAAAGATACTTCGGTTACATGAGTTTCTTACGGAGGATCAGAGTCTAGTACTGTTTCTACCGAGGAACGATTGTTAGGTAAACAACCCGCATGTTAAAATGACCAAGGTTGGAACGGACGCTTATTTCCTTCAACAACAACAAATTAAACTGATTGAAAACATGAAAAAATACTTGTTTTCAAGGATAACTGGCACCTGTTTTATATTGTATGGATCGTTTGTTGTTGGGCGTCTGTTGTTGCTAAATGTATGTTGAAATATTGTGTTGTTGCTTTACGCCTGCTACCGTATAAGAAAGAACATACATGTAATTGAAACTTGTCAACTTGTCTCCTTTATAAGAAAGGATTGACAACATCTGATATATTTCTAATTCCATTAGGAAACATCTATCTTTCATGGGTGCTATACATTATCCTGACCTTCATACATTTATCCCCAAGACGTCGATTAACGCATCAAGCGTAAGGCTTGAATGTGTCAATTTAAAATCTGATTTAACCATCGTGACGCGTGGTTTATATTCCCTATAGCAACATAAATATAAAAAAAGTCACACGTCTGCTGAAGATGAAAGCGTTTTGATAGAAATTGCAATTAGATGGAAGCATTGAATAAGGAATACTCAAAATGAAAAAAGAACCACTAGTGATTTTGGATATAATTAACTGTTAGGAAGTAGTTTAAATGAGGGCGACTAAGAATTGCTGATGATATCCGAGTGAGCCAATGATCAAATGTCTTGCATCTCCGAATATTGCATTAATCAAATGTTAAATTATAAAGTGCATCATAAGACCATCTTACATCATGTTGTACATGTACATGCATCGTAAACCCAGCCCAGAAGTGTCACACATTTGAGTGAGTATCGACGTTATCAACAGTAAATAGCCGAAAATATTCGATGTGATGAGTGTACCGCAATATGTAACCTTACGTTGCTAGTTAGTGACATTTCTCACACAATATCAACAATTTCATATCAGATGATTTTTTTAAAACACTTTCGCGCAATACTTCGAATGACATGAAAGTTTTCCTGGAATATTTGGAACGGCCCTCGTATACGTTTAAAACAATTTGCTCAAAAGACTGGCAAACTTGTGTTGAAAATATGAGCAAAATTAACTGTCTGTCTTGGTTATACAAGTACACCTTTATTAAACTTCTAACACTTCTTAATGATAGGGACATTTCTTCTCAAATAGGCGTTACAAAAGGAGTGCATTTTGTAAAAAATTATATCCCATTGGGCTGAGACTTGTTTAGATAACAACATAATTTTATTTTAATGGAAAGTATCTAATTCATTCGTAAATTATTAAAGGGACTGATAACAACAGCTTTAAATAAAAACGCGTAAAGATAATTGAAATCATTCCCGTTTGACTGCATTCACAGAAGATTACGAAATTTCGTCACACTTTTCGCTGTGTATTTTTATATAATTAATTGTGAATTTTGCTGGGTTAATTTGTTTAAAGGCAAACTGCAAAAATAGTCAAAAACAGCTTAAAAACAAATACAAGGCCAAACATCAAAATAAGCCAAGGTCAAAGTTGAAATCTACATGCAAAACTGTGCATATGGTTCAATTTGCATTTACATACCTTCAAAAATAGGAAAGTAGGTCCGTAGGTCATTACATCACGGTCAAGGTCAGCGAATGTTGAGGTCGATATCTACCTGTAAAACTGTATACTGTATACAGTGACCTGGATGTGGTCAGTTGTGACCAAAGGAGGTGAGGTCCACTAGGCAATGTTACACACCAAATATCTTAGCACTAGGTCGTGTGGTTTTAGAGGAGAAGATTTTTTAAAGATTGTTCCCATATAAGTCGTTATAAAACATTGACCTACCGGTCATGTTCAATTTTGATCTTAGGGATATGATTTGAATAAACTAAATAGAGGATTACTAAATGATGCTACAATCATATATCTAAGCTCCGAGCCATATGGTTTTGGAGAAGGTATTTTAATGATTGTTTTATAATTATACCCCAAAGGTGGGCAAATAAAAATCGCACCGTACGTCTGTCAGTCCGTGTGTCCGTCCATACATTTTTTCGTGCCCGGGCTGTAACTTTGTCATATACATTGAAGGATTTTAAATTAACTTGGCATAAATCTTCAGCACATCATGACGACGTGTCGCGTGCAAAACCCATGCCCCTACCTCAAAGTTCAAGGTCACACTTAGTGTTTAAAGGTAATGGAATCCTTAATATATGCACACATTCGTGTCCGGACTGTTACTTTGTCATGAATTAAAGGATTTTAGAATAACTTGGCATACATTTTCAGCACATCAAGAAAACGTGTCGAGTACAAGACCTACGTCCCTACAACAAAGGTCAAGGTCACACTTAGTGTTTGAAGGCTGTGGAATCTTCATATATACATACATTCCGGGCTGTAACTTTGTCATGCATTGCAGGATTTTAAAAAAACTTGGGATAAATGTTTAGCACATTAGGATAACGTTTCGCATTAAAGACGCAGGTCCCTACTTCAAAGGTCAATGTCTCACTTCGAGTTTATAGGTTATGGAATCCTGTTTATATGCATAATTCGTGTCCGGACTGTACCTTTGTCATGCATTGAAGGATTTTAAAATAACTTGGCATACATGTTCAGCACATCAAGACGACGTGTTTCGTTTTGTTTGTAATTGTGCTTATTGGGTCCAACAACCTCGTTCGAGGTATATTCGGTGCGACCCGTACGACGTGTTTCGTGACCAAAGTACCTACTTAGAGGTTTTAAGTAATGGAGTCCTGTATGCATGGTAACTCTGTCATGCATGTAAGGATTTTAAAATTACATAGCACAATTGTTGAGCATTTGGAGAGGACACAGACAATGAGATATCTCTTTTTGGGACATTCGTCACTTACATTTTGTACGAGGGACAACTCTTGTTTTAGCTGTGGTGGCCACGCAACAGTTAACAATTGTACAAATTTGAGAAGACTCTGGCAAAGTTTGATAAAATCCCATTAAGTGGTGTAAGAAGTTGATTGAAGACGGACGACGATACTCAGAGCTCATCTCGTGCTGGTGGCGGTGACACCCACATCCCGCCAATAATGTGCCCTTTTCTTTCATTATATTGTCTGTCTCTTTTTTCTCCTTCTGACTCGAATTTGCATATCAATCAGCCTGGATATGATTTATTGCTCTCATGAAGTGCATGCAACACAGTGTACTCGCCACCAAGTACACTGGTCTTTTTCATATACACACTCACCAAAGAGAAAGTAGGAGCAAATAAAACCGATAGAGTACAAAGTTCTATCGAAGGTTTTCGATACAGGTTATCTTTTTTTCCGTTTCAAATGATTTCATTGGGACTATTTAAATGTGTTCCTTATAGATATATCCATGTAACATTTTCATAAAGAAAAAAACTCGGACAGAGAAAATGTGTTCCTTATATCCATAATTTCGTTATATCCGGAGGCGTTTTTTACGGAATTTAATTGGCCTTAGGTTATGACGACAAGTACAGCATGTATCTGAAGTGAATAAGAGTAATCGAAATATCAAGTTTCATCTGTGGTCCTCATGGTTGAAATACTTCTTTTCTAATTATAAATTATCAATAATCTAAATACTGTAGACCAAGAAATGATTTCTCGTAATTTAAGTTAGCGATACGCGGTCAATTCTTTTTCGCGAAACTAAATTGCCGCAAAAAACCCATGTTTTGAACAATCGCGAAACTTTCTAGCTGCAGAGAAACACGTTTTGAGAGACTACTCACGTCTGTAACTGTCGTTAAAGGTCCATTACTAACATTAAATCAAATTTTCTTTTAAATCTGCAATTGTAACAGAGAAATACAGTTTGAAACTGTCTTCTACAACTTTACAATAGCCGTGGAATATTTCCCTGTTTGATATGATGCTGCAGAAAAACGAACGAAAGTCCATGCATTTCCTTAGATTGACCTGGGTGGTCTTTTTGTCCTACTTTTGCTTTACTGAATGTTGTAAAAAGTCAGACATATACTTTGCACATATTGTAAGTAAAGGTCTTCAATTATAATTCAAAATAGGCATGCTTATTTATGTACAACCTATTTACAGCTTCTCTGTTGGAGATTTCTGGAAAATTACAAAGATTTTTGAAAACTGGAAAACCTACTTTCGTTTTTGAAAAGGCAAAAAATGATATAGATCTATTAATTATTTTGTTAAACTTAAATTTTCAACACAATATGGACACATTCGATGCAGTATGTCATATTTTTTTCCCTCTGAGAAGACGCCAGAAAATTTGATTTGGTGTTAGTAATGGACCTTTAATTGTTTTAACTTTGAGGTAGATAAAGCAGCGTTACGGTATTAGTTTCATATCAATGTCGATATTACAAATATTACTGAACTCATAATTATATTATAGAGAAAGAAATCCATTTAACTCCTTCATAATCGGATAAAAAGCGTTACTATACTACCTTAGGTCATTTGTAAAAAGAAATTGCAAATATTCATTTAACCTTTGATCCAGAGTTTTATCTAATATTGCAAATTATTAACGGCATATTACTGATGAAAATATTTCTGGAAACTTTCCGACTCCAATTACTTCGGGAAAAAAATCAGTTTAAAGAACTGTTTAGTTGAACTCTGCAAAAGATTGCATTAGATGTAAAAGCAGATTTAATGAAATATATTTATTTAATTATACCAATATTGTCTCGCAAAATGGAATCTTATTAAGTTAATTTATTTTCTATTTCAAACCTGCCATTCGATGATTCATATCTAAGAACACTTCCTTCTATGCTCCTGTTTCTGTATTGATTCTTGTTTCATCTTTCATTGAATAGTTACTATGTAATGTTTACCACAGATGGTATGTCATTAAACCAACAATAACCAGCACTTCTAGTTTACCGTTCTAGTAGCTTAATTCTTCTATCGAGTCCGACGTGAATATTGGTGGGTTTTTCTAGTTGCTTATTTTTTTCTATGGGCGTGGTTGCTGGTTATTGCTGGGTTTCTTGCCGTTCTAGTGGGGGTTGTTGCTGGTTATTGATGTTTTTTTTACCGTTCAAGTAGCCTTGTTGTATGGGCGGGGTTGCTGGTTATGGGATTGGTTTCATTGTATTTTGGGAATATCCTTAATAATTTAATAAAATTTTTATATTGTTTAACTTATTGTTCATTTGTTCATTACTTGGTGGTACTTATTTCTTAAAATAATATAATACCATTGTCAATTTGTAAATAATATACCATTGTCTATGTGTAAATTGCTCTGAAAGACTCACCACAAATGTCCAAAAACAACGTTATTTTGAACATTTAAATGATGGCTTTCTTTCAGCACTCAATAGGAACATAAATAACTTTACATAATTACATGTATATGACTTGTTGTTTCTCATTTAGAATGTATAAAGAATCAAACCCCTATAATTGAAATCACTGTACATGTACCTATAAAATTTCGGTCAAAGTTTAAAACAGAGACAATAATGCCATAAGAGATTACTTTATTCATTTATGTACATTAGAAGTTAGTTTGTGAAAGTTTCAAAATATTTAACTGAAAGATATTATCGGTGGGAACAAGCATTTGGACTGCACGAAAAAAGAGAAAGAGTCTTAATGTTTGATCAGAGCAAGGTTGTCTCTTATTTTCTGTTGTAATAAGTTTCATAGTTATCAATGAGGAATGTCGGATGAACTAATTTAAAAACAATCAGTTTAACGTTACTAGACAAAGTCATTATTAGACAAGTTACTTCATTACGGATTCAAACGCATCACTGTATAATTGGGTGTCTACTTTGCCATGTGATTACGCCTTCCAATGCATTAGTAGACTTGCAAATTTTAGACTTCATGCAAAACTAAATAATAAGTAACGTCTGACAGTCAATTTTGTTTGCCATAGGAAAATAACCACACTTAAGTTCAGTTAACATTTTAATAGTACATTCATTTCATTTTTCGTTTCCTTTTTGCCTGTCTTATTTCCATGTATAGAGACTTAAATGAATCAAGACTTACGATTGTCTGTATTTGTTCATAAGAACTGAACCGGGGCGATAGCCTAGGTCAATATCAATCTATTTTTGGTAATATCATAACATATTCAATGTTGCGCGAGTCCATAGATTTGTAATTATATGTGTAAATTAAATGCTTATTTCTTGTTCAAAAAGCATGCATGCATCTCATAGGTGAGAAACATATTTCCGCGCGGTAACCTTTTCTTGCATACCAGATTAGGATATCTGCAGTTTTTACCAGTGCTGGAAAATCTCATCTTACACCCCAAGGTGTAAGACGACTTAATGACGTCAGAACGAACTACTTTTATGAATGACTGTGTAAGTTCATATGTATCTACAAGAAAATAGCGCGTAAATATATATGTCATTGATTGTCTTTAATTTCTGCTACTTTTAGTAGAAAATAGTATGCAAGAAAAAGTAGAGCCTCGTCAGCGCCAAAAACAGTAACCCTCAAGCCAGATTTTCCCATCTGCACGTGCAACCAGTGAAATATTCTTATAATTCTTTATCGCTTATCTCTCATCGCTGTCGGGCTATTTTTACGTTAATCATAAGTAGACATGAAAATCGAAAAATGACTGTAAAATTTTTATTTAAAAAAAACATAGGGTTGTTGGATGGCATATTCATTTTCTTAAGTATATCATTTTCTATCCATCTCAGCAGTTTTGAAGTAAAATTTGCAGGAAAGTTGATTTTCAGTTTTTCATCCCCCGTATTTCTTCTTACTTGTGTTAAAATGCGATTAAAACGGTGAGAAATAAATCTACCAGGTCCATTGAGTTGCAGTTAAGGAAATCCCACCCTCGGGTTGAAATACGTCCAAAAAAATCGGCAGAGTCTCGGTTTTTGGGACGTATTTCAACGCCTTATCCACAACTCATGATTCATTTTGTCTCAAGTCATCAAATGATTTCTTCATGCTGTCTTATGCCTTCTTTCATCTAGCAAATAGGTTGTATCTTCATCATTTTTTGTACATTACGTGCATATTAAACAACAATGAAGTTAAAGTTCGATGACCCAGCATATGGTTTTTAATATGAACACGTTTACATTGATGCGGGCTAATGGAACATTTTAGTTATTTTTGTTTTCATTTTTCTTGTTCCTTATTTAAAGAATGAACGTCCCGATTCATATCAAAGTAAATATTCAACTATTGAAGAATTTCAAACACGTGAGAAAATTTTTAATGTGATTGTTATGCCGATTATATTTATTCATGTTGACTTATAAACCTTTTTTACCCTCACTTTTGTTCCAAATAAGACTAACGAGCTCTTACAAGCCAGGCACATTATCTATTGTAGCAATTAAAGCTTAATGAAATGCGGGAACGTTACATGCAAAGTGTGAAAAAACAATATAATTGAGAACATCTTTCTCTCAAGTCTGAAAATATTCTAGTCTCTGTATCCTAATTGAGCGATTAAGTACGATATTCGCGCATTCTTTCAGGGTTCGACTCACTGTAACGCAAGTTTAATATGAAAATGAGTCAAATGCTCCATATCATAACAAATCGAGTAAAACTTTGTCCTTAGGATCTACAGCAAGTGTTCCTTTATACTATAAAACTGTATGGCTGTAAAAAGAGAACATATTTTAAATTATTTGATAAATTCTTGAAAAATGATCTTATTTCGTCTACATCACCATATATGCTTATTTCGCCTTGTCATCAGGCTTCGTCTCCAGAGTAGCGAAACAGAAATGTAGGTTTGAGTGTCGCCTTTTATATTGAATATGAAAACAAGTTTTCATCTTAACTTAGCTAGCTTATGTCATTTACTACCAGTCAGAATCGAGCCCACGGAACAAGAAAGTGTGATGGTTAACATATATTTCCACAACCATAATTCCTCTGTGATGAATGCCTCACCAGTCTCGGCAATCGGAACTCATCGGTGATGAATGCTTCACCAGTTTCGGCAATCGGAACTCCTCGGTGATGAATGCTTCACCATTTTCGACAATCGGAACTCCTCGGTGATGAATGCTTCAGCAGTCTCGGCAATCGGAACTCCTCGGTGATGAATGCTTCACCAGTCCCGGCAATCGGAACTCCTCGGTGATGAACGCCTCACCAGTCTCGGCAATCGGAACTCCTCGGTGATGAATGCCTCACCAGTCTCGGCAATCGGAACTCCTCGGTAATGAACGCCTCACCAGTCTCGGCAATCGGAACTCCTCGGTGATGAACGCCTCACCAGTCTCGGCAATCGGAACTCCTCGGTGATGAATGCCTCAGCAGTCTCGGCAATCGGAACTCATCGGTGATGAACGCCTCACCAGTCTCGGCAATCGGAACTCCTCGGTGATGAACGCCTCACCAGTCTCGGCAATCGGAACTCCTCGGTGATGAACGCCTCAGCAGTCTCGGCAATTGGAACTCCTCGGTGATGAACGCCTCACCAGTCTCGGCAATCGGAACTCCTCGGTGATGAACGCCTCACCAGTCTCGGCAATCGGAACTCCTCGGTGATGAATGCTTCAACAGTCTCGGCAATCGGAACTCCTCGGTGATGAACGCCTCACCAGTCTCGCCAATCGGAACTCCTCGGTGATGAACGCCTCACCAGTCTGGGCAATCGGAACTCCCCGGTGATGAATGCTTCACCAGTCTCGGCAATCGGAACTCCTCGGTGATGAATAAGTTCCGATTGATATATCCACTGCCCCATGCTTGTCATTCTTTACTGATATACATTGACAATATGCGACTGGGGACTTCCGAAATGCTACTTCCCCTAAAATTTAGTCTTAGACTTCAACAGTCCTTGTCTCATTTAAGCCTGATGCAACTCAATAAATTCATTCGCTCAAATGGCCGACTTGACCTTATCCGCAACTAAAGCACCTATTAGTAATGGAATGTCGTAGGATTGCATTGTACGTTCATTTTGAATATTTGGTGTTATCATACCATTATTTCCTGACGAGAAAAATGCCTGATGAATTTGGCGTGACACACTGGCAGACTGTGTAACTTGTGGAGCAGGTGCCTGCTGTTCAGGTATTTGTTGATCCCTATTATCTTGGTGGTTTAATAACCCCCTGACTTGTAAAGTGTCTAATACTTTATTAACAATAACGTAAGTATCAACTGATTCGGACTGTTCTTCTACACCAATATGGTTCACTGAATACTGTAATTGAACATTTGCATGACTGTCTGATTTCTCACTTGTGTAAGATGGTCCTTGTTAGCTTAATTACTAGCGGTTTCTCTAACACTATAGTTCTGGTAGTTCTTGCTCGCTTAACTGGTAGCTGTTTCTCTAACAAAACCCGAGAGCGGGACTTCTTTTGGGGACATAGGCCTGTAAAGAAATAAACATTTAAAAAACAATAACTGTCAAACACGACACTTTTAACACTTCACTTTCTTAGTGAATAAGTACTAAAGTAGACATATATGTAATGACAAAATGTCTACCTCGCCACAAAAAAGCTACCACGCCTGAATAAGACTATTGAAAGCAGTGCGCTCGAAGACATACATTTCTCGTTCAATAGCATGTGGAAAACCCCCCTTTTGCAAACAAGCAATAGCATGGGGCAAATTAGAAAGTATTGCATGACAAAAAGCCTACCTCGCCATAAAAAGGCTACCTCGCCAAAAAAAAGGCTTCCACGCCGTTTTGCATGATGCATGTTAAAATAATTTTCTGAAAATACGACAAACGTGAAGAATATTAATGCTATCTCGAGACTCGAATGATACAAACTCGCAAACTACACAAGAATTCATGATATCCTACTTCCTGAGACAAGTGAATTCCATCATGCGTGAACATATATTCATGAGGATGCCACAAACTGGGCCTCTATGTCTCCAGAAAAAAAACTGGGAGGCCTGATGTGGAAAGAGCCGCCCCAAGTGACCGATTTGCTTCAATCACATTATCATTATAGCCAAAATGTGGCTCATTAGAATTTACAGAACTACAACCTTTCCAACATTTTAGCCATGAATTAAGTAAGCAGCAAACCTGGCTAAATCTACAGCAAATTGTTCAACCAACGAACAAAGGTTACAAAGGTCATTTTACCCATATCAAGTATAACATAGTCTTTCCCGGCAAGCTTTTGTTCATTTGCATGTAATTGATACTAACGACAAAGGGATAAGCCACCATACCCTATACACTGTATTGCATGTTGGGCATAATTACGACCTAAATTATGTGGAACAACCCCTCTATCAATTAATTGTTGAAACGTGTAACAAAACTATGTCCGTTTTGTGTGGACACGCAATTTGCATTTTCAACAAAATATAAACGTGCTGAAAGATCAAAAGACCATATTACCGTAGATGCACGACAAATGATATTACAGAGACCAAATATGCCCAGCTGCTTGGAGAAATAGTCGCTTCAAAAGCCAATAAATCAAATCTTATCTTTGCAAAAGTGAACCGCTTTGTTTTGCGAGATGGTATCATTCGTAACTTGGTACCGTTCCTTACCGTAAGGAATGGGTACTCTTTGTTGTAGAGTGTATTGGGGCAGCCCAAACACATTTAGATCTGCGAACTAAGTAACATACAACACTAAGTCTTGACATCGTGTTTGTAAACTAATGAAAATAAAAACAGTCATATCTTTTATTCGTAATATTATTGATTAAGAAACCTTTTAAAAGCAAAAGATAATTTTATTTATTAACATTATTCGTTGAAGCGTAATGTAGAGTTGTGAGGAAACAATAGAACTATTAATAACGAAGGCTAAACAACAGATCTAAACAACATAAATGATGATTCTTTGTGTATCGCTTACATGATTGTAACACATTTTCAATAAATTTTCAGCGTATGTACATTATCTACGTTGTGCAGTAGAAGCATGAGTCACACGTTTATGAATGAAAATAAGCCTAACTTGATCAATAGAATGTATGTGTATGAATATTATATTATAAAATCTGTTTAAAAGGAAAAGTTTATTTTGCACAAGCGTTTTGTCTCCACTTTTCTACAATCATCAAAATCATGTAAAAATTATATCTTTCAATAATAACGTTTTACACAGAATTGTGTGTTTCAACTACTGAGAAAAGAGGGACGGGCAACGTCAACTTTTCTCCCTTAGTCTAAAAGGCCACTACTTTTTTTTAAAAAAAAAGAAAATTACATCTGCTTATCCTGCCTTTTCCAAAACTTCCTCGTATATGGGGGTATAGGGAATGGGAGGAATTATTTGTTCTCGTATGTCCAGCACTATAATCGGTACTTGGCCTGTATTTTATCACATCTCCATCTCTTACATCAATGCGTTGTAGCCCAATCAATGTGAAGATTCTTAGTCACATGACTAAATATGTTCTTAGAATGAGTTTGCTCTAACTCCAGTTTTAACAACAACAACAATGTTGACAAGAAGTGAAACTTCTGTTATTAAAGCACAATATGAAGAACGTATTAGTGTTGTTTGAAAGCAATCGGTATTCCATCCGATAGATTTCTGTTTTTCATAAAATACCGCTATGATTTTAAGTTGTATTTCATTTTTTGTTCATATATATGAATGTATACAATTCGGATGAACGAATTCGGGTTCTAGACGTCTAAAATAACTCATTTTTCTCCAAACTCATTTGGCATAATGAAATATTGATATGTGTCACTGTTTCATATAATTACTGATACTAAATACTCAAAAGTATCATTTCAGTGGGACGTAACAGATACAAGTTATGAAAGTTGAAAAGTTCAGTGTCATTTTTCTCAAAATAGCAAAATTGTAGATAGGACATTTTAAGAATAAGGCGACGTTTTATAGTTTATCCTGCGAAGCGATCGCTTCCCAAAAAAAAATAAAAATCTTTCAATAATAACGTTTTACACTGAATTGTGTGTTAGATACGAAATAATGCATTGTACGCTATCGAAATAACCATCTCTTAAATCAATTTTAGGAGAAACTATTGATGAATGTGTTTGTAGCCGATCAATGTTTCGTGACAGATTGTTAGTCGAAACACTGACTTAAATATGTTCATAGAAAAGAGCTTTGCTCATTAAACATTCAGTTTTAACAACAAGTTGTTTCTTTATTAAACAATGTTGGACAAGAAGGTAGAGGTTTAACTTCGTTAAACAAGCACAAAAAATGTCTAAGAACATATGTATTTTAGTGTTGTTACTTGACAAAGTCAACGGTTAATTCCATCCAAGGAATTAGATTTGTATCTTTCATAACCCAATGTCAAACCGCTATGGAATTTAAAATGTATTTCAAAATTTTTGTTCAAACGTATATGAATGGCTATGCGAATTAGGATGAACGAAATCGGGTTCTAGACGTCTAAAATAACTCTGTTATGATTTTCTCCGTGAAACGTGATTTTGGCATGGGAATGAAAGTATTGACTATGTGTACACTGTTTCAAATGAAGAATTACCGATAATAAAAACTGAAAAGGTATGCGAATTTCAGTGGAAGACGTAACCAGATACAAGTTATGAAAGTTGAAAAGTTCAATGTCATTTTTCAAATAAAAATAGCATGAAATTGTAGACTAGGACATTTTAAGAATAAGGCGACGTTTTATATTGTTTATGCAATTAATGCGCAGTTATCTGATTCCGAGAAGATAAAAGCATTAGGGAAAAGATCTGATAACATGGAAATTTACGAACTGAGCTCGGGTTTAGTTTGATCTTCAAATTTCATGCGTTGTTTCATTGACAACTTTGTTTTTCGAACGATTAGATATGTAATTACACTAAATTGTCGGAAAAACATTGAATTTACGTACATTTTGGACAAAGAACTAGCCGAATGTTTCCTGACAAATATGTAAATTGTACGAGGCCCATAAACGTATTTAGAGTGACAAAAAGGCATTTTTAGTTTTCTCTGATTTAAACAGAACTTATTCTTAAATTTAATTGCTGGTTAAAGCTTTGTTTCACAAGTTTGCTCCTTGTATTGAATTACCATTTTGGATCACATCATTAAACAATGGAAGAGGTTTAACAAGCGCAAATCGAATGTTCATACGGCTTAAAAATGTTTAAAGACTATATGATTATTCATTTAACTTTGTTACTTGACAAAAAAACGTCACAGTTTAATTCAACTTAATGAATCATTACATTCTGTGTCATACTTGATTTCGTTACCCCACATGTCAAAACGCGCTATAGGTAAAGCAAAGAACACTACGTAAAAAATGTTACTTGGGGGAAGTTAACGTATTCCATGGACGCGCTCACAGCGCTTCGAATAAAACTTAGACTTAATGATCATTCGTAGGTTTAGTTCGGAAATTTTTACGTTAGTAATTAATATAACCGATTTAACAAATTTTAATACCAGGACAGGAACAAAACGTACTTCAATTTGTATATTTATTGAAAAAAAATTGAGGATTCAACTCAAGTACAGCAAAGCATCATTGCATTTTCCGAAAATCGCAGATGAAAAAAGTAATTGCGTCTATCTTAACATGAACTTCCGTATATCCGTCCGTGCTACCTTAAAATTTCGTTTCTCTTAAGGTTAAGCACTTTTGTGCGGCGAATTTTATATGGCAATTAAGTGAAATGTTCATTGTAAGTTTCGATGTTCATTGTAAGTTTTGATGATTACAAATTAATTGTTAACTGTATTTAGCTGAAATTGTTTCTGACAATTTCCAGACTGTAAATCGTAAGCAATCTTGCAATCTTTATATTCTGAACTGTTTATTGTTATATAATTTTATTGTTTTTGTAAGGCTGTTAGGGGATGCACCCCGACCCCTATCACGACATCTACGGGGCAAATAAAAGGGGTTACCCCAATTATGGGGGCCTCAAGAAAACAAAATATGACTCGATAAATGCAGTTATTTTATTCTGGAGTATTTGTACGTTGTGATAGACAAAGAAAAAACAAATATTCAATTGTTAATCGCCATTGACGGATGCTCACACGTTCAAGCACTACGCACCATCCAATGATAACTAATGTAGAAACAACTTGTGGAACGTTGGTTTTAGACGATGGTGAATCACATGCATAAAATGTCTTTGGTCGTTTTGCTTGGTATATAAAGAAAGAATTATAAAAAAAGTACAAAATGTACCAATTTTAGGTAGTATTATCAATTAATGGGTTCATTTTGTAATCATCATTTACTTACTGTCATTCACCATTTTTTCTGTTTCCTGTTTATTAAGATCATTATTTGAAGTTCTTACTTTGTATGAATACCTTTTTTTATATATTCAAGATGTTCATGTTTGTGTAGTAACTACATTGTAGAAGAAGAAGATAGATCAAGCGTACATTTGGACATTAACAAATCACAATGTAACACACATATTAACGTTAGTTTCTTTTTGGTTCATGAATATATGTATATGTTGCATGGCATAGTTGCTTCGTTTACGAACCCATCAGAAATATTTATTCGGCTGACAATTAATATCCTTAACATGTTCATAGGATAATGAAAGAAACCCATGATTAATTAATTCAAAGAGCATTTTAATTGTCAGATATAGTGTAATACCTATCTATGCATTCATTCATAAGACAATAACGTATTTAGCTCAGCCTACGTTAAACTTTGTACATCAGCCAGTGAATGAGCTGCATGTATGTGTTATTGTACTCTATCTACTTTGCATCATATCATATGACAACATAAATCCGAATATATTTATTTCAACCATTGTTGTTGTTATATACTGCTGTTTATTTTACGGCATATACGACGTCCTTTATCAGTCTTCACCACTAACATAACAATTCATCCTTCAGTTTGGTCTCTTTCTTTCATACAGCACATAAATGACTTTGCCCTTATTGTAAACTTCATGTCATAGACGTCTTCTTTCCTTGGATCGCACGATACAGTTTCACCAGGTGGAAATTTAAGACAGAAATGCTGTAATATCGCCGCTATATATAACATGTTTCGAGTCCTTCCAAAGTTTTCTCCTGGACAACTACGCCGACCATATCCGAACGTCATAACACTGGAAAAAAATGTTCAGAATTTATGAACTAATAGGTACATAATGCTAGCAAGAGTACCGGTAGCAAAAAGTTATTTAACTAACAGTGTAATATATTTCTATTTTGTACATCAAAGAAAATGTTCATTGTAAATTAAATTAATTCACCATCAGTGAAGAGCATATTACACATATTACAGTCCATATTTTTTCAGCGGATCACCCTTTGAACAACTTGAAAAATCATGAGACAAGTCCATTTTTGAAGTTTTGCAGAGCCTCTTCAACAAAAAATCGCAAGCATCTTGGCCTTTAGTTATTACAATGTACCTTTTACGAAGTTTATGATCACATGGTAGTAGTTGTCCCAGCTCGTCCAAAAACCTCTCAGGACGAAAAGTCCAGGGATCTCCCCAAATCCTCTGATCATGGTGCACGTACCATACATTTGCCATGATCTGTAAAAGATAACTAAGGTATGTGTTGAATAAATAAAGAACAGCTAGTCTAAAAGTGGACAAGAAAAGTATTCAATTAATGAAAAGAGGCTGCACTTTAACGACTGTTTTCTGGGATGTACATGTACTGATATGCAAATAGGATACATGTACATACACCCCTGTCACCTAGACTACAGTTAGTTTATATGCTCTCTCCTTATATATGTTTATAATCTGGTCTGTTGTTTTGGTATACATGACAATGTTAATACTCCCATGCTCTGAAAGTGGAACGATGGACGTGTGGTGATATGGACAACACTTTCAGTACGGTCACTAATCTTTTATTTTGATATGACGAACTTTTCCAATACTCCTATTCTTATCTTTAAATTACTATTAAAACTACCGTCAAAGCTAACAATAAAGATATGAGAAGCTCTATAAAGGATACGTTTATACCGTGGTGTTCTCACTAATATCATATCCCTCAAACGTAACATCATCTCGGCAGTAATGGGGCAACAGCAAAGGTACAGCACTCAAGTAACGTTCCATTTCAATTTCAAATGCCCTCAGTAAAGGACAGTTATCTATGTCAGAGAGTGTTGGTATCATGTCTCTACCAACGTTCAAGTCCAGTTCTGTCTGAATCTTTATCTGGATTTCCGGATGGTTTAACAAAACCAGGATAGAATTCGTTAATAGTGACCGAATTGGTAAAATTCCTGAAATTTACATGTTCACTATAATTACAAGTTTTCTTTTCCAGACATACATATCATACAGGGCATAAGTTCCGAGTCCGCTTCTATGTAGTTCTGGTATAGATATACACAGCTCTCGTCCATCAATGCACAAAAGATCTACACTGGTGTGCAAGAATTAACTTTATATGGTCAGGGTAATATCTTTAAAAAGGTATAAGTGCCGTACCGTATATGACACATCTGGTTCGTTCTGATCCAAAGCTCAGATTAGTTTCCATCTATCTATACGAGAAGGTGCAGATCTAAGCATTTAAGATAATTGTAAGGAACCAGAACTGTGAACAGTATTACATATTTTAACGGAAATACATTAAGCATGATGTTATTAGTATTCGCTTTGTGCAAATAAATCTTCACATATACTACTCCACAGAATTTGGAAACCATAAAAAGAAGAAACATAAAAGAAAAACAAGAAACCATTTTGAACCGGATTCTAACAGGACCATGAGCTTCTGTCACGTTGTTCGTTAGAAAATATAGCTATAGAATAAGTAAAGGTAAAGTGGTACGATAATGTAAACAATAGAAAATTGAATAACCTTACCACAACTGGTTAATGTTCAGACGAAAAGATGAAAACAAATAAAACTAACAGTCCAAGTACCAGAAAGTAAACACATACCAATATACACTTAGTATTTCTTTAATCAGCCCTATCTCCGACAACCAAATTATGATATCTGTGCTTAAATCCGCCCTACCTCCGACAACCAACTCTGATATATGTGCTTAAATCCGCCCTACCTCCGACAACCAACTCTGACATCGGTGCTTCAATTAACCATACCTTCGACAACCCAATTCTGACATCTGTGCTAGAATCAGCCCCACCTCCGACAACCAACTCTGACATTTGTGTTAAAATCCGCCCTTCCTCCGACAACCAACTCTGACATCTCTGCTAAAATCAGCCCTACCTGCGACTACCAACTCTGACATCTGTGCTAAAATCCGCCCTTCCTCCTAAAACCAACTCTGACATCTCTGCTAAAATCCGCCCTACCTCCGACTACCAACTCTGACATCTGTGCTAATCCGCCTTACCTCCGATCAACAACTCTGACATCTGTGCTAAAATCCGCCTTACCTCCGACTACCAACTCTGACATCTGTGCTAAAACCCACCCTACCTCCGACAACCAACTCTGACATCTTTGTTAAAATCCGCCCTTCCTCCGACAACCAACTCTGACATCTGTGCTAAAATCAGCCCTACCTCCGACTAACAACTCTGACATCTGTGCTAAAATCCGCCGTACCTCCGACAACCAAATCTGACATCTGTGCTAAAATCAGCCCTACCTCCGGCAACCAAATCTGACATCTGTGCTAAAATCAGCCCTACCCCCGACTACCAAATCTGACATCTGTGCTAAAATCAGCCCTACCTCCGACTACCAAATCTGACATCTGTGCTAAAATCAGCCCTACCTCCGACTACCAACTCTAACATCTGTGTTAAAATCAGCCCTACGCCCGACTACCAAATCTGACATCTGTGCTAAAATCAGCCTTACCTCCGACTACCAACTCTGACATCTCTGCTAAAATCAGCCCTACCTCCGACAACCAATTCTGACATTTGTGCTAAAATCAGCATTACCTCCGACTACCAACTCTGACATTTGTGCTAAAATCCGCTCGTCTGTGAAAAACACTTTCCTGCCAGATACGAGTTCTTGTCTTTGTTTATCCAAAAAGTAAGGTATTATGCCTCGGATTTTCCCGGGTTTGAAAGAACCCTGCAAAAAGGGACAATAAGTAAAGATAATCCCTTAACGCTATTAAACACAACAACAGGATCCCAATCATATTGTAACTCTCTGTCTCTCTGTCTCTCTGTCTCTCCCTTCGAGTTTGGTTCTGAGGTGAGTCTCCAGAGTGATGAATGTAAGTTGTAAGAACTTGTTTCACAATCGAGAGTGATTACACTAGAATAAATTAAACACACTCACCAGCTGCCTGACCTATGCACGGGAATATGAGTAACGCGAAATACGCTTTCATTCACATTTAAAAGAAATGTATTGAAAAAAATGACTTTTGACCCTGTCCATGTACTACAATTGTCGATCTACTCGAAAGTAACTACAGAGAGCCCTATGACGGTACTCAATATATACCAGTACAGTAAACTCTGCTTGTAACGAACTCATTGGGATCATTTAAATATGTTCCTTATATCCGGAGTTTGTTATATCCATATAACTTTTTCATATAAAAGGGGGGGGGGGGGGGGGGGGGGGGGGGGGGGGGGGGGGGGGGGGGGGGGGTTTTGGGGGGGGGGTTTTATAAAGAAAGAAATTAACTTGGGCAGAGAAAATTGTGTTCCTTATATCCGGATTTTCGCTATAGCCGGAGTCGTTATATACGGAGTTTACTGTATATTAAATAACAATAGAATTAATACTGGAATATATTTAACGCTAATACAATTACAAAAAAGCGGACTATATATACATTATAGAAAATTCTTCATCGCTATATCAAGTCAAAGACAGGTTCAAAAGATTGTAGCAGAAAGGCTGCGTTACGAACTAAACATAGTCTTCTGAATTATTACAACTTACTTCAAAGGATACGTTAATGACGCCATTCGTTTCCTCATAAAGAGCTTTTAATGACTTCATATCTTTGGACTTTTTTCAAAGGGTTGAAGTTGATGAATTGTTGAAATGAAATTTCCTTTTATCGTAGTCTTCAGTTTTTACATTCAAACTGTTTTGTATGGAAATTTAATGACAGTGCCGCTATGAGACGGTAAAATAGAGTTTCAACTTGGCTAACACGTAACGACATAAGTGTTATTTTACGAACCTTGATCTCGTGAAAATAGTCAATTAGCTTTGCAAATGCGTTCTTTGCCTTTTTATACTGTTTTCTGTACGTCCCTGGGAGGAATCTTAGGACAGGAAGCATCATCATTATTGCATTGACATTTGCATTCAGGTAGAAATCAGCCCCTTCTGCATGATCCCAGAATAGATCTCTGTTTGACTCGGATATTGTATTTCCGCGCAACTATAAAAATGGAATAAAGGTGCAATTTATTTCGACAACCAAAACCAAATATAATTGAAAACTGATAAAATTCGTTTAACTGTACAATAGACCAACATGGTATACTGCAACAGCAACAGATGTTAAACAATATGTTAGTCACAATAATATTTTAAATCCATCCCAGCCACACACAAAAATATATACAATGTACTTTATACAGTTATTTTGGCATATATATGATAAGATAGCATAACGTTATTATATGATTTCAATAGGTTTGCCCATTTATTTTACCTTTTCACGGTAATTCTTTATTTGTTGGCAGTTTATTAAGTTTAAGTTTATGAATATCGTTTTCAATCAATGCACTTTATATAAGTAAACAAAGGACACATTTGAAAAAGATGAGTAGGTACTATGCGTGCATTTTAACGCCGTAGCGCATAGTCTATTGACGGAAAAATAAGAGTTTTGATTTAATAAAATGTACGGTGCCCGTGAAGTGACATGTGATACTTTTTTTTTATTTCGTAATTACGAAATACATTCGTAAAAACGAAATAACATTTCGTTAAAACGAAATAACACGTAAAAACGAAATAACATTTCGTAAAAACGAAATAACATTTCGTAAAAACTTCGATTTTACGAAATATATTTAATTCGTTTTTACGAAATCTTATTTCGTTTATACGAAATGTATTTCGTAATTACGAAATAAAAAAATGTATCACATGTCACTTCACGGGCACCGTAAATATGAAATGTGGACAACTCACCAAAATTGAAACAGTATTTGATAGTGAACGTTTCACTAAATCTTGTATATCAAACTGTTTTCCGTCCTTTATTTCAATCGCCTTGATGAAATTATGGATCTCTGATGCAAATAATTCTTCAAACGCTGAAATCCCATTTCCGAAACTATGGAAAGCTTGAACAAGCTCTTTTTTCGTGTTCTTATGGAAAAAAGCTGAACCACTTGGTGTTGAACCAACAGTTTGACTGTGAATTAAAAAATGTTCTCCGTAAAAAGCCCCAGGTCTGTCGTTAAATATATGTTTAAATTTATTGTCGGCAAGCGCTTTTTTAATTAATTCTTCGCTATTCAATACAACAACATGTTCGTGTAGCATTTTTACACAAAACATATCTCCAAAGGTTTGAGCATAATCCAGAAATTTTCTATGCATATTTTCATGTCCGATTTCAAGTACACATCCGATAAAAGGTAGGCCCCTAGGGCCTGCTATGGTCATTTTCACCTTGCTTCGTTTTCCCAACAAAATGAAAACTACTATCACCATAAAAGTGCACAGTAAAGCTACCGACAACATAATTATTTTAATCTGAAGGAATATTCGTCCTGATACATTTAATGATTTAAGTGATATCTTATGATCCTCTATGGTTGAACACACCATCAACTCTTAATAAAAATTATGAGACAATTCTGATTTTCCTAACTTGTACGGTACCCCTGTCCCACGTTCATATCGTCACCACTAATTTTAAACTACATTCAAGTTAATACATTCCATCATATTGTGCTCAGTTACGCATAACGATAAATTGTGAATATGAACGCCAAACTGAATATGAGACTACAAAACTTATTTTGTTGATTCAAATACATTGTATGTCAGTTATTGGATTCAATGTTTCATTTTAAAGTTATATAAAAACATTAGGATGAATCTTACCGTTCACTGTCAAATGGGGACCGTAATAAAGGATGCTTGAGGTGATTTTCTCATAATTTCAAATCGAACAAACCATACGCCAGGATAAGGTGAGTTTGTTTAGCTAGTAGCAACATCTAGCTTCACAATTGTTAATGGGTTAAAATGATCCTTGTTTTGCTACATTGTTTCATAAAACAAACAAATAGACCACAGTCTATACTACATATACCACACGTTCTTAAACTTACCGGTAAAATTAATTTTAGTAAAATATTGCAGTACGTTATTAATATCCTAAGTTTAAAGCTTAGATCTATAAAATCCTTGTAATGTCTGACCTTTTCGTTAAGCACAAGACTTGTTTGTAAAATATGTATGCCCCTTCTGATGCAGCTAGTATTATGAAAAAAGTTTAACAATCCAAGGACCCGGTTTAAAGTAGTCACTGTGAAAAAATACTTGTTTTTGGCCCTAAAAATACAATTTTTGACCTTTGACTTGCTGACCTCAAAATCAATAAAGGTCATCTGCTTGTCATAACCTACCTTCATATCAAGTTTCAAGATGCTAGGCCAACCCGTTCTTAAGTTATGGTCAAGAAACCGTTTAACTATCCCAGGTCACTGTGGCCTTTGACCTACTGACCTCAAAATTAATAGGGGTCATTTGTTGGTAATGACCAACATCAACATCAGGTTTCAACAGGTTAGTTTCACGTTTTCTCAAGTTATTGTCCGGAAACAATTCTACAATTCCAGGTCACTGTAACATTTACCTTTAACATACTGACCTCAAAATCAATAGGGGTCATTTACAACTCTTGACCAACCTCTACATTAATTTTCAAGATGCTTGGCCCAAGCGTTCGCGAGTGATCGTCCGGAAATCGTTTTGCTATTCCCTGTCACTCTGACATTGACCTTTGACCTACTGACCTCAAAATTCATAGGGGTCATCTACTGGTCATGACCAACCTCCGAGTTAACGTCCGGAAACTGTTGTTCTACCGACCGACATGTGCAGCAAAGCAATATACCGACGCTTCTTCGAAAGGGGGGTGCATATTAAAGTCATAATAACTTATTAATAATCAGTTGGAAATGAAAATTCATTGTACATGTGTAAAGTAAAAACGGAATGGTAGCATATTCATTTTTCTTAGCACTCTACAGCCAGTGTATCTGTAGGTCGATAAGAATTTCTGTAAATCTATGATATTACATTTGCAAAAACAGTAAAAGAGCATTGATTAAGATTCTTTCCATATTCCATGGGAGTAAATTCTGATATTGCATCTATTGAGTCGTAATTAGCGTTAAGACAGACACTCACAATAACCTACATTTAGTAATGCACATACTTTCGTACATATTTTCAAATTTAGTTTGAACAACCCGGATCTATCAAATTTGAGATATAATATCGTCGAAACCGCAATTTGTTATGCAAGAAAAAGCCATGAAAAGTGACCTTAATGTTAAATGCATGTGAGCTATTTGCAACTACTTATTTTTGCAATTCATTTGCCAGAAAATTGCGAGGCTTTTAAGTGTTTTGTTTGGGATTCGGTTAACTTCAAGCTTCAATAGCTTGCAAAATTTATAATTCACATCAATTCTCATGATGAGATTTCTTCTGTATGTTCAGCGCTTGGTTGAATATATTAATATTTTACCTTTGCCAGCCAGACGCATCACATTACCGTTTTCATAACTGTGTATTATTTGTATACAAAATTTGCATGTAAAAAAACTATATAGTTCAACAGCATTAAGCGAACGATAAATGCAGAGAACGTTTTAGTATCGCCTTAATTTCTGGTGTTAGACGAAAGTTTATTTGAATCTTGATTATTGTACAGGCATCTAAAACAATGACAAGGATAGATAGAAGATCGGGAGAAGGATTTGCTTCTCGGTGCGTTGCAAGGTTTCCAAGACAGTTGCAACCATATCTGAAGATCTTAAGGCTGCATGATCCAACATGTAAGTCCTGCTTTTATTCCGATCACAGCTTAACTTATTATATTAAAACAAGTTTCTAGGTTGCTTCAAGTCTTTAATTTTATGTTTCCTAATTCTAAGACGCCTTTTTCGAAATTGACATTCTTTGTAATCATAGCATTTGTTTCGAACTTGTTTTATTTTACGGTGTTGTTTTATCGAGAAAATGACTGTTGATGCATTATTTTACTGCTTATTTACGTGTATAATTCGATCAGAATTGATTTAGATATAAAGTACTGAATAAATTAAGTGAATTTGATATAAAGTTCTGAATAAATCAAATGCATTTGTACTTTATATATTGAGTTTAATATTATGTAAAATATGGCCCTAGATATTTTACTCCTAAAGACTGTTTTCATTGGTATGCATGTGATATGTAACACATTTTAGCTCGCCTAGGCCAGTGACTCAGGGTGAGCTTTTAAGATCTGAGAATGTCTGTCCGTTCATACGCCTGTCCGTTGTACTTTATCCACAATTGATTCGAATGATTTCTCATAAACCACATCATGGAATGTCATCACATTTGGCCAGAAGCATCATGGCATTAAGCTCTCTTAAGTTTGTTCAAATGTTTCCGGTTGGTCTCCAGAGCTAAAAATGAAAAAATGTGAAAATCTTCTCCAAAATTCTTCAAAAGTTTACATTTTATTAATTATGTTTAGAAGGCACGGCCTTCTAAATTTCTAACCAAACCAAGCAAAGCAAAAGCCTGTGATAATGAATACAAAGGGAAATAGGTCATGGAATATAATAACAATTTTAATAAGACTTAACGCCTGCGCGTTATACTTTTATTACGCTTAACTCGAGCACATCACTTTAATCATGGCACCCATGATGGTGATTATTCACAACAGTTTGTAAATTGTCTATGAACGACAGGGTTTTGTTTGGGTCAACGAAAATACAAGTCTGGGTACGTAACTAAACTAAATTAATGTGGTATCATATAAAACAGTGTACCTATAACTACACAGTAACTTGAAGAACTACCAACTAGCTATGCCTGGATAAACACTTTTCCACAATGAAACAATTAGCGGTTTCCAGCCCACTTCACCAGCTTAATCTGGAGTTTATTTGCCTGTTCAAAAATATTTATTTAACTCTTTCGAACAACTCCTTATTAACCAATATGCGAAAGTGGCCTTACAATGAAATCAATTTTTAAAATAGTCGAGAACTAAAAGCTTATATATACATATATATAGCTTCGAATATATAGAATAGTTACGTTCTTATTCGGAGTCGTTTATGTCATGAAGTTGAAATTAAATATATGGAATGGATCTGTTCTTTTATTGGATCAGTTGTTTATGGTGAAGATATTAAGTCAATCTTTTATATCATGAAGTCGAAATTGAGACTTATATAACTTATGTCCATATAAAACAGCCACAGTGTTCCATACAAATGTATTTATTTTGTTGTTTATAGTGAATCTAATGGTATATTGGCCGACTGCGTGGAGTATAGAATTATCTTCGTCTACAAGACACAGTCCTCACTTATATCTTCAAGTTGTCTTCTTTCTGGAATCCTTCATTCTTCATGGAGCAGGCCTCATTGTTAATGACATGTTTGACAGGTCTATTGACAGTAAGGTTGGTTCTTGAACTTGTTTTATACATAGTTCCCGCGTCTACAATATTACCTCCCTTGCTCTGAATTGTCAGCCATTTTGTTTGGCAACTTTCCTCATAGTTAATAGGGAAAATCTACTTTATCGATCATACTATAGCCAGATTCATAAACATTGTTGATATTAACTGTTTTAAGTCCAGAAAGAAAAGAGGATGTGTGTCGTTACCGTTACAGTTCTTGTCTTTAACTCTTGCCTTAAATGAATTTTTTGATTGGACTTATTCACCTTAATAAATGTTTAAAGGGACATGCCCTTCATCTAACAGATTATATTCTCGAAACATATATAATGAATTTAATGAACGTGAAATGATAAATAAATGCAATTTTTATGAACATATGGCAAAAATTGCCCTATTTTACCACAATTAAACAATACAGAAGCCTTCTGTAATACATCGCTATCCACCCTTTAATTGTACAACATCATCTTTACATAAATTATTGAATGGTTTACGGTTTTGCAACATGTTTTAAAACGCTGATTTGATCGATAATGACAGGAATACATAGCTTAAACTTTTAGGTCAAGTCTTAGTTATACTTCTGAACATTCTATTATTTATGATTTCAGAGGTTATTTAGTTTGATATTTGTTATAAGCTATGAACGAAAGTTGTTAACATAATAGTTAGCAGATCAGGAACGGGTAGGACTTACATGTGTTAAACCTGGTCATGAGTCCTCTATTTGCAAAAGCAATATCGCGTGCCGCAAGATAGGTAATACTACATTAAGTACAGGTGTACCAATCAGCTTGCATCAATTTGCGTTATCATAGTAATGTTTATGAATTGTTAAAAAAATACGATGATAGGTTTGGTTACCATGATTTTAATGTAAGATAACATCTGTATCACATTTTTATGACCTCTGTTTATTCATCTGTGAATATGAGACCATAAAGTAAAGTGTCATTAACTGTATTAATCACGAATTGAACTCAATGTTTATTTAAAGGTCAATCTAGGAAACAAAATCAAATATACTTTAAAAAACAGAGAATAAGTTATTTTTAATAAAAAAGAACGTTGGTATGTAGAAATTCTAAATAAACCACAGTACATATACAATTATTTTTCTAGCATTATGAAGAAAGTTAAAAAGACCTGGGTAGTCATTTTGTCAAATCACTGAGATTTCAACATAATACACATACTTTTCTTTGTGTTCCAAATACTTTTTGTAAATTTTAAGCTGACAATCTTCATTATTTAGTGCCTTGCATAAGGTTATGTACTTGCCATTGAAATAACTGTCACTTAATTTTCGCTTAGTAGTGGACCTTTAATGCTCTTAAAGTATGCGACACAGTTTCGTTTCATTACTCAAGACCTCGCAGCAAAAATATTTATTTTTAACTTTTGTAAACAAATCTATGACATTATTATAGGAAAAAGTTCATCTCTCAAACTCATATTCTTAATGGTGTTCATTAAAACAATAATTGAAAGTTACCCAAATAAAGTTGGTCAAAAATGTGTTTGAGTTTTACCCATAGGTAGACAGGACGAAACATCGACCGTTGTTAACGAAAGACTTCTCACTGAAACAAGCTGGGTGTTTACTCTTTCTAACTCTATCACTTGGTGTAGGGCTACTACTACAGTTTGACAGAAAATGGTAAAGTTTTATTACTATTAAATAAAACATTTGTCATGAAATGATGTTATTGGAGTCAGCGATCCGAAAAACACACAATCATTCAGTGTGTATTTACTTCACTATTCCAGCCAAATAACAGACAATAATTATCTGTATATAGATTGGCTTATTTCATCTATGTTGAGCAATAAACATATTTGATTCTATTTAAACACATATTTAATTATCAGTAACTAACAGCTATTCTGCAGAGATAACTGCTATGATAATTATGTCATTGTGTGTTTACTTTACTCTGTTATGTTCTGTTTGTAATCAGTGTGTGCAATTGTCATTTTGTTATTATGTCTAGTCTGATAATTGGTATTTACCATTCGGTTGGTATATTTTAGGAACAATTAATATAGCTAAAGCGTGATGCACAGGTTCACTGCATTTTATCTTTACCTCTCAATGAGTTGTTAGTTATAACATGACTCCTTGAACTTTGCTAATCTCTAGTAGATGTATTAGTAATGTCTCTTTCAAGCCTATGGTTACTTCTACCATGCGCAGCCTGTTCAACAGCATATCCGATTTCGAAGCGATATATGTACTTTCCAGAAGTTGTTCTAGGTAAGCACATAGAATTGCATCAAAGCAGTATATTCCATTTACATGTATCTCAGTGTTGGAATGGTGTTTACTCGTACTAATTTCACTGCCCAAAAGGATACTTCATGGTAGCTTCTATCTATTCTTTGGTTCAAAGTTCAAATTCTTCTCTTTATTTTTGCTTTATAAACTAAATTTATTCTCCAAAACGACGATTCACCGGAATTATTTGACAGGGATCATAAAGACCCCAGAATTAGCGTCCTCTCTAAGGTTTGGTCAACGTTCACGTGGAAAATATCGTTAAATTTGTTAATGAGTTTCTGATTAAATTCACTAAAAGCATGCGCTTCAGAGACTTTTATGTAAATCTTTCACAGAAACATAACTAACTTTCAGTCACAAAAATAGTGAATTTAATCAGAAACCCATTCTGTAACTGGGCTAAACATAATGTCAACAGACTTAAATTGTATGAAATTATTTGATTTTCTCATTATAAATTTGTTGCAACATTTGAATAACATTTTTTTCCTTTCCTCATGGACATTGCAAAATGCTATGAAGGACAAAATGCAAGCAATGTTCGTGAAATGTGTTTGTCAACATATTTCGGTTAACACCATTGTCATTGCACGATATTTTACTTCAACAATATTCAATGTAACTGTACTTGTATAAAATAGCCTTAAATTTTAACAATATCTGTACATGTAAGATATGAAAAAGATGTAATATTGACATTAAATTATTTATTCATTCCATTTTATTTCTTTTAATTCAAGGTATTAGTTGCAGTTTTTCTGTGTTCATTGCATGGATTGCTACCAAAGGCGTGTTCAATTTGCATGCATTACCTTTGTATATCTGTGGAGTTCTGTATTGGACTGTTTCGTACACCATCTACAATAGTCAGGTAAGCATATTCTAGTTCAGCATAGTCAATATGTTTATTCCAAAATACAAAATGTTTTTTAAGGCAACGAACAATTTTAGAGAAAAATATGTATGTGTCGTATCTGTCACTGATAATTCAAATCATATCCTCACAAACTGAATGAATTTCATAAGCGTGTCGATTGTGCCATCTTTATTTTTCTAACCTTGCTCTTGTTTTATTCTCACAGGATAAAAATGTCGATGTAAAAATTGGTGTAAAATCAGCAACTTTGAAGTTTGGTGATCGGACAAAACTATGGTTGTGGCGCTTAAGTGCTATATTTCTTATCGGTCTTATATTTGTTGGTTATATTTGCGAACAAACGTGTCCTTTCTACTTCTCTCTCCTCATTACAGCGGCAGTCATATCACGAAAGGTAAACTCATTAACATTATAAGTATTAATGAATTGATACCAATACATAGGTGGTCTTTAAAACTCATGTCTGTCTGCTAGGTAACATTTTAATTGTGGTTATATGTGTAAGTAAGCAGCAGTATGAACATTATGTACTTTACTCTTCTAACATGGAGCTGGCACAAACATTAGTTAATTTACATAGCATTGAACGAAAGCATGGTGTGACTAAGTAATTCTGTTGCTAATTTGTCTCTAACTCAAGAAATTTTATCTATTTATTAGGTATATTTTGTCGACCTAGATGATCCACTTTCTTGTTATGAACACTACTCATTCTCTGCAGTTGGATTAACAGTACTTTTGGGAATAATTATAGGAAATTTTATCAAGTAGATACAAAGCGTGGATGGACATTTGAATTGCAAGAACTGGTACGTCTTCAAAATTGTAGTGACAGAGGTAAAAAGGACAAAAACTCGACTTGAATCTGAATATTATAAAAGTTAATGCACTGTTCTATAATAATTGTGTACAATGTAAAACAGCAATCATTTCATATTTTACAGGCTATTAACCTGATAAACGATAGTGGGATAAAGATATTATTGCAAAATGTCACACTTTCTATAATGGTAGACTTGATGAATGAAATGATATTCTATATACCTTTTGTGTAAAATCCAGTCCGCCGCTGTGGAACACAGTATATCATTTTAGCACTTGTAACTGAATGCAGACACATTATCTTTAATGTAAAATTTTAATGTGACATTGATATTTGTGTGAAAAAGGCATTGAATGCTGTTTAAAGGTAATGTTACAAATATCTACATACAGTGAACCTATTTAAAGGTAATGTTACAAATATCTACATACAGTGAACATTTGAGAAGTTGGTTCATATTTTTGTGCACTTCCTGAAATCGTATCTAAAATTGTATTTTAAATCTAATTTATTGATGTGGGTATTCATTTCTTAGATTTCTAGTAAAAAAAATCAGAGAAATATTGATTTACGAATTTGAAAGCAAGTTGGATTTATGCCATTAAAATTTCTAACGACTTCGGATATAGCGAAATTCTGGTTATAAGGAACGACTTTTCTGGGCCCGATTTTTTTTAGTCATGGCAAAATGTTTATATAACTCTTACATTGTTATAATATTTATTTTCACAAGTTTGATGTATGGAATCTTCTTTGTTGATGGTAGGACAAGATGTTACAACCAGATACATGAAGTCCTATTTGCTATAATTGTTGATTAAATAATGTCTTGACTTTTGTTTTGCTTTTGTTACTTTGGCTCCAGAAAAAGCAGCTAATGTAAGTTAAAGTGTTTGTTTATTATAGTGTCACCCCTACTTAAAGGGCCAGCCATATCTGACTTATGAGACACCTTCTTTCTGAGCACATTTACCTCCCGAATCCTATCCGTTTGATGCCAGGCACCTGGCAAGTAGACATACGGTAACCATTTTTTTAACTAGCTGGTGGCTCATCAACCGGCGATATCAGAACGGACCCCTGCTGGGATTCGAACCTTCTATCTCCCGCTCCAAAGGTGAATAAAGCACAAGACACCATATAAAGCTAACATCGATAGCAACGAAAATGGACAGTTAAAACCAGTCCGATTGATCCCCAAATATCCAATACATGACATGCATTAGGCCACACCACATTAATAAGTTGGTCATCGGATTCGCTCGTTTCAATTTTCATAAAACCCATGAAAGAAAATAATAAAAGTCAACTGACTTCTTTAAAATAATTACTTAAGCTAACCTGATTCCAAATGTATTTCATTTTGAAAGTTTTGGAAGCTTAAGGTTCTATTTAATCATATATCGGAATATTAAAATCATACTAAAATATCAGTTATTATTTTTCGCATGGAGCCAATTCAATTAAACAAATATTATCATTTTATTATTTGCTTTATATCGCTCGCTCGCTCATTCCAAGATTTTTGTAGAAATTCCGATGACCAACTAATCAAGTTGATGTAGCCTTATTAGCATTAAGTAAAATGATACAAATACATTATACAAAATGACCGATTTCTCAGCTAATGAGTAAGATGTAATATGCATTGCAAAAAGTTAAATTTCACCAGTATGTCGCCGATTTTATAATTTTATCTTATTAATATGTGTATTTTATGTACATATTCATTAGCGGGAAAGACAGGTTTGTTTCACTATACTTTGTAATTTGTAAACAAAACAAAGAGTAAGCAAAACGGTAGTGCGGTGGCCGAGTGGTTAACGCTCTGGGCTACCAATTCGGATCCAGGCCGGGCCACTGGAAATTTTAGAAACAATTTTCAGTGTTTCCCACCCATTTAGATATGAACTGGTATTAAACTCAGAGGTTTTCTCTATCACGTGTATCGGGGCTATTCACAACCAAGGGGTCAGTTCGTAAAAGAGCTAGGGTCTGGTACCAGGATTCCCTTGTATCTACATCTGTCTCTCTTTAACCTGCACCTGTGAGGAGTCTTGGTAAGTTCACCCAGGGAGAAGTTTCAGGGTCGGCCGGGACTTACAAAAATATTCAAAGAAAAAAAAGAGTAAGCAAGATATTTTGAAACTCTGCAACGTTTTTATTATAATAAAGGTAGATTGATTTCTGATTTCTTCTTTCTTCTGAAACTACATGTTTCTTTATAGTAAAACAATGACTGTTTTCATTTCAATCAGTGTGGTTCCACTTCTAAATTATATTATATAGTGAATCCATGTCAATGGGTAAAAACTAGGACAGTGTAAATTACATAATATTTAAATGGCTGAAAAAAAATCCTAGCCTTCACAGTAACTGTTAAAGATTAAAATAGTGGCAATATATAACATTTGCTCATTTCATTTTCTCTAAATTTCAAAAATTCATAAAGTTCGCTATCATGTCTGTCTTATATTGAAAAGTATGGGCGTAATCTCTATAGAAAATGCAGACAAACTCAAAAGCTCGCGAAAAGATAGAAAATTTCAAAAATCAAATCGCAAAATCAGCAACTTGCAAGTATAAGACAGTTTACTTTAACATGTCTGTAATAGTTCTACTTCAGATTTCTGAACAAATACACGTGTAATTTTGCATTCCATGCGTCAAAAGTTTAGCCATAATAAGCAAACGAAATTTACAGAAATATAGAATTGTGCTAACATTGCCGAAATCTCATTAACACGATTTACCGAATATCAGTAAAAATGGTACTAGGATATTTATCGGTAAAGCAAAACCTATCAGTCAAAGAACACACGATCCGGATCATATTCCCAACCCTTTTGATTTTTCAATGCATCGACATTCATTTATCAATAACCGTTTTGTAGTTTCACTGTGGTTCTCCATGGAATAATATGTGTCAAGTTATCAATACTGTCATCATATTATCAATCATATTACCACCTTCTTTCATTCCTTATGCACTTGCTTCATGATGGAGATATGCCATAGAGAACAATTATTTTCTTAAACTGACAGACAATGATATCAGAATTATAGACAATTAAGATGAAATACCTATAAAAATTTCGATTGATTAATTCATGTCAATTAAGATGAAATGCCTCTAAACTACAAATTTGTACATAATTAAGACGAAATGCCTATAAATTATCAATGCGTGCATCCAAAATTAATGTCAAAACCAGTATCGCTTATCACAAGATAAACAAATTTAGGCAGAGACAGACAAAACAAAACACGTACTGAAAAGACCATTTTGCTATTCACTTTTGAATTTGAATTTACTTCGTCATAAGGTGTTTTTTAAAGTTCTATCTATTCTTTCTGGTAATTAATAAGTCAGTACTGTTTTTGCTACTTAAACGAAACGAAACAAAATTGCAACGAAAAGTTTGATATTTATGTCCCTGTATATGAACCACTACATTATAATGAATTCACGAACAAACTGACGACAGAACTGTTTTCAAAATACTCTAAAATAATTGTAGCGTATATCTTACTTTCAAATTTTGTCTCATCTTCACAAAAATGTGTTTTCAGAAAGCAGTTTATAATTTTGCAGTATCATTAACATCTTATTTGGTAGCATAAAAGCTACAAGTTATCTTAAATCCAAAGTGATCTATGGGCTTTAAGTCATGGACATATGATTATGATTCCAAAGTACAGAAACTTTGACAAGTTAATACTCTCTAAAACATGTATTAGGATTGCGATACGAAAACTGATTTATAGCTTGTGTATTGTCAAATAATCTCATTAAAAACTCAAAATGCGACTGTAGTGAATTGATGAATATAATTTTGATTGCTGGTTTACTATTTATTGAAACTTTAAGGCACTATTTTACATGAACATGTCGTTTATTGGATCCTCGGCAAAATAAATAATTTCCTTATTCCTTTTAAATACCTACAGCTGAATGTCGTCGGCATAACATCGATCTGCACATATTTTAAAACATAACGAAACCTATAAGTGACAGTCTAAAAGATGAAAAAACTGCTAGAATATTTTCTCTGTAACTCGGATCATGCAAGTGGTAAAATCATCTCAAATAATCGTTGTCAAACAAAAATTCTGAATAAACAATTCCTACAACATTGGTTCCGTGATAGGTTATTTCTCATGATACCTCTCATGAGCTTTTACAACATCATAAATGTTATAGAATTTTTACAACCGACTATACATATGTATCTCGTTAGTCTCCCGCAAAACCCACGCCAACTCGGTCTACTTTAAGTACTCCTCATACAAACACATACACCATTTAATCAGCCGGTAGAGCACGAGACTTGTAATCTCGGGGTAGCGGAAAAGATTCCCGGGGCTGACCAACTAAAATTACTAACAGTCTTTCGGGTGAGACTTTAACCGAAGCCATGGGTGGGTGCTATACACTTAAGGGAACTTCTAACGCTACCTTTCAATATTTTTGAATATCTCAGAAACTGTACAAGATATCTTAATCAAATCTTCACAACATGTGGACTGTTGTCTTTCACTGCTAGTGAACTAATACATTATTTGGTGGTTACGTAAATACTCATTTACCGCACGTGTAATGTACGCTACCCTCGAAATCAAAAATCGCAAAAAATGAACAACGCATTTCACAGGTTTAAAATCAATATTTTAATCAGTTTTTCCATCTCTACATTGTTTAACAATAGTAAATTCATAAAATATTAAAAATAAAATCACAAACTCAAATTCCTTTAAACAACGGCAACAATATTATAAAGCGCAAACCAAAAAAGCTGCACAAATTCACATACAATTAGACCAACAATTTGAGCCCTTTGCTGTATAGATATGCTAGCCGTTTTCCTAACTCAGATTTCAACATGTATAAAATGATGATTAAAGTAATTATAATAACCTGTGATCTGAATTGTGCTAGCGATCATCCACAGATTCCACGTGCAGAATGGTTTAATTTTCGGACAGTTTAGGAAGTGTCATAACAGCATAACGGCACCCTTAACCAGAATAATCAGGCGCTCTAATTAATGGTTATTGTCTTCCCAGCAACATCGTTTTCGAAAACATGTACAATATTGTCACCTTATCTGGTATTCAGTCAATGAAGAATGAAACATTTAAGTCCGAGAAAAAATTTAATGTGACCGCACACATGGCCCAGTAGCAGTGACTTTTATACGTGCATTCTGTCCAATTAACACATTGCAAAAACAGCAAATTTTGCGACTTTTGATTTTGGGGGTTATTATCTTTGAGCGAGTGTAGTTTAATAACCGATTAGTAGTTTGCAATAAAAATTATACAAAAACTTGTCTAATATACTATTTATTATTCGTGTGAATTTTCATGTAAATTCTTGCAGTAGTTTTCAAAATAATGAATAAAGACTTAAGGTAGCGTTAGAAGTTCCCTTAAGTGTATACACCAGGCATTTTAAAGAGCCAGAGGTGTCTCTGGAATTGGGACGCTTTCCAAACCTTAATTAACTAACCTTTTCTGGGGGCGTTGGTCATGTGTGAAACCGGCACCAACGATAACACCCTTACATACGATACATACACCACAGACCTATGGAATAGGTTTCCCTCGCATATTGCAACCATGCCTGATCTTGAAACATATTCAAGCAGCTCAGTTATTAATTATGAATTAATAACTATACTGCAGTGTTTTTAAATGTTTTACTCTTTTAAACAATTTTAATGGTCTTGCTTCTAACTAGAACTAGATGGGTGTTCAGTAGAACACTTGTGTCGCCTGAAGTACCTTTGTCAGAATAACCAATTTTTGCAAGCAAAAAAAGGGGCATAACAGTTATTATATTAAAAATTTGGCGGCAATCTTTTGTCATAAGAATACAATTATAAAGTTTGCAAGAAGTTTAATGGAAGTTTAGCCAACGTTAATTTTTGTGACGGTTTTACCGACGGACGGACAATTTTAGTAATCTTGCTTCTCCTAACTAGATAAAAACTATCTTGCAGTTATTTCATTTTACCTTCATGAATACCGAGCGTGCTCACTGTCCATAATACCGCCCCCCCCCCCACCCCCCCCCCTTTTCTAATTTCACCACCTTACTTAAAATAAAAAAAAAAAAAAAAAAAATAAAAAAATTTTTTTAATTTTTTAATACACTCTTTTTTTTACTGTTCGTGTATACGGGTTTGGATTGATTTTTTTCAAAATGGGTGTTTTGGTAAATTAGTTTTTGTTTGGGGGGGGGGGTAGTATTTGGGGCCCGGCCGAGAATGAGATAGATATCTTACGGATACGGTACGGGCAGCAAAAAACACATAATTTTAGTTACTTCCCTCGGGTGTCAAAGGTCATGTTTATCATGGGCATATTAAATTATTAATAATTATGTCAACAAAAATGATACAGTCGGAAGACCAAGTTCCACTTTTAGGCAGCACAACCTCAAGTGCTAGGCAGGAGCCACCTAAAGGTAAAGTAGGAATGATACATATGAAACCAAATATTGAGAGAACAAAACGAACAGAGTAAATTTCGGATATGCATCTGCAGACGGATATAAGGTAACCGTTTGGTGGGAAAAAACTGATGCTCGACGAGAGAATGAGGTCGGGTAATCCTGCATGATAAGCGGACATTCTACCACACGTTTTGAAAAGCTTTACTGTACATACAGCGAATATATTATAAATATGGCCGTAAAATAGTAAGGCCTTTTGTAATTAGTCACAGCCACCTGGTCACATGAACAGATGAAATGATGAAGTTTGGACCCTCCACCATGACCCGCACCTGCAATTCTAAATCTAATATCACAATGTAAAATAGTAAACAGTCAGGGGTGTAACTTGTTTAAGTTATTTTAGATAAATTCTACAAGTTATATTTTTCTTTTATTCATCACTCACCTAATCACTTCTTTAAGTTATTTCTCAGTCATGGTCACTTATTCAAGTTATTTTCGTCCAAACAGTACAAAGATTTAACATAATTTTTTCACAAGGATATCAATTTTCTGGGAAGTTACACATTTTTTTTCTATTTCTTTGATCATTGAACTTCAAGATTATGACATAAAATATGTTACGCCACGACAAAACCTTCTTACGCAAGGGCTTTGAAGTAGGACATTTTTCAGGTCATCTGTTAGACAATTTTGGCAATAAATCCATTATGTCTTATTGAAAAGTCATTACTGTCAGCTATAAAGAAAGAACCTGCATTTCTTTCTCTTATCTAAAGGAGCAGAGGAAGAGAAAAAGAAAACGAGGGACCGCGTGTTCATACCCAATACTAAGGAGAATCTTCAGCAAAGGAAGAACACAACAAAAGTTCAAAATCACTACAGAAGATTCAAAAAACTACAAGCACCCTGCGAAAAAACTCCTAGCAGAGGATACAAAAAAATAAATAAGCAAGATGAACCGACCGTGCATGTGAGTTTGTGCCTTCTTACTGTGGGAGGAAACCACAGAGCTCTTGAAAAACCACCGTCCACTGTGACCCCTACCATCTCATCTATCCAGTCTGGGTCAAACCAGGTGCATTGGGACTCTAAGCACACTTGCTCCTTCACTCTGGACAGCACCGTGTAACTTACAAAATAGAGAATCAATGTTCAAACAAAAGTTACCAGATACAATTTTTTTTTTGTCAGGTGTTCTGAAATCCATTGCCCAGCTCATTCAGTTTAGCCTTAAGGTAACAAGATCTGCCAACCTGACTTGTCTGTGGACAAGCAAAAAATCTAGAAAGATATTCACTAATCGGACAAACTGATCGCCTGTATAGTAAACAAGTGACCACTTAATGCATTCCTTGACTGTTTGAATCAATGATTTTTCTATTTATTTCAGGCTGGGGTTACAGGCATTTGTTGGCTTTTATGGCCTTCCTTGGGTTTTTCAATGTTTACTGTATGAGAGTGAACCTCAGTGTGGCTATGGTGGACATGGTCAAGCAACAACACAAAGATGAGCAAAACTCAAGTGACCAGTGCCCTGACCATTCACTGAACAGTACAAAGAGTAACGTATGTAACGCAGTCTAAACTTGTCCCCGAATCTTCAAAACATTTATTTTAAAAAGTCAGTATGAATGATTTATCCCCTATTTACTGGCTATTACTTTTATTAACATATATACATGTAAGTATAGACTTTTAAGTGATCTAATATGGGTTTTTATTCTAAGGGTTTAAGGCTTGGTTCAACAGCATTATGTTCCATCATCATGTTATACACATTGTGGTCAGTTTGTCTAACTAATGGTCTAACTCTTGGGGCGGACCATCTGTAAAAGTAAGAGTTAGATTGGTAGAGAGCGTATTGGTTCATAGTGACTTGTAAAGATCTTTTTAGGTATACAGTTTATCAATCAAAGTACATCACTATTTTCAATTCTATAAAATTAGTGCTTGCCGTACTTTCTGGACAATATGCCACTTCCACTGTATTGGCCGCACCCCTATATTTTTACAATTGTAGAAACAAAAAATGAACGTATAGGCCGCTCCGGCATATTGGCCACAGCCAATACACTGAATATGGTGCATTATACACTGGCATTTACTGGCATTCTTTTTATATGACAGATAGGATATGATTAATCACTCTCACTAATCTGCTGATATAGGGTTGTATAATGGTAGTTAATTGACCCATGATGGCTAAATGGTTTGGAAAGCATTGGTGAACTGTTTTCAAACAGCGTATAAACCTAAAATTCTCTCTCTGTGCACTAAATATGTTTTATGCTGCTAGAAACTATTAATTTTTAAAATAAAAAGGTCATATAAGCCGCTTCCCCACATAGGCCGCATCTTCGAAAATTCATCTTGTTTATACATATAGGACGTGGCCTACTGTCCTGAAATTACTGGACTCCTTGAGTTGATCAAATATAAGTTCATAATTGTGAGGAGATAGTTATGTTTGTATAAAATGTACTTGGTCACTTTTTGGTACCCGGTTCATAGCCATCTGCTTTCAGCACTTTGTAGCTAGTGTGGTTTTGGCCTATAAGACATCATCTGAACGCACTGGTCCTGTACATGTATATAAGCAGCAGTTTACAGTATCCAGGCTGTTGCTAAGCAACTCTTTAGTAGCTTGTACATGAATTTGTTCATATCATGTACTATCTTAATTCATGTACATGTACATCCTGTTGTAAAAAGATTACTCCATGAAACCAGCATGAATTAATTTCACCACTTATTTCTGTTTCTCATGATGTAGTGCATGATTTCTTGTTGCCATGGTTTCAGGATGGAGAGTTTGATTGGAGCACAGATCTTCAGGATTACATTCTAGGAACTTTTTTCTATGGTTACATTATAACCCAGGTGCCTGGGGGATGGATGGCAGAAAAGTTTGGAGCCAAGTGGCTGTTTGGGCTTGGGGTGTTGTGTACGGCAGTGCTCACACTTGTGACCCCAATAGCAGCAAGGCTCCATGTAGGAGTTTTCATTGCAGTCAGAGTGCTGGAAGGTTTTGGAGAGGTTGGTATATTTTTTGCTAACTAAAGTTTAAAGAACATACTTTTATCAATATTTCTTGCAGCAGTGTAGGGGAGACTTTGGCACTCTGAGACAATAAGATTTTAAAATCTATGTGGTACTTTGCTTCAATCCCTTTTGCACTGAAGCCTGGTTTTGTCAAGCTTTTCCCTCACAAAAGTTTCTTGGCGTGAATATTGTTTTCTGTTTCTTTCACCTTTCATAATATCCAGTGTGACATCAGTTATAAACAATCAGAAGTTACTAATTTATGATAAAAACTTGAAAGGTGATTTCGGGGACCAAACATTATGAAGTTTTATTGTGCAACTACAGTTTCTGTATATCAGAAATGTAGAATGAAAACACAACACAATTCAACATAATATTATTGATTTAAATACTACAATGCAAGTGAGATTGTTTTATAAATGTTGTGCAATCACAGAAATATTGAAGCTATTGACATTGAAATATGCAAAATTTAATGTTAGGCATACAGGAAGGAAATCTCTTGGACAGACGAGAGAATGAGGTTTTAAACAATCAGAAGACATTACTTTATGTCATCGTGAATGTGAAAGAAGTTTAGACTAGTAATATCTGGAGAAGGAAAATCATCTGTTGTGTCCTGTGTTTAAAATCTTAATTTACATGCTGAAAAACCTGTGTTTTTGATTGATTTACTTCGAAATATTTCTTAGAGCCTGGAATCTTATCATGCATGTAGACAAATTTTTAGTGATAAAATACAGTACTTGGGTGCTGCACACAACACCCTTAACCTCTTACTCCCTCAGTTTTCAATGCATTTTTTATGTTTTTTTATTCTTCATTTTCTAAACAATCTGTAGGCCCAGGCCTGCTATGCCTTATAGTAGCTTCTCCCCTGCTTAAAGTAGTTTTCAAGTTATTAATTTATTTAAAATGTGATTTAGTACAAGCGTGACAAGTAGTATAGATTTTATCAGTTATTGCATAATGTAACAAAATATTGAACAGCATGACCTTACTGTTAATGCGGTTATCTGTTCACATGAAATCAAACAGTATTATCAGACAGTTTGTGATGAGATTTGGTCCATGTATGATACAGAAGAATTTTGTGATTGGTAAAGACATGGCCTATCATCAGTACATACCTTACCTATTATAGCAGTTTACTATTAATGATAATGGCAAATAAAATAACAGAATCTGATAATTCTGACCCAAGCCCAAACTCTGTCCTGCCCCCGCCCTACCCAAAGCCCATTTTTCTCACTTTGATATGCAGGTCTGTCTCCAGTTTGGTTTTGAATGTTTGCATAACAGTGATAACACTCCAGCTATTTTTATCAAGAAAAAAAGGAAAAGGATTAGTCTTAATTTTTTTCCCCCCCCCAAAAAGGGCTTTTTTTGCATATGCAATCTACGATGTATGTACTTTAATGTTAATATTGTTCTCTACAGGGTGTGACCTTTCCAGCAATGCATGCGATGTGGGGCAAATGGGGACCCCTTTATGAAAGATCTAAACTCACTGGATTCTCTTACGCAGGTTTCACCACACTTTGTTATTCTACTGATTCACAGCATACATTTGCATTTACTAAGATAGTTATGAGATATTCAGTGCCACATGTACATCACTTCTTTTTAACCCAGCTTTGAAAATAAAAACATTTCTACATGTACAGCCATTGTAAAAAAAAGAGAGCAAATTCAAATTGTAGTTGAATTCTACTTTAATTTCAATTGCTTTAAGTGTTCTGTGACAGGTTGTTTATGTATAAGGAAATAGTCCAGTTCAAGCTGTTTAAAGGGATGACTGTTGAAAACTTACTATCTGAATAGGAAATAGTGCAGATCATGATCAGACTGCATTGATGGAATCATTTGCTGTCAGCAGGTCATGGGTTAACACTGGTTTTCTCACTGTGAGGTTCCTTTGAAATTAAAGAATGAAGCAATTCTACTGATTTTGTATATGTCTCAACCTGTCCGGCTTTATCAACACTGCAGTCTCTACCTGTCCAGCTTTAGCAACACTGCAGGCTTCATCTTTCTTGAATATGCTTGGTTGTAATTTCATCTCAATTTTATATGCAAATATTTCAGATTCACAATGTCGACAGCTGCAATGTTTTGTATTAATGAGCAGTCAAAGCTGGTGGTGTGTGTAATATACATTGTTATTTCACAAAGATTTTACTTTCTTATATATCAGGTGCACAGCTTGGAACTGTATTTGCTCTGCCAATCTCTGGTTGGTTATGTGATCAAAAGACCTTTGCAGGGGGTTGGCCATCAGTGTTCTACGTGTTTGGTATGTAGCGTCATATGAAGGCTAGACTAAAAAAAGTGTATTTCCCGTCTCATTGCACATTTTTTTAATGTTTTTTTTCTTTTTTTGCGCTGAAATCACTTTAAACACTTTTTTGTATCATATTCCTATGAAAATTTTAGCTTTGTGAAAAAGTTATGGTTGGTGGGGAGGACGGTTCATTTTTACTTTTTTTTGGCCTAAGCATATTGACAAACAACATAAACCCTGTAGAATTTTAAACCTTAAAGTCTCATGGAACATTCACAAAGCATTTGGCATAGTAGTGCATACTTTTTTCACTGATAAGTTTGATACGTTAACTGTTATTGGGGCTTATTGTACTTTCTTGCTTTAGAAGAAAAAATGTTTTTGCACATGTGTAATGCTGTAACAGGAATGTTTATAAGCGATTAACAACTGCTTACTAAAGCAGACATACATGTAAATAGTGCTTTTTGGTGGACCGACAGTACCTGCATTTAGCTCCGACCTGTATATTTCACCTGAATTATATCCAGTCCTACACTGATACAATTTCTAGATTAACAAAGGTTTTTCAACATTGTTGTATATTAAAATATGAAACGCTCTTACGGTGGGGGGGGGAGGGGGGACAAGAGGGGGGGGGGGGGGGGGGGGGGTGTTTACTATTTATGACGTACCGCGTTTTTAGCCCGGCACGTTGGCGCCGTACATGATGTAAGACTTGGAAGACAGGTATGTTTACAATGGCCCTGTACGGCATTAAATGAAAACGGGTTATAAGGGGGCGTGAATCTCCCCGTTAACACACGTTTTTTCTCCTGTTAAAACACCGGCAAAATGGGCAAAAACAGCACATTTTATGCTAGAATGTATATTAAAGAATCATGATGCTGTGTTTAGTATAGGTTGGTGTTCATTTTGGATGCATTTACAAAAATAGATTGGTCAGATGTTGTTGATGCCTTGTAACCAATTTATTGTACTAAATGTATCAAAATGAACACAAGCCTATTTCATGTTTGAAGTTATTTTCTTGTAAATCAGCATTACTGGTATTCCTCTGTTTATTGACTCAGTATACAGTTATTGATTTACCCAAGTTAAAGTGCAGCTGTTGCACAAAATGAAAATTCAAACAGTAACATGTATTAAATCAATGTTACGAGATGTAGTGATTCAAATACAAGTCCATTGAGACAAAAGATCTAATTACATGCAAGTGAATGACTAACCATTTTTTAACACACGTTAAATCATGGATGTAGATATATCATTTCTATTCTAACATGTCTCATTCTAGCACAGAATGTTGCAGACTATGTGTTTAGATTGATAGTACCTTTCAAAATGGTCAGATTGGTTTATAGTTAAGAATGATGCACAAAACATAGTAGATGCTTAAAAAACATGTAAGAAATAAGTTTTACCAAACTATTTCTGTAATTGACAAATACAAATTAAGATATACATAACCGAAAGGGTAGATTTTTTATTTTTGACTAGGATAGTCAAAAAGATTTTTTACAGATTTTCTCCATGTTCAGTGTGAATGAAACTGTTGTACAGATCATTATTTTTGGGTTTAAACTATGGCAATGTTTATTATTCTAGGAGTATAAATCACTGATTAATGTTTTATTTAAAATCATGATGGTCACTTTGAACGATAATATCACTTTAACAAACAGACTTTTTTTCATTTGCATCTTTTTAAACATCACGTTACCATGAGTAATGTCAAAACACATGTGCTGTACAAGAACTCCCTTCCCTTGTGTGCAAAATGTTGTTACAAAAATGAAACTTACACCTGACATTATACCTAAAGGGTAGCAGCCGTGTAGAGGTTAAGGTGTCAGCTGTTTATCCCAGAGGTTGCGGGTTCGAGCCCCACTGGGGTCATGACCGTACCTCCTCATATGACACCAGTACTGGTTTTTCAGGAAGCGGACTCAAGAGTGACTCAATAAGCTACAAGCTTTCTTCACAATCAAGCTAAAATAAATTAGTATAAACTAAACTAATACATGTTGTAATGAATACAGTCTGGTTGTTACAGAATATAAAATGAATATTATTGATCAACGAACTGTTGTTTTTTTTTCTGCAGGAGGTATTGCATGTTTATGGTTTATTGCCTGGAGCATTCTTGCATATAACACCCCAGCAGATCACCCAAAGATTTCAACAGAAGAGAAAAATTATATAGAATCATCTGTTGGTGTGAAAGAGGTATAGTGCCTTTCTACATAAGAACTTTAGATTAAATCTGAATTTGCGAGACAAAAAGTTCACATATTTTTTGTATCTCCTGATCAATTCACGAAACCATGAATTCACGAACAAGAGATCCAGTATGTGTCCGGAAATCGTTCATTTCGAGAGGACTTTAAATTAGCGAAGGAGTGCACTGGAGAAAAAATTACGAACATAAAAGTTCTTGAATATATTTCATGATTAACAGTATGGTATAAAAGAATATCGTTGACCACAATTCGTGGTAGAGGGTATTTCTTCTTTGAATTGCTGGATGCCTGATAAAGGTTTGAATCTAGGTCTCTGCCATAGAAAAGGACACAATCATATGTTATGATTAAACTACTGTTTGTGTAACAGCCTGAATACATGTGTGTAGTATAAATTCTTGGAGAATATGCATGACAGAGCATGGCAGGATAGTTTGTTGGCAGCTGTTTAAACTATGCTTTGAGATGGGTTGGTCATTCAACAAATTGGTAAAATATCCTCCCAAAAGTAGATCCTGTATTAGAATTTTATACATGTACATGTATGTTGCTGGTAAATTGGCTATAACAATGTATATTTACATATCTTCAACAGAATAGATGCCCTCATTGTAAATTTCATTTCACTTCTGAATCATGTAGGTTTTCATATTGAAAACTATTAATTATTTGATAGATCTGAAAACAAGATAAATGATGGGACATGATTACAGTAAATAGTCATTGAATATGCTTCTCCCAAGGTAGACATGATTTATATGTACAATGTATGTAGACCTTGGTGTTCTAGTGGTTACTGTGTATACTTTCTTGTGCATAGGACCATTGTTCAATCCTTGTTCAGACCTCATTTATTATGTTTATGGACAAGGCATCTCCTGCCACATGCACGTCAGTCTATCTGGCAGTGTATGGGTACAAGTAATGGAGGTTATTTGACGTTCTATTACTCACAAATGACTGGTTAGATTATGGATGGTAAAAGATAGAGTGATGAATATAAGTTAAGAGAATTGGCTGCACATTTGAGTTAAAACAAATCTATCCTTTTTGATATAACTGGATGATGAACTGGTAGCTTGTTAAAGAATGGGTACATTGCTGTACCTACATGTAAATCCTGTCAGCCTGTTTGCCTATCATCAAAGGATAGAACTTCGATGGTAAAGGTTGTCTTATAAATCAGAAATGTCTGACCATTTGAAAAGCAGTAATGCACACACACTTTTCCTTTATACTTGGTACGTCACTTACATGAACAGCATATTTTATATTTCAGGATATATCTTCACCATGGGGAGCTATCGTTACTTACATGAACAGCATACATGTATTTTATATTTCAGGATATATCTACACCATGGGGAGCTATTGTTACATGTCCGGCTGTCTGGGCACTATGTATTGCCCACTTTTCTAACAACTGGGGATTCTATACCATGCTTACAACGTTACCCAGCTACATGAAAAATATCCTTAAATTTGACATTAAAACTGTAAGTAAACATTGGTTTTTCTTAGTTTTTAAGTTGCCTTTTAGGTACAGCATCAGAAGGCATTTGTGACCAGCTTACATGTAGTTACAGATCAGCCAACACATCCATTAAGCCTGAACAGGCCCGTACCTATTACAGTTTCTTGAGCACAGTTTCATGCTCAGCACAAATTCCCTCGTCCTTCATAGACAACCTGAATAGCATCATATCACTTCTAATTATACAAATGTAACAGCGTTCTGCAATGATATAAGTCTTGTTCTCTTTTCTGTTCATTTGAAAGTGACTACAAAATGTTAAAATGGTATTTACTAAATTTAGTCTTTTTGCAAATTTGACTTAATTGTATGTCGTACTGTTAAAGCCAAGGCTGTTAAGACTGTAACTTTTACCCCTCTACATTTTCTAAAATGGACTTGTCTATATTTAAATTTTGGCAGTTCCATTAATTGTTTGAAGGGGTGTTTGGTGAAAATTTGTTAACTGAATAGGGAACACTGCATGTATGTGCACTGCAGATTGATCATGATCTGCACTGGTTGCCAAGGTTATATCATGCTGCCAGGGTGGTAAGGGTTTAAGTTAAAATTAGCTTGTTTGATTTCATAGAAAATGAATATATTATTATGTCAAGAGAGTTATATGGCACCTGTCTTTAAACCTGATCTTCATGCTAGAGAAATAATTAACCTCTCTTTATATGTCCACCTGTATAGTGGGATCACCTAAGGCAGATGGCTGGATAAAAGACTGTTCAATTTTAGGTCTGATTGTCCAAGGTCGACAGAGTGACCTTCACATTCAAAATGGTTTCTAGATAATTAGTCAGGGTAACATTGAGCTTGAAATTTATTTTTATTTTGGTAACAATGTACACAGTCATGAAACACAAGGCAATCAAACAGAGGCATGACATAACAAGTTACCAATGGCAGTTGGACTATTTAGATTGAAAATGGTATTCAGGTGGATTCTCAAGAACCATATAGCATACACTCTTTAAATTTCACATGATGCTTGCTGCTATTGACAAGTGGATGACACCTATTATAATGTTTTAAATATTTTTCTCTCAGAAGTCAAGATAACAGTCAGTTTGATTGTTTCCAATATTACTGATTGTACATAAGTTAAGGGAGGGGTCAGACAGCTTCAGTTTCCACCCTTTTGACAGACTCAAGAAAACTATGTGTGTAAATAAAGTGGAAAATTTCTGTTGGTATATGAACACATGCCAGATTTAAAACCCCTGTGTGAATCTTAACAAGATGAAATGCAAAAAAATGAATCTGAAGTGCTGGGTATATGTCCCTACTTTCGAAAGATTTTCACTCAGTTGAATCCAGAGAAAGAAACAAATGATTGTTACAGTGCAGTTAGCTGTTGATTTAATCAAATGTCAAATTTTTTTTTCAGAATGGTTTGTTATCTGCCTTACCATATTTGGGATGCTGGATTGGCCAAATATCGTCTGGTGTTATAGCAGACTATCTGCGCAGTAATGCATATTTTTCCACTGTTACAACTAGACGGATGTTCACATTCTTTGGTAGGTCAATACATGTATATAGATCTATATTAGTATATATGTGCATAATTTTTGTCTGTCCCTCATTCAGTGCTGAAGAGGGGGCGGGGGGGTATTTTTTTTACGATCACATATTTTAGTTGAAATTTAGTTTGGTACTTCCATGTCATGTAAATACAATGTAGTTTGAAGAAATTCTATACACAAGATCTAAATGTTTAAAAAGTATGTAACAAGAAAACAGAATTTCAAGGTCATTCCCACTATCACATACAGTTGATCTTGACCATGTTGGAAAATATGTATACAAAATCTGAGCACACTGATATCTAGGTCTACCTGTACAGACTGGTCACATGATCATTAGCAACCAATGAAATCAAGTCTTTATGCTAAGTATACAGTATATGTATATATCACAGGTTTGGCTGTACCAGGTATACTGATGATACTGTTACAGTTTGCTGGATGTAACCAGACTGCAGCAGTAGCCATGCTTGTATTGTGTCTCACTGCTGGAGGATTCACCATGGGAGGCTTCCAGGTCAACCACATCGATTTGTCACCAAACTTTGCCGGTAAATTCTTTGAACAGAAACTATTGCATCATTTTTAAGTACATTTTGAAGAAGTATAAGGTTATTGTACTGCTTGATTTTCAGATCAAGGTCTGTATTCACATCAGCCTTGATGTTTGGTTAAACTTTACGACAACTTCATATGAAATTTTTTTTTGATATTCGAAACTTTACCCGTCATCCGAAAGTGATGATGTTCTGCCTAGTTACATGTCTAAGCATTACTTTGTTTTACAGTTTGATAATATTATGGTTCTTTTTATACTTACGCTAAAATTTCATGGCAACCACATGTTTTAAAACACACCACTTTGATGTAACATTCTCTATGACAAAACACCAGAAAGTAGTTCTTCTCATGATCTGATGTGTAGTATCAAAATATATGTATTACACATGCATATTTAAATTTGCATAAGAACTGATATGATGTTTTACTTTCTTCTGTTTCAAAATATATGTATTACATATGTATATTTAATTGTGCATAAAATAACTATGTTGATCAGCATAAAATTCTCAAACTAAGAGCATAATGCCTGTTACATGCATATCTTCACGACAAAAACCTGAGTACATACCACAATACTCTTGATCTCACTCAGTCTCTCATTCACCCTTCTTATATTTTTCTAAAAATTTTCCAGTGTTTTGTCTTCTGTTTTAGGTGTTCTAATGGGTATGTCTAATACATGTGCCACTATTCCTGGATTCCTTGGACCAGCAGTTGTTGGTTGGCTGACACATAAACATGTAAGATGTTATTGAATACCTTAAACAATTATTTACCTAAAACAACTAAGTACAAAGTAGATCACCAAAACAAATTTCAGTACCTTTAAAATACTGTTAAACTTTCTTGTACAGTAAGTGATCATGTATTATCCATTGTTTCTGTTTGGGAAATTTAAAATTGTTATAAATCTTGCTTCTTGTAAATAGTATGTGCCATGTTACAGTAGTTGCTTCCCTTTAATTGTAATTTAGTTATCAAAATACACATTACAGACAACTTTAAATGTTACTACAATAAAACATCTTGTCAATAAAGATTATACTATTTAATATTATACTCTAGTCTGTAATATTTATAGATATAAAGAACAAAGGGTTTTTGCTTATTATTTAAATAAAAAGGGTTTTTGTTATTACCTACTGAATTTCATTTTAATAAGCTCTCAAAGACGGTTGTTGGACATGGTCTGGCAAATTCACAGGGTTTATTTGCATTCCTACTAGAAAAATAATTTCAAGGTTGCTTGTCATTTAATGCTACTCATTTAAATATGAAATAAGATGAGCTCTGTCAAAGAAAAACCAACCTTTTGTCTTTGATCATGATCAATCTTTTTATTTCATGTCTGATTATAAATAATAAACAGTTAATCCCTTGTAAATGGCCATATAGGTTTAATACCTCGTTCTTGTTAAACAGTTAATATTTCATAGTTATGTTCCAACATGCCATTATTTAATTAGGTAAACTTATTAAATAAACTTACAAAGACCAGCTACTTCATTTAAATGGCAACATTTGCGATATATTTTGCAAAATGACATCATAATACATGTTCCTCATAGTTACTTATATAGTATATATAGTTGCTTTCATTGAGTCAAAGTCTATGGAACCAGTAGAAGATGTTCGAGTTAAATGAATTTGACTTGAAGATGTTTGATTTGAGGGTTTGTCTGAATATGCTTGACTTACAAAGGAATTGGGCTTGAAGATGTTTGACTTATAAAGGAATTTGTCTTGAATATGTTTGACTTTAAAAGAATTTGACTTGAAGATGTTTGACTTTTATAAATTTTGGAATTTACCTTGTTGAAAATACATTTTGGAAGCTGTAAATATTTTGAGTTAAAAGGAAAATCTGTCATGATAACAAGAGTCTGTTTGACGTTTACATAGAATTCTTATCAAGCACTATAAGAAGTTTGCAGTTAATATAAAGTTCAAAATTTCAGCTTAACGAAAAGGGGAAAAGTGTTTGTCTTAAACTCAGCGAAGTTTGTTTTGAAGATGTTTGACTTTAAAGCAATTGGGAGTGACTCAATAAGCTAAGGCTTTTTACAATCGCTAAATTGGTATAAAAGACTATGTAAAACGGTTGAAAGGATAAAAGATATTTCTGTGTTTAACATTTATATACAACGAAATTTCACTTGGCAATGCCCTGTCTTCTGTTTGTGTTGTAGGATACAAGAGGACAATGGCAAATTGTATTCTACATTGCGGCAGCAGTTTATCTTTCTGGAGCTGTTCTCTATGTTTTGCTTGCGCGTGGAACTGTACAAGAATGGAATGAACCAGTCAGAGGTGTTTCATTTAAACACAAGGAGACCAAGTCTGGAAAAAGGAAAAATTTACAAGAACACCAACGCTATCCTGTAGCCATAGAATAATGTGGATTTTTGTACAACATTTTATGACATGTCCTGCTGAATGAAAACCAACTTTCTGAAACCTTTTGTCTAATGAACGAACCGTTGTTAACTGTGCAATAGACAACATTTTGAGTGTTACTTCAAATATCTGTGTAAAAGATAGCCCAATGCTTCTTATTTTCATTGTGTGATATTTGGCCATGTAAGAATCAAAAACATATCCTTCAAAGGAACAGGTTGCCTTTTGACACTCTGTTGTTAGTAACTCAAGCCTAAAGCTGTCCATAAGAATTCCAATGCCTTATTTATTAACTGTGATTTATTAGATAATTAACAATGCTTTGAACGGATTTATTTCTAAGGCTTTTGCAGCCCATACAGATCCATATTAAAGTAGTTTATAGATTATTGATGTGTTCCACAATGCTAATCATACAACTGTCATTTCTATACCATGATCATGGTAAACATTAAAACTTTGATTTTCACTCAGTAAGACTCGTTGATGTTTTTACAAGTTTAAAAGAATATTATGCGTAAGTGACTTAAGGGAGATTTACCACTTCTCAATATATTCTGTGATAGTCAATTAATATATTTGATATAAATTTGTCTTTGAATATGAAACTAAGGTATTTTTCAGGTGTGACTTTGCTTGACTTAGTGTAAACAACAGTTCATCTGTTATACGTGTTTATGGTGTTCATTTAATCTGATTTACTCTGAAATGATGTTTGTATCAGTGATATTGTTAGATATGTGCAATAACTATATTTTTATATTCTAGATACAGATTTTTTACACACGTTTTTTTACGGCACTTCCATTTAGCATATTTCAAAGGTTTTACCTCGAAGTGGAGAATTCTTTTGTGTAGTTAAAGGGTTGTGTTTGCATTTAACAATTTTTATTTTGAAACTTTTCCGTACTTAATAGGCATTTTATTTTCTAACTACATTGTAGTACAATACATTTGTATTATAAATGAAAAAGACTATTAAAAGACTAAGTATGTGCTAGTTTATATAAGAGATAAACTTCAACAACAACACGTTTTCTTCTTTATAATTTATATGATCATCAAATTTTTGGCTGACGCCTTCATCAGCATAATACATATACATACATATAAACATATAAAACTCTGTATCAGTCAAGTTTATCAGAAGTAGTCATTTTTAATGGGATATTTTTCAAAACAAACTGACATGTTTATCTATATAAAATAGTTTTTTTAATGCTAATTTTCAATTTGACTACTTTAAGAAAAGTTCAATCCATTTTACCCAGGTTGTAGCAGAACTTCTGCAAAATTATTCATTTATAGGCTTACATGTGAATATGCTAGGCTGAAATTTTGGATTACCTGCAGATATTGACTTATACCTCAGACATTTCTGTGGCATGATATAAATAGCTGAGAGAAGCTATAGATGTAGTACAGTTACTCAGAGTTATATCGGGTACAATTACATGTATGCTACCTTTTCCATGTAGATAATCCCAGTTTAATTTTTGTTGCCAATTGCTTTTGTCAAAATGAATACAAATATTCAAATTAAACTTCGCAGTTGTCTGAGATGGTGAAGAATGCTCAAATGAACACTCATATATATTTCTGAATTCCATTTAAACAAATGAATTGCCCAGATTCAGTCAATAAAACTCTTTCTTATACATTGTAGTTAAGTTCTGTCTTACAAACAGAATCGATAATAATTGATTGGATAATTGAACTATTTTTGATATCAATGTTATTAGAACTGTTATATTTTTGTATATCATCAAATTATGTTACGAATAAACCAGTATTTACAGTCCTTATCTTCCACTTATAGCTTTTATTCTTGTGTTACCTCTATTATTTGGGGTTAGTGCATAGATACTAGTAACACCGTGCCTGTATCATGAAATGAAACTAAATGGGCTTCGTAAGCTGAGGTCCATGCAGACATGGTAAATCCAATGCAAGTGGTTACTCAAACCAGCAAGGAGGTGCCCGCACATCAAAACAATCAACATAATTTCAAACCTTAACAATGTTTATGCATGTAACAATTTTGATGAAAGAATTTGAATGCGTGCTAAAGGTATACATTTTCAGAACGTGGTAATCTTATATCTACTGGACGGAAGTAACTGACATTTTCGCATATACATATTTAAATATTGTTTGTTCAAAATTTGCAAGACAGCTAGTTTCCAAGTGTTTTGTCTCGAGGCCCTTTTACCCATGTCGCAAGACATATAATTATTGACCAACCCTTATCACATTACAATTTATATCTTTGTGATAGATTTGTATATAAAAGGAGTCTTGACATTGTATTACTGTTAAATAAAAGCTGTGAGATTAAACATAGTACTGGTGAATATAAATTTCACCTTATGTGATAGGGGTATGTTTTAGTAAAGAGCCATGAAGCCGATTCTGTCTATCAAAATCTGTCATTTGACAAACATGTCTACAAAGCATATGGAAATGCCTGGGAATGTATATTTTCATCCTTGCAGAATAGGTATACTGGTTTGAACGTAGTTTACAGTAATCACTGGGAGCATTTCAGACAGCAATTCATACAGATAACACTGAACACCAAAAACTGTCCTTGATTTATCAAATACGCAGAAATATATACATGTACTAGTACTTTTGTATGGTGCATACATGTAGTCTCTACATGAGCCGCTTTTGTTGAAGAAACGTTTTGCTCAGTGATTTACAACACTCTATGTAACCCCTCCAAGGACAAATGCACACTAGCTATGTGACTTCGTTCTTGTGAGGCCGTGGCCTGGATCGAGTAGTTATGGGTTTGCTTTGATACTAGTTCCTATTCAGGAATCTACCGCCACACTGGCCTGAATATTTATGAAAAGATGGCAGTAATAGACTTTGCTGGCACTTTTTCTTGTATTAATTAGTTTGACCATGATTTGTGCTCCTCGTTTAATATATATCGGCACAGTCATTGAAATACCTGTCTTAATGACAAAATGTTCGATTTTGATTTTTTTTTATTTTCATCAAGTTCAATCCTTTAGAAACAAAAAATCGAAAAATATTAATAATTGACGGAAATATGACGTTTTGAATGACATAGGTATTGATGTAGAACTAACGTTATTTTGACGTCGTGGTAATTTTAACTTCGTAACGGTCGTTTGAATCCATGTTTTTAAAAATTAACCATATCGACTACTTTTAAATTCAAAAGCCAAGCAATGTTGATTATGGATATAGAGAAAGATATTCAACAGGATTTGCGTCCATGATGGGTGAGCCTGGTTGCCTAGCAACGGGAACATTCCATAACTATCTTATCTATTGCTAATAGACCCTGACACGAAAACCTGTATCAATGAAAACATGCTTTAATTTTATTAGATTTTTATGAAGATGCATCCTTTTCAAAGATACACATGACACATCATCCAAAATTGACTATTATTAAAAGAGCTATGACGTTTTGTTTGACATAGGTACTTACAGTAATGAAAAACGAACGTCATTTTGACGTCGTAGTAATTTTAACGTTGCATCCGTTGTCAGAATCAATGCTTTTGCGAATTAACTATACTGGGTATTTTTAATACAAAATCACAGTAATGCTGAACATGGATATAGAAGAAAATATTCTACAGGATTTGCGCTTTATATGACATAGATACTTAATAAGAAACTAAAAAAAATTGACATCGTAGTAATTTTACGTCGCAACATTCACTGGAATCAATGTTTTTGAAAACGAAGCATCCTAACTTAAAGTTAAAGGTAACTGTTCTCGAATATTAAAATAGGGTAATATAAAATTGACTAAAGAGAAAATAGTAATAAGCATGTAAGTCAACGGCGAGTGAACTGTGTTGCCTAGCAACTGAAACACAGCGTTGCTCCATCATTATCACGTGTGCTGCATTGGTATAGACATTATCAACGGAGGAGATTTTGAAAAAGGAATGTACTGAAACTTTCATAGCATCTATTTAACACATAGTTGTTGATAGAACACAAAGAAACCAGTATGAAGATTGATGTATATTTTCAGATGTATGTCATTCGACTTCGAAAATGCATTACATGCACCATGAAATGTATACGTCCGTACATGTACTGCCTTCATTCCCAACACAATGACGTCAATAAAACCTGTCTACATGTACGTCCTAATGTATTATATTTAACACGTTCCAAGCCATATTATAGCCTCTCTGGTGCAGGAAAGAGTTCATTTTGACATGCAGGACGGACGTCAGGCCTCAAATATATGTATATAATATTTCTGCCGCTAATTTAGCCCTTGAGGTGGTACAGGTACCCGTCTTTCGATATTAGGAAAGCGGAAGGTTGGGTCTATCAGGATTCACACACCCTCCTCGTCTCCATGACAACTTTCCTTCACAGTGACAACACCAGGCTCATCTGCTGACAACTGGAAATACTGATACATGTATTTCCTTGAAATAGACAAATAAAATGAGTGAATAATAAACATTGAATAATTTTAAATGTTTAACGTCTACATATCTTACATTACTTTTAAGTTTTAAGATTGAAAAATAACTAAAGTACAATTAGATCTTTTTACATACTCGAAGAATACGGTCAGTTGTTATAATTGGTAACATCTATTACATTATACGTATAATTTTGCACAATTTCAAGTTTCATAATGGTGTTGTCCTTAAATAAGAAGGTTTCCACAAATTCAAAAAAAAATAAAATACAGACTGCTATTGCAGGGTACCAGTGTGTAGTTAGAACATCGCATGCTTGACTGATAACGGTTCTGATAGAGCTATTAAATGACATCAAAATACAACAGTACTGCCATGCAATAAAAAGCAATTGCCATGGTGATGCATGATGATACCAACTCTTTTATGACAACTTTATGTCTTGATTTGTAAAGATAAAAATGCACTCAATAGATCGCAAATTGGGTAACAGACTAACCGTACCTTATTCCAATAAGCGACGTGAACTGCTATTAAAGAAAAGCATTCCAATTTCGCATTTGACATTGCGGATATCCAACTGCCTTTATTTGTTGTTGATGAGCAGTTTACCAACACTTCCATCTACTCAATGGTCCCACAGTCGGATCTGTGGTACAACCTTTTTAAAAGTCCAAATCTTGCATCGATCAAACATAGAGCGTGTCCTGAAAAAAAATAATGCATTGAAATAAATATCTCGGATAATGAAGGTTTTTCGTATGAATCAAAATAGCTTTATTTGTTGAAAATCAGCTTGTAAATATAGTGTAACCTCCACTAACGGTCACCTCCCACCACCACCCACTTCCTTACAACAGTTAATTTGAATTCCCCCGTTGGTTATTCTATATGTTTTACCTCCCAAAAACAGCCACCTCCAAACTCCGGCCAACGGCCACTATTTTCATCCCGAATTGACAGAAAACCTCTCAAACGGTCAAGGAACACACTAATCGGCCGTCAAAATTTTGACCGGAAAAGCTTTCCATAAAACAATTTTCGGAAAATATCGAGTTATATTTTGGAATGAAATTGAGTCGTGGTCGGACGCGAGAATCGCCCACAATATTTCTGTATACGTACACAACAGTCGCCCATTTCTTGTTTCCTGAGATGCACTAGGACATCCATAAATTGGTCTATTGTTGAGTATTTACTGTTCAATGTCCCAAGTTTAGACACACTAGGAGGCCAGAAATGGTTCACCGTCGTATACGACAGTCCCCCAATATTGGATTCTGTTATTTATGTACACCAATATCCCAAAATTGGTTCATTGTCGCAAAAGATGTTACCAGCGCCCATTTCTGGTTTCCTGAGATGTACTACGACATCCATATTTTGGTCTATTGTCATATAACGAAGAAAAATTACTGCATGGTGAATTGAACGGTTTGAGTAATTGTCCCCAAAGCAAAATTATCATGACAGTATTAAAACCTATGCAAATTTAAACATTAATATATATTTTGAGCATGCTCGTTCTGTCTGTAACGATGCACAAAGTCTTGCTGCGTGACTGCTTCGTGACAAAGCTGTTGTGTGTATCTGTTACATGAGACAGAAACAAGAATATCAAAATACATAAGCCTCTATATTCCCTACTTACGATACAACAGATGTTGGATGTGTCTTTTCAAACTGAATGATAGATGATACCAAAACAGGCGTTTATAAACTTGTACAATGCTTTATTCGGCTTGGTAGAGGATACGCGATAGCATTGAAATACTGCAAATCATGATGCTCTTATTGCATGTTTTAAAAATATATTGTAAAACATAATTTAAATTATTTACAGTCAGAGTAACTTGGTGAAGATAATATTAAGCGGATACAGAGAAAATTAGAAGTATTTACATATCTTAAATAGACAAATTTATAAGAAGTTAGAGTTCCAAAAAGCCTCAATGACCCTTAAATATAATGAAATGAAATGTTATTTTCACAACTTTCTGTAACGACTCAAACAATTTTCAGAAAATGACAGATATTCCTGTTAGGAAACAGACTGTAAACCGTATTTAAAGATTTAAGGCTGAATAAAAATACATAAATGTATCTTGGAGGATATCTGAAACGTTAACAGTATCTTTTATATTAGATTTTGAATTAGACTCGAGTAATCTAGTGATGGGCCTTGTATATATCACCCTTGTATAAATTATGTTGTAAAATTGTATTGTCGACTGAAAAATGTGGGTTCCTTATTCATGGTGCATATTTAATTTATGTATATATTGTACTTGTTTCGTAATAACGTAAATAAAAAAGTACTTTTTTTAATTCATTTTATTTAACGATTTACTTCTAATTACGACAATGTCCGGTGTCCGTGAACTATTCTAGATAATATCTGATGCGTTTACTCGAAGATGCGGTCGGTCGAAATTATATTACAGTCCCTTAAATTGGCACTTCGAGTGACCGCAAATTGACTGTACAATAATACATTCGACATAACTGTAATCAACAATCGCCTTATTCTGGTTCAACAGGTGCTTGCATAATGTTTGTGAAAGTATTCAACTGAACAACGATTCTGGGCAGCTGTCGTATCCACTCATGACCCAAAGTTTGTCAAAGTATTCAACTTAACACAAGTTCTCGGCAGCTGTCGTATCCGCTCATTACCAAAAATAGGCTATTCTCGCGTCCGCTCAAAACCTAAAGTTAGGCTATTCTCGTGTCCGCCCACGACCCAAATATATGAAATTTCGGTAAGGAAGCGCGTGATCCGATCTGTTACTGTTTTCACAAGCGACTATTTAAGAAAATGGCCCAAAATGAAGGAGATAGAATGCAAAACGATAATTTCTTAAAAGCAAACAAAATCATTTTTATGAGTTTTTAAGCTATAATTTTCGAAAGAAATTATCACATTGTAGTCAATGTCGTGAACATTTGTTTTATAAAAAAATTAGCTGAAAATATCAGAGAAAATGAAAATCTTACATGCCCGAAATAAATAAATGGTTATTTGGTTAACCTGTGTTACTTTGTATCTATTGACTTGAACTTTTGATTTATCTACCAACAAAATTTGATTGAATTCGGCGAATTATTTCAGAGAAAAACCCTCTCATTTACTAGTGTCTGTGTCCTAGGACCCAGTTTAGGCCTATGTTATTCGCCAACATTCAATATAATTTTATTTACTACATTGTACTTCTAAATCATATTTTATGAGCTATAAAATGGTATTTATTTTGTTCGGGTCATTAGACTTTGAAGTCCACTAAAAACACAATCATAAGGAATAGTTTGCGCAACACAAAAAAAGAATACAAACGACCCTACCAGGTCTCGAACCAACAACCCCCTTGAAGATTAGGTTTACGGCCTACTTCGTAGCTGATTGTGCCACGGAGGCCGAGCCACGAGTACAATTAATTACCAATTATCTACGAGACATAAATTAACAGGGTAACCCGCAATTCGAACATATTTTTTATTTGTTTACAAGAAGAAGAAGAAGATTTTATTTTGACTTAAACTATACAGTTTCTCGTCATAACATACATATACAAATTATAAATTATAAATTATAAATACAGAGTACAAAGATCAAATCAGTATTTGATTTACAAAACATACAATTTTATATACACGAGGGAGGTTCATCATCTACTTATTCAGTTTTTTATCAAAGTTAAACTACAAACAAGGTCTTTCAAATAGTAGTGAATACTAGCTGCAAATAATAATATCTGTCCACATTACCATTCATTGATCAAACTCATTTAGCTAAGTACATGTGAAACGGATATGTTCACGTGATAAGGAAAACCAATCACAATACAAGTTAAAAAATGTTTCAATGTTTACCAAGTGAATAGAAACAATCATACACCACAGTCACATGAAGTTTGGACCCCGAAAAATAATTTTTATAAAACACCCCGGACCGACTATCAAGCATATACTTGTAGTATACTACAAGTAGTATATATGCTTGATAGTCGGTCCGGGGTGTTTTATAAAAATTATTTTTCGGGGTCCAAACTTCATGTGACTGTGTGTCCATATACAATTGGCAGTGTTTTTTTTTTCAAAATTAAGGTAAACCTGACTAAACAAACCAATATTGCTCTTCTCCTTTGCTGATGCTATATTTTAAGTTCGCTAAAGGGCTAACGTACTTAAATTAACAACATAATCATGTATGGTAACATGATACCTTTCAAATTTCTATTTATCATATTAAAGTTATTACAATTACATGTATAAATTATATCACGGTTCACAGTCCTTGAATTTGATTTTCTGTTTACTTTATATTTTCAGCCTTCGATCTTAGCATTCAGAACTTTCTTGTTACAAAAGTAACAAAGAATACTTTCCCTAGCTCTAGTCATAAGTAAGGAAACTTATAACGTCTGTAACATTTTTCTATGCCCGAAGAGGGATCGTATAAAACTTGCAGTACGTTGTCGAGGGGTTGTATCAAAATTGACAGAGTGAATGCAGTGTTACATGTTCAAAGGACAGTATCTAAACTGACAGAGTGAAGGGAGTGTTGGTATTAAAACTGACATAAAGAAGACAGTGTTACATCTTCAAGGATTGTATTACAACTTACAGTAGAGTGAAAGCAGTATTCAAAAAGAGCAAGGAAAAAGTTTACATGTGGCTAAACATAGATGTAGGCCACAACATTCTTGTCATCTTCTCGCTTACTTATTTATGAACATGTTCGTTTTGCTTTTACCATACGGGGAAGTATGTAATGTTAAATTTTATTTATATGTTTAATGTTTTTAATCTGTGCTCTAAATATACAAGAACACTACAATATATAGTTCTGTTTTATATTCATTTTTTCAAGGTAATATGGTTTTCCTTGATTGTATAAATGCGAACCCTGTTACAAACAATCACTCAACGACGAAGTTTCAACGTAATGAGCATGCGCACTTATCGTTAACATAAACGTGCTGCTGGACTTAATCTACCTGTAAAAGTTTTAATTTCAATATATTGTGTCCTGATTTATTCTTAAAATGCCTCGGACATGATTTTATATAATATGTAAGTAGTTTTTGTCACTTTGGTCATTTAATTAATATTCAGTTTGATTCAAATAAACAATCGATCCTAAAATCAGGAAGTAAATATATTTTCAAAAATGAAGGAAAATTTCTGTTTTACATTTGAGCTGGGTCCAGGACCCAGATTTGAGTGAATGTTCGGTTGTTTTATTTCATGGGACGATATCCCAGCTTGGCGATTGTTGGAGTCGCTTACTTCTCTCATTGAATGAGGGTCAAGTATTCGAGCCCTAGCTCTTTATTGGAGATCGTTGTTTCTTACAGAGTTTTGTTTTGTTCAATGATAATTTGTGTGTTAGAAGCACTAACTTCAATGCCATATGTACGCAGATAGTCACCGGGTTGCTATGTCATAGTCAAGAAAAAAATCTCATATAGACCAATTTAAACAAAAAGTCTTCAAAACTTAACTAACTATATTTTTAATCAAACTTGTTGTAGATGTATATACAGCCAATAATAGTGGTTTAAATAAGATGCCAGACTGAAATTTGGATTTCCATTCTTTCATTTTGTAAATAAGATAGGCCTGTAACATTACAAACAGACATAGGATGAACTATTCATACTTAATACCTTGGTGCTCTTTCCACTGTCAAGAATCATTGCGCAGTTACATAAACTCCCCAGTACACCAAGAGTCGAAAGTCACATGCTTATTTATTCAATTTGCGCAAAGCTTGCATCATATCTTTACTGGGATGGGGTATATAAACGTAATCAAAGTCATCAAGCTTGTAGGATTTCTTACCAACACACTCCATGGCGAAATCAAAATTATGAAGCTTACCTAAGGCGGAGACATACAATTGTATGTGTCCTTGACATCTCTTACAAATATATTTACATGTCTATAATGATATCGAAGTATGTGCTTTTAAATTCTATTTAAAAAAAATCAATATCTAAATATACAAGATCACTGCAAGCAATTGCTCTGTCTTACATTTATTTTTTCATGGTAATATGTTTTTTCTTGTTTATAAAATACGAACCCTGTTATAAACCAAACACCCGTCTCCGTGGTTTTAATGTTATGAGCATGCGCACGAATCGTTAACATGAGCGTGCTGCTTGACTAAATCTGCCTGTCAAAGTTTAAATTTTAATAGTGTGTGCTGTTTACTATATTTAGCTATGTTTCTAGTTTGCATAACATTGCAACTTGTTATTCTAGCTGGTCAATGATCTAACATTGAAATTTCATGTAAGTCGGTTTTGTCATTTTGGTCATTGAACCAATGATCAGTTTGATTCAATTAAATGTATTCATTTCAATTGACCTTCAAATCGGGAAGTAAATATATTTTTGAAAATGAAGGAAAAATCCACTTTACACTTGAGGGAAGATTAGGTATTTTTCACGGGACTGTATCCTACCTTGTGGTGGTGTAGTTCGAGACGTTGTAACCTCTCATTGATTGAAGGTCATATATTCGAACCATGCTATCGACCATGTCTCTTTATTGGATAATGTTGGCAGTTTCATACGGAGGATAGCTGTTTACTAATGGGTCATTCCAGGAAAGATTGATTGGTAAACTATCCGCCTGTTCAAATGACCAAAAATACAGTGGAACGGGCGTAAAACTCCTACAGCAACAAATATCCCATATCTCTGTGAAATTGTCATTACCGTACATCTATTGACCACTATAATTTTTATGAAGATTTGCGTTACTGATTTATACACTACGGACATAAATAGTAGCACAGTTATAAATGAGATGTATTAAGCTTTAAAACAATTATAATTCTATTAAATTTTAATAGTATGTTCCATTTTAATCGATCATGAATAGAAAACAAAAATGAAGGAAAATCTCAATTTCATATTTTAGTTTATAATAAGTATTTGTTTCATTGGACGATCGATTTTGATAATATCATATCTTTCTGTGTTAAATTGTTATTACCGGACTTATAGTGGTACAGGATTTATGATTCCGTATGAACGCATCCTTAAAATTTGATCTTATATTAGAACACGTATGATTGATTCATCTTCGTTGTCGAGATTTTACAGCACTTAGTGTTTGAATTTTTTTTTTGTCCAATGGCATTGCAGTATTTTCCAAAAAGTTTGTGAAATTTATTTTGGTAAATCAGTTTTAACATTGACTGCTATTATCAAGTTCTTTTGCGCATGCGTAACATGCATTGATGGAGGCGTTGCTAGTCTGTGGCAAGTCAATTTCACTTGAATGAGAATGTGAGGTCGCAGGGAGATATTTCAAGGCTGAATATAAAGGTCTGTTTCTACAAAAATAAATGAGCAACAAATTAAAATATCCCCAATAATTTGTAATGATTTTACATACAAACTACACTTTAAAAACAAAACAAAACTATTTACTTACTTTCAATAGCAACTTCAGAAATAAAAATAGAAAAAAAAAACAATTTATTAAGTCCTTAAAAAAATCACCAGAAGAAAAGATACTTCCAGTATAGTCTTATAAGTCACTAAAGGAGATTGTATCCGAAAGTGACAATAACTGAAAAATGGTAATTCGATTCTATTAAAATGTACCTCTTTTTCATCATTTTGATATACTTTAGATGTCAAAGATCATTTTCTTCCCATCATCTTTTATAAAACTAGACTTTTCAAACAGTTTTTAATTAATCACCAATGCCTTACTCTTGACATTTTCACTGTTGGATTAGGTCATATTTAGAGCAGCAGCAGGGTGATGTGTAGAAATGTGGGCGGGACTATTAAATCTATAAACAAAACATAATTTCAAACAGCCGCTCGACCAATTTAATTTTGTAAATGCTTATTAATGAACACTAACATATACTTTATCTTTTACTGATTGAGGATCATCGGTTCTAACCTCTCTATTGATAATCGTTTTTATGTGTGAAAGTTATGTTTTAATTAATTGACGGGAGTTTACATTACGTAGTCTGTATAATGGGAGTTTGCATGGCGAAACTTCTATAGAATCCAGCATAAAACTTCTTTTAACTATCACTACTAACCCAAATATCAACAGGGGTCATCTACAAGTTACAGTAAATAGTCTGAGCAAGTTTGAAGAAAGTTAAATGAAAACTGTGACCTGTATAGCGCTATCAAGGAAAGTCTAATAGGGGTCACTGTAACGTTGACCTTTCAACCACTGACCCAAAAATAAAGTGAGAACATTTAAATAATACAGGAAACATTCTGAGCAAGTTAAAAGAAAGTTAAATGAAAGTGTGACCTATAGAGTGCTATCAAGGAATTGCTATTGGAGGTCACTGTAACCTTGACTTTTGACCCACTGACCCCAAAAACAATAGGGAATATCTGTAAGTTGAATGGATCCTTATCAGCAAGTTGCGCCAAAGTGAAATGAAAATCGCGACCTGTAGAGCGTTACCGAAGAAAAGCGTACAGACTGACGGACAAACCACTATGGCATAAGCTCTGCTATACTTTGTCCAATAGAGCTAAGAATAATATTACACAATGAATAAACAGAAAAACTCTGTACATGTAGTTATTTTCACTCATGGCTATATGTACGTTACTCAATACTACTTTTTGTGCCCATTCAGTGAATTATAACGTGATATTACACCAAAACCAACAATTATCCTCTATGTCTTTAAAATTTGAATAGTTTATTTGCCTTCTTTTATGTAAATTCTATAACATGATAGGGTTGATGACGTACGCAAAAGCTCGAGTTACTATTTAAGACCTGACTATTTTTGTGTTTATGTTAAATTTTGGCAGAAACGCAAAAGAAAATCAATGGTCGGCCAAACAATTTTGCATAATTATAGTAATACATGTAATCATATCCCAAAAGTATATTAAAGATCTAATAATTGAAACATTAATTGACAATTTTTCCTTCTATGTTATACAGTAATATTCAAAAGTAAAGAACAAATTTGGTATTCTGAATGTTCGAGTATGTGTACAAAGAGAGTTATAATGTAGAAGTATTTGACGAATGGCTATAGTATACCTGCCAACATTTAAAACAATCTAAGGAACAGATAAATTTAAATTGTGAAGTGTATGTAAAATAGGTAGACTTCTATTTCTTTATAAAACATCTTTTAAAGTTGTATAACTATTTTGCCTTCCTTTGTGTAAATTTTATGACATGATACGCTTTGAGGAGTTTGCAACAGCTCGGATAACAATTAGAATGTTTCTGTTTCTAGATTGAAGATTGATGAATAACAGAAGTTTGTAGAAACAATGGCGGAAAATATACCCAAAATACTGGAGAAAGGATTTCAAAACTGGTTAAAAGCCAACCTTGCTCTAAATATCACTAAAGACGGAATAGAAGATGCTGTGTTCAATGAGATACACACTTTTCACCATGATGTACTGAACGACATTTTAACACCAGAACAATTTCTTAATAAGGAATTCTGCAAACAGTGCATAAAGCAGAATGTCCTGCAGTGCCCTACTAGAGGAATATGTGTAGTGAAATTAGGCATGTGTTCGTTTCATGATTCAAAACACTATCGACCATGTCCGAAACGAGTTTGCGATAGAATTAAGGATAAAATAAAAGCTTGTCACAGATTCAACTTTCCATCATGGAAAAACACACGGACAGAGAATTGGTGTGGGAATCCCTGGGAATTGGCCAAATGCTACTTCCCTCCAGACGGCTATATTGATATCGATACAATCGCTGAAACTGACGTAAATGGCATCTTAAGTCTTCTTATGAATCATTCAACTTTCGAAAAGAAAATTGATGAACCGGCTTGTAACAAGGTATGTGTGATTTTATTCTTTGTTCATTAACGTAAGACACATTTTGCTGATTTAGCATAAACATGTTACACTTTTCTTTTATGCGAAGAGATGACGTGCTTTTAAATCATGATTTGCTTCCTCTGTAAAATACAATTATCAAAGCACACGTCTCTTCCAATTATTGTGTCATAGTTTGCCTATATGTATCCGTTTGCTTTTCGTTCGTATTTACGAAGCATCTTAACGAAATACCGTAATCAGAAAGCTTTTCTTAATTTGGCAATACAGTTACAATGAAAAATCTATAGCATATAACGTTAGGATTGTTTTTGTACAAATTACTCAATATCTGTCTCGGTAATAATTCTCACAGCATTTCTCTGTTCGTGAGCTTAATTAAATTGTAGCAATAAAAAGTTAATATGAGACTTTAACAAGTACCTATTATAGACGTATTTAATTTTGGTTTCAGGTTCGAGATATATGCAGGATAATAAGGCACTCTCCAAACCTCAGTATAGACGAGAATGATCTATGTGCCTTTCTAGACACATTGGTGACATTTCTCAATGACTCTAGTCTGCTTCAGGCGGATCTGAAGGTTGCAGCATCTGTTCAGAAAATAAAAGAGGTATTGTTTTCAAATAGAAAATAGTACATCTTATAGCAGGTGAATCGGTAACTTTAAGATATAAGCATATTCACTGTTTGTTAAAACGGACCGTGTAGGATATTCTCACGGACAACTCATTTCCAGAACACTGTTCCTTCTCCGTCTGTATTTGAATTATGTTTTCTTCGGCCCGGTAGTTTGGAACCTTTTTTAAGTTTACTCTATTGGTTAGTTCATATTTCTAACACGATGAGATGTAAACTCACCCTTTCCTATCATGTGTCTAAAATTACTGTTTGCGTGAAGATATGTGCGAATATGCATTTTTAACAATTATACCAAAAGGTAATGTTTTTATGTATATTAGTTTGTTGAGACGTATACTCAGAATGAGATTTAATTTCAGTTAAAAGCAGAGTCCCTATCAATCACTACCAATGATGTCACACGTGTTCTGCTGGATGTCATTCAAGAGAACACGCGTGGTTCATTAAAACAAATTAATGAAAGAACAGCCCAACGTGTTGGAGAAGTGAAGGCTGGTCTTGATAAACTTGAGGTAACCGCTAGCAAGAGCCTCAAAGATATACTTACGGCAAAGGCCGCAGCAATATCTGATATAGAGGGAACGAAGGAAACTGCAAAAGAAGAACTGAAATCATCAGCTGAAGTATTGAAGTCAGACTTGACAGAAATTATATACAGGAGACAACAAGCAGCAGTAGCAAGTATGCAACACACTGAGCAGTCTTCTATCAGGAAATTAGAAAAGGCAGCGTCAGAAATCTCTAAACCTTTAGAACGTTTGACAGAAGCAGAATATCAACTTTTAAAGAATGGTAAGATGTTATGTATGAATACGAAAATTGCTCTAAGACTTGTTTTTATTTAATGGTCAGATTTATGGAATGCTATATCGAATATAGAAGTAAGAAATAATGAGGTAATGTGTAGGGCGGACATACGGCAGAAAAAGTGTCAAGCGTATATCAGCAGGCAATCGATAAGTTTTGGGGATTAGGAGTTTACGGAAACAACTACGGTTCGGTAATATCCGTAAATAACGGTGAGGGTCATAAATCATTGATTATCGATTGTACTGGAATATTGCCTAAGGGAGATATTGAACTTGACGCGTAACTTTTGTGAAAATCTTATGTTTTAATTTTTATCATTTCTACCAGAAGATAAAGAAAATTCAGCATTACTTGCAATTAATAATAATAATAATAATAATAATAATAGTAATGTTTTAACTAGTGAGCACTATTTCATTACAGTCACATCATCAGTCTTAAAAATAGTCACAGAATAATCCAAAAGCTACAAAATTCGTGAATTTTGACATATCTAGTGTGCACTTGATTTTTCATAATCGGCTAATCCCTTTACACGTGCGTAACGTTTGCTCGTGAGAATTGTTAAAAATTTTTAGACCTGTTATTTTCAAGTACAGACGCACACGGCAAGTCTGTTGCAAAAGTATGGTGTGCTTTAGAAACGTAAATAGATGGACCTACATGTCCCCGGTAAATAGTACGTCAACTTGTTTTATTTTGCGATCTTAAATTCCTAATCAGTGTTATTCCTGATCTGATAAAGACTGACATTTGATTTCGGTAGACTTTTTTAATTTGAGAAATAGAACAGTTTCCTTTCAGAATATCAAATAGATTTTACATACTCTAGTAAACGCTTGATGTTGAATGCCTTGAAAAGTATGTGATTTTTCATCACATGGCTTGAACATGTAATTAACATTTTAGAAGAAATAATGATTTATTGTAGGAAAAAAACTTTTCCATTTCTGCAGTAGAATAATACCTGTTACATTTTACAGATTTTGTCATTTAATACTCTGCACACAGATCAAACCTTGCGTGTTTCTTTTTTCTTCTCTTTTTTGTTAATGTAATAATCAGCTTATTTCTTCCGGAAGAAATGAAAGACAAAAGATACGAGTAATAAGACTACCTGGTTTTGACCTGTGTATTATGAAAACTAGCTTTGGTCTGTAAGAAACTCTATTTTGACACCTATAAAATGAAACCAATTTCAGCGGAGCGAATTCTTGCCTTTCACTCGAGACAAAGAGAAATGTAAAACAAAATATAAAGTACCCGTGCAAGTGTTTCGAAATAAAAATGCATGCATAGTGAATCTTTTATGTGCTGCAAATTAACATGAAAAGCTAAATAATAGTATTGATAATTATACTGAAAACTCGCTATAAAGACGATATCATGTATATCCGGTTTCAATGAAAGGTTTTGCATTTTTATGAACAAAAAGCTGAAGATTCTAACCCAGTTTGCATTTTAATGTAAAACAAAACCCAATATACAACGTTTTAAAGATCAGGGTAAATGTTACGTAATGTCCGGCCATAAAACTTATCGATGGCCTGAAGCAGTTAGATCAATCATTCGGAAGTGTTCGGCCAGCATTACGGAAGCAACCGAGCTCCGATCGTAAAAATGAAATTATATACCTGTCAAACAAAACCTTAAAAAAGACCATTCTCTCCTTTCTTTATTTTTATATAAAATATATCACTTAAACGGAGAATGATTGTTTTATTCAATCCCGTTTGTGATTCTAAAATAAGTGTTATAGTTTTTGAACAAATTGAAGATAAGCTGCAAAATTTTCACTTAAAATTGTGACATTTTGTGCGTTTTACTATATATTATATGGTAAAACGACGGGTAGAGTTTTTAAGTTAAAAAAAGACCAAACAAATAAAGTCTCAGAAAAATAAATAAATATTCATTAAAAAGGGGAAATGTTATATTTTATCATCCCGTTTGTGATTTTAAAATAACTTTATTAGTTAAAATGTTATCGCGAGTTAATGACAGCGCTCCTATACAAACCTATAGTAAATTTGTGGCGTGTATTGGCCCTGGCTGTGACACTTTTTCTGCCACATGATAATGAACGAGGGCGAGACCCGAGTAAATTTATATGCAGGCACATTATCGACGGGAAATGCTTTAATTTCGATAAAGCATTCCAAAACATGGATCAATTCGATTCTTATAAGCTGAGTTTATGAGAAGTGTCGTAACTACTACGGCACTTTGTTAGTTCGGCAGTAATGTGTAAAACGGCATACATTTGTTTGTATATAGTGGCTGTTTGAATTCACTCCCCTATTTCGGACCACCATTCAAGGGATTATTCATACCCATATTTTACAAACTTATTGTAAGTTTAATCATCTAAAATAGAAAGATCATAACTGAAAGTATGCAAAAGACGTCAGACTCAGAACTCCACGAAGTAGACACTTGATTAAATGGTACCGATAAACGTTTTCCCGTGGAGTAATGACGTCATTCATTGTTAAGTATATGAGAATCAAAAACACTGTGACAGTCTTGATTGTTTTGGCATTCTAAAAGAAAACTGGGTGAAGGATATTCTACGGCTAAACTGTCTAAATCAATAATATTTTTTAGTTTCTAAATGACAACTGATGTATTCATACAGATGTTTCTTCTATTTCTATGTTTTATTTTCTGCGCGGGAGTAAATTAGAAAAGTCGGAAGGAGCTATTGCTATATCCGAAATTAGGTAGAAATGTACCATAGTCATACTAGATTAATGGGCGTTTTTGGAAATTTAAGGCAGTTACAACTGTTATACTTATACAAATATAGTCTTTATTGTTAACCATTGTAGGTGCAAATGCCAAGTATCGTCACGTGGTTCGAAATACACAAAAATGTACTTTACTTCCATCTTAAATCTATTGAAAGTTTTCAAAAAACAAATTTAGAAATATTTTGTCCTGAAAAGACCAAACGGATTCAGAAAACTAAAGAGGACTTAGTAAAACGTTATGGACTTGTAAGTTTTGTTACATTTTGTTTGATAAAATTTACATATATTTCAATTTGTCTTGTGATAGACATTGCATTTCTCACTTACGAATTATTGTTTGGCTTTTGAATAAGAAGTGATATTAATTAAACAAGATAGAGCGATACAAATACTTTATTTGGTGACACAGTATTAGCATTAATCCAGTGTGTATAACTGGTACTTACTGCTCAAATCTTAGGGTTCGTCCACTTAATAATAATAATAATCTCTTTATTTAAAGAAGCTAGCTCATTAAGCATATGTACATAAAGCAACATATTTCTTATCTACCATGAGGCCTTCTATTAACAATGATAATATACAATTGAGAAAACTATAATCATGCATCAACTAAGAAAAAAAACTGACACAACACACGCACGCACGCACCAACACACGCACGCACACACGCACACACGCACACACACACACGCGCACACTCACACTCACATACACACTAAAAATATTGAGCAGAACTTATTAATTTATACAATCATTTACTGAGTAGTATATATATTATTATCTTATTCATTTATAGTTACAGTAGTGACTCATGCACTGTCAACGATGGGATATCATCGTATAAATTTGACAAAAGTAAGTTATGTAGGGCAAGTTTGAATTGCTTCAGTGTTTTTGCTCTTTTATTTGCAGCGGTAATGCTTTCCATACAGCCATTCCTAAGTAACCAGATGTTTTCATAAGATATTGAGTTTGCGGTTTCCTACAGGTTAACTGTTTTTGGCCTGGGGACTGAAAGTCCCCTAGGCCTAAGTTAGCATACCACATTTCAAACACTGCAAGAAATTTAACTGTGCTATGTGCGAATAACAACTGTAAACATGCGCCATGCGAAAGTAGTGCAAGACAGACCAAATCAATCTAAATCAATCTTCTGTTTGAATGTCGCATATGATAAGAACATATTACAAATGAAAAGAGTACATACAACTACAAACGATTGCAGGAAGGTATAAAGCTTACGGGCTGCATTACACATTTTTTTCTGTTTTAGAAATTAATGCGCTGTTAGCTGATTACGGAAGATAATCATATGCATATCACAGAAAAGTACGGATATTTACGGAATCGTACGTAGCTCGATATAAGAGTTTGTAGTCTGATTTTCAAATTTCCGATGTTATTTCATTGACAACTTTGTTATTTACGAACGATTACATATATATTTACCTAAAAATAAATTTCTCTAAAAAAAAATATAATGTACGTACATTCCCGAGAAGGAACTCATGTGATCAAAATCACTCGCCATTTATCGAGGACGCCTTATGTCAAGGCCCAGTGAACGGTTTCACCGATTACAACTACAAGGTAACTCAGAATCATGTTTGTTTGTTTCTGTTATACACATTGTACAGTACTGTATTTATATTTCATTGCTGGTATTGCTTTGTTTATTTCTGTTTCAAGGTCTTGTCCTTGGTACACAATAATTTTCGATCCACATCATCAGATCATATCGCTTGAAGTTGTACAAAGCGCAGATCGAATTATTTTTATCAGCTTAAACAATTTATTATGTTGACTATGTGATTATTTTTCATTTAACGTACGTTTTATAATAAAACAAACTTCCCTGCCACCCATATATTTGTGAATCATTCATTCTGTGTCATATATTGATTTTCGTCATCGGTACATTTCGACCCGCGCTTTAGGTAAGGTTCAGCGCAAAACACGTAGGTCAAAAGTTGTTTTTCGGGGAGTTAACCTATAGCCCCCAGGCCTTCAGCGCTCACAGCGCTTTGATTGATCATGTGATCGCAAAGGAAATCTTTTGTTTTCAGAAACCGTTATAAGTTTGCAGTAATATTCAGGAACTAGCCTATTAATGGCCTTGTAAACTTGAAAAGCAATGTGATATGTAAATCTCACCCGGATTGGCCTCCAAGATAATTGTTTAAACATATGATTTGAAGGTGTTTTGTATGGTACGCATAGTATTAGTCGTGCAGCTCTTTTCTGGAGTTTATATTTGCTTGACTGGTTGCAAGTTGACCATAAAGTCCACTTAAATAGGAAACAACAATACTATCAAACCCGTTATAAAAAAAATATTTCTAAACAAGTAAGAAAGGACTGTGATATTTTGGGCAATTGCATGTACTTTTAGTTCATAAGTAGAAAGATCGTGGGTAATATCCTGCATGTATCGTAAAATGCGACTAAATGGGTTGTTGAGTTGAGGTTCCTGCTGCCATGGTAAGGCCAATGCAAGTGGTCACACACACCACCAAGAGGGTGACCGCACATCAGTGCCATAAATATATTAGGAAACAGGTGCATGTATTATCTTTGCCGCGAGTTTAAGCTGACCCATTCTAGCTATACTTAGCCGGTTTTGCCGTCCTTTTCCTGCCCAGCAATATTTTCAGCGTAAGCACTGACACTGAATGAGAGGTCATTTTAACTGAATCCAACTCAAACTTGCTCAGAATATTTATATATATAAAAACAAGTAAAATTTCTTATTGGATTAAAACTATGATATCTAGGGCAAAAAATCGAATCACAGGATAAACAATAGAAGAAGCCTTCTTTTTTTTTACATTGTAGCAGCTTTCTTAACCATTATCTATTATAAAAGGTTAAGTATTAAACTGTTGCTATTTTGTGTCTGTTGTCATTTAGATACAAATGGACAATTTGTTTAAAAAAATTCCCAGTATTCCCCTCTTAACCATACTTCTTGCATACTTTTTCCGGTTTGAAGCACAAATATCAATGCTATATGTTATTTAAAACACAGTCCATGAGATAATTAAATTATTATTTGCCAACCGGTTTCGCTTTCCTGCTCATCAGGGCAAATATGGCAAATATGCCCTGATGAGCAGGAAAGCAAAACCGGTTGGCAAATAATAATTTAATTATCTCATGGACTGTGTTTTTATCTTTTCATATTTTTAACTTTTTTTCCGGCACATTTTTTTTGTATTTTTCACGTATATATATATATATATATATATAGATTGTCACTAGGTTGCTATGTAATGGCAAAGGAAACATGTTCTCCCTTGATTATGGATTCAGTTGTTCGTTTGTTCATTAACAATTAACATTATTCCTTCTTCTGACTACAAAGTCATGTCCGCTACAGTTGAATCATTCTTATTGTCCTTTTGGTATTGGTTTATATTTTCCTTCCATCCAACTATTTTAAACCAAAGCCGCCATTCGGGGTATATGTTACTTTATAATGACAGCTCTTGTTTCTGGTATATCCGCGTGTTGCAGATATCCATGCTGCTGCACTCTTTTTGTCTATATAATACCCTCCTCTCCATATTCGTATCTAAGCAAGGTTCGATGACCTGGCATATCACAAAATTATGTTTTGACTTAATTAGTGCAGCAGCTGATAAGTACAAATTAAATAATAATTGATTTGCCCGCTTTTTTACTTCTGAATCAGTGGTCACAATTCTATCCTTATGATTCTTAATAAAAGATAATTAATTCAAATGTCTTGACCAGGCTTGATAACAAATTACCTATATAGGTCGTGTTGATAACAGAGCAGACGATAACTACCAGATTGGAGGGGCCTTTTAACTGTCATAAACAAATAAAGTCACTATGTCTGTTATTTAGCATACATGGAATCGTGACAATAAACTAGATGGAGAAAGTTAAAAAATATATAAATCTTCCATTAAAGTCGGCAAAGTTCAAATACATAAATGAATGCGAACCTTTGAATAGACCGCAAAAATACTGGCGTATTTGGCCTTTCTGTCGGGGAAGCCGGTAAAAACTCGTCTGTCCGGATCAAAGAAATATTGTATACTTTTATTGATTCTTTATACAAGTGTGTCAAACAAGTTTTCTGTAAATATCTAAAATGAATGTTAAGTTCTAGCTCTATATTTCCTTGAATGTGTCATGCTGGAAGTACATATTTTTTTCTGCACAACTCAGTTTAGCATGACAACAGTTTTATATGCAAGGGACCAGGACGAGGATCGAACTTGGGTTACTTTAGACAAAGGCGAGTGCGCAAACCACTGCGCTAACCGGACAGTTAATCATTACACACTGAACAGACAAGCAAAGTATATTTTGTAGTATATTTAAAGTTAAAGGTTACTAAATATGAATTTAAGAATGACTTCCTGTTAATATCTTATAACTACTAATGTTTTAATGCAGGATCATTAAACGTTATGATAACACTCACGTTAACATTACCTTTCTAACTTAAACGTAATCCGTAAATGTAATACGTAATCCGGAAATGAATTGGGGGATTTCTCAAACAACACAACTACCATTTTCCAGTTCAGTTTTGTGGGCGTTATTTTGGCTATATTGATGTGCCAAATAAAAACAACGCATATATAAATCGTTGCAGTACATCGCCAATATGTAACCTTAAAAAATAACCGGTATAAAATTCAAAGGAATACAACGGCTGCATCATTTCATGATTGTTACTGGATTGTGTGAATGAAATATGAGGAATATGAATAATATATATATCATTATTTAATTTCTTTTACATGTACTACTGAAAATAAACCGATTAATCAGAAGAAAACAGTAGAAAATGTTCATCATTAGTATATTTATATATATTTTAAGTTCTGACCGAAAATATAAACTCATAATTGTATTGATACTAGTATGCAGTGGAATCCGTAATTGTACAAAACGAAAATAATGCTAAGTGTCTCCGATATGGCAAGCAAATTTACTATTCAATCAAAAAAGAGAAATATCCTAGAATAGGGTAAATATGTCTTAAATTCAGAGATATCTCTCTAAATTAGGATATATCTTACTTTAAATAGATAGATAGAAAGATATCTCTCAAAAGTAGGAAGATATATTTAAAATGATAGTAAACAGATATCCCTGTAAGTATAAGAGATATCTCTTTAAGTTCAGGAGATATCTTTCTGTGATACAATGATATCTCCAAGCGTGAAAGAGATATCTATTGAAATCAGGGAGACATCTCTTTTACTATTCAATCAAAGAAGATATATATCTCTGATTTAATAGGGATATCTCTTAGAAAAGGAAAGATAAGTTTTAAATTCATAATCATTCTTTTTTGATTTAAAGATATCTTTCTTTTAATAAAGATATATCTCAGGTTTGAAAGATATATCCTTATACTAAAGAGATATCTCTCTACCGTACAGAGATCTCTCGCCTAAATCAGAAGATCTCTCTGAAAATATATATATGTTAGAAAACAGAGTGTTATCTCTTAAACTAAGAGCAATATTTCCGTTAATTTAGAGATATCTCTCAAAAGTAGAAAGATATCTCTCAAATAATGTTAAATAGATATATCTGTAGATATCACTTAAAGTCCAGGAGACATTTTTCTGTGATACAAAGATAGTTCTTATCACTAACTATCAAAACGAATGATATATCTTTGAAATCATAGAAATATCTCTTTTTGGAATAAATAGGTAAATGGCTTGCAATACTCTCAGAACTTAACAGTTATTGTGATAACCGTACGTCAGAAGAGCGGTTGTCGATTTAAACATCTAATATTCATAGAAGTTTCTGTCCGCGATATGTCTTACAGGACATTTTGGCGGTTGTTGCGATTTCGGCAAGTTTACGACTACATATATTCAAAACAGGTGAAACTTTTTTGGACGTTATACATTATCTAAAAATCAGTTTAGTCATGTTTAGCTATGTACATACGCTTGATCTGCATGAAATTCACGATTTTTACAAGTATGATGTGCACTAGACTGGCATTCAGTCCTTACATTTACTATTTCTTACTCAATTAACTCCCTTTGCTGCCAAAAATGTAAGGACTGGTGAAAAGCGGATTTCATTTTCCCTAAATTCTGGGAATCGACCTTTTCCTGAGGTCAAGCAATAATCACTTGGCAGAGATAAACAGCTTGTTGTCAGTGCTAATGTTCCATATCTAATTTTGTTATCTAAGATCAAATGATACTGAGAAATAAACTCTGGGGTTATTTGTCCTTTCTGTATTTTCCTGAAATATATGAATTGAAACTTCTACATCGTTTCAATATTTTTTTACAGATGTAAGTTTTGTGTGAATAAACAGTGATTATAACTGATTAATAAAATTTGGTGCTGTAAGGAATCATGTGTCAGTTATAAGAAATTATTTCAAGTACAATGTACATGTACATAATTATGCAACCAAAAACCATTTTCTTCAGTATGAAATTATATCTAGGTACAATGTATATGCTTGGCATAATTGTTAGAAAAAAATATTTTAGTGCAGTGGAGCCTGTGAATTGAAATCTCAGAGAATTTATTTTTACTCAAACTGAAATGATCAATATAAATAGAATTATTTTAATCTTTGAAAATATAACTTCAGAAGACAAAACATCATAATACATGTAGTAACTTGTATATTCTTATTGTACGTATTATTGTACGGCTGATGATTTTTTATTATAAAATGAGATCCTGAAAACAATTAATTTCAAATCAAAGAATGAATTGAGATAAAAAAAGAATAAATGTGAAAACTAATTTTGCCAAAAATAGCAGTAGATAATTATCAAAGAAAAAAATCTTATTGCAAATTTTAGGACTCCAGCCCTTTACAAATGTACCAAAACATAAACAGAATAGCACACCGTATGTAATGAAGTTTCAAGTCCTAACAGAAAATTCATTAAATGTTGCAATTAGGAATCTCAAAATACCCAATGATACAGTCTAGACTACCTTAAGTCATTATTTAGAAACTTGGATACACAGCAATGTATGAGTTAATATCTGCATGTTTGCGTGGTGTTCCACTTAGTAACCTTGACGTGATTAGCAATGGTACTCAGGCGAGCGATATAGGACCGTGGATGCCCTCTTGTTTGTCATTAATTACAATGTCATTATTTTAAAGTGCACACTGAACCACAAATTAGCATCACTTGTAATAGTTCATTTATTCATTCAGTTATTCTTTACCAAATCTTACCAAATTTGAAGTGGAATGAGAGAACCAGCTGAGTACATGTATACAATTTAACATCCTTATGCATCAGTGGTCTGCCAACCTTTCAGACAAACTAATTAAGGAAGTTATGTAATGAACGCGCTGGATGTACGAGAATGACAATTTAAGTACATAACACGATTGTTCTTAATTGGGGAAGATTAAGCACTATTGTTTAATATAACTGGAACTCTGTCTAAAGACTTTTAATAAATGGTGAAGTACCAACTCACAGATAGTTATCTTCTATCAAAACTTGCAAATTATCTTATTTACCAGTTCTAACCATGCATCGGTTTCAGTTTAAGTGCACTATACAAGACTCATCAGTTTCCATTGTATTTTTCAAGAATGCGTCGAGAATGTGAGTAGATAGTAACTATATCTTCTCTTCAAAATTAAGTCTGTTTTAACACAGTTTGCAAGTTTCGGTAGTGGGTCACTATTAGATACTGCAATTATGCTTCATATGAACATGAAGCATCTGCTTGCTATCCTTATTTGGATTCAAATGGGTCGTACAGTACGTCTATCAATATGAAGGTAGGCATTATATTTTTTTAGTAAACTGGAACCATAGACATGTAGCTTAATACATGTGTATGCATCCTTTTGCTCATTTCATTTTTGGATCGATTGATTTATCAATCGGGCCAAATTATGTTAAACGCCAGTCTAATGTAGTTACTACATGAAAATGAAGGAGGGGTATAGCTTCCTTACGGTCGAACGCTTTACATACAAACAAGTTGTTCCATATATTCAGTTGTTACGAATTATACTGTCTTCTGTTTTAAATATTATCTAGTAACAGATCTAAATAATATCAAAACATTTCAGAATAGCATAATATTATACATGTATATATATTTTACATTATTTCACATCTAAATAAACACAGAAATCATAGATTTTTCTGCTAATTCAATAAATATAAGTCCTGAAGAAATCAACTCTTGATATACAAAACTCCAATGAAAGATTTTCCATCTAAACCTGGAACTGGGGATTAAGATCTTGTTACTCAATGTTTATCTATGACCCTCTAGGCAAATTTCTCCCTGGTCAATTAATGGGCAGTTAGCGGTTGTTTCAAGTGAACAAGGGTATTGAATTTCTTTTGCCTGCCGGATTTCACCAGCTAGATGATCAAGCCCTATCAGTAGATATGGGCCAGAAAATATTCTGCTTGAATAATGAAAATATCCTATCATCTAGCCTGGTGGCGAGGCTAGATGTGCACAACACCACAGGGATACGAAGAAGTGCTCGCTGAATTCTGTATGCTTGTACCGAACCAGTAATCTTATAATTTCTGTATTTTATAAACAAATTGCATAAGTTTAATTGCAGTAGTGTTGTCTTTCATTTTTTTAATGGACGTTAGCAAAAGATATATTCTTTTTGCAGAGCTCCTTTATAAAGAACAATTCAAATTTCGGTGACAAGCAGATTTTCTCACCACTCTGTTGATCAGAAAGTCTTATATTGATAGAAGTCATAATGTCCCCTTGTAAACAGAGCCCCGTTGTTCTTCATAAAGATTGTGCAAGTTTGGCTGCTATTTCCATGGTAGGCACTGCAAATGAAAGCATTGGAATCCATACGATGTTGTGCATATTTTATCGAATATTTTCGCATAATCTACATTGCCTACGGTAAATCAGCGGCGACCGGGACAAGTAGTATCAAGGAATTAGTACAAAAGATGACAGATTGCACAACATACTTAATCCTATGAATGAGCCAAATGGTCAGTTTCACTCTGCTAACAGGAGCTTCCATGTCATACGTATTAAATTTGTATTTGTTCATAAAGATGGTATAGTATGTTAAGCGAGTCGGAATTTCCGGGTATCTTAATGATGCGCAACAGTCCAAGCTAATGACAGAAGTTTATATTTTCATATGCGTGTGTCCAACCGGAGTAAAATTCATCCCTATCGACACCCTGTCAGATGTGACGCAAGAGAGACGAAAGTATCGCAAGATATACAGAATAATTCTGAGATACTGAATAATGATAGAGCACTCTATAAGAAAGATTAAGAGGAATAAGTCGATAATCTCTTTAGGGTCCAATTCTTGACAACTCCCTCTGCATGTATTCGTACTTCGGGGACTTTCTCAAATGTAATACAAAAGCTGTGAATACCAAAGCTATAAAATACCACAGGGGTTTGCGACTTAAATACATGAACTGTAAGCACTTTTGTCGTTTCATCAAACAAATACATGTCTAAATTACATGCAGAAGGAGTTGTCAAGAATTGGACCCTAAAGAGATTATCGACTTATTCCTCTTAAATATGTACAAGCGGAGCGGTAGTGTAGAGGTAAATGTGTCTGCCGCTCATTCCGGAGGTTGCGGGTTCGAGTCTCACTAGGGTTTTTTAAACTGAAAGACAACAACAAGAGCCATGTTACACATGGTTAATCCCCCCGCTGGGAAGATTACCAGAAGGTTGTACTTTCGTACATCTTACTTGGTGAAAGGAAATCCTTAAAAAGCCGTATAGTTATGGTCATGCTGAGTACAGTTTACAAGTAAGTGGAAAAATAATAAGGCAGTGAAGAGAAGGTTTACAAAATTATATTAATGTACATTATCAGTATAGGTATGATATTTTTCTATTTGACTAAAAGTAGGCAAGGTAGAGTTATTGTTTTTGCACACTGCACTTCCTACCAATGTGCTATGTCAGTGTATTAAGTTTGAAGAAAATCCTTCAAGTACCTTTGGAGTTATGCTCCGGAATTTTTTTCAAGTAAATCTGATAAAGGGGAATAACTCTAAAAGTAGACAATGTAGAGTTATTGTTCTTGCACACTGCACTTCCTTCCAATGTGCTATGTCAGTGTATTAAGTTTGAAGTTAATCCCTCAAGTACTTTTGGAGTTATGCTCTGGACAAAACTTTTAAAGTAAATCTGATAAAGGGGAATAACTCTAAAAGTAGGCAAGGTAGAGTTATTGTTCTTGCACACTGCACTTCCTACTAATGTGCTATGTCAGTGTATTAAGTTTGAATTTAATCCCTCAAGTACTTTTGGAGTTATGCTTCGGACAAGTAAATCTGATAAAAGGGAATAACTCTAAAAGTAGGTAAGGTAGAGTTATTGTTCTTGCACACTGCACTTCCTACCAATGTGCTGTATCAGTGTATTAAGTTTGAAGTAAATCCCTCAAGTACTTTTGGAGTTATGCTTTGCACAAAACGTTGAAAGTTAATCTGGTAAAGGGGAATAACTCTAAAAGTAGGCAAGGTAGAGTTATTGTTCTTGCACACTGCACTTCCTACCAATGTGCTTTGTCAGTGTATTAAGTTTTAAGTAAATCCCTAAAGTACTTTTGGAGTTATGCTCTGGACAAAACTTTTAAAGTAAATCTGATAAAGGGGAATAACTCTAAAAGTAGGCAAGGTAGAGTTATTGTTCTTGCACATTGCACTTTCTACCAATGTGCTATGTCAGTGTATTAAGTTTGAAGAAAATCCCTCAAGTTCTTTTGGATTTATGCTTCGGGCAAAGTTTTTCAAGTAAATCTGATAAAGGGAAATAACTCTAAAAGTAGGCAAGGAAGAGTTATTGATCTTAGACACTGCACTTCCTCCCAATGTGCTATGTCAGTGTATTAAGTTTGAAGAAAATCAGTCAAGTACTTTTGGAGTTATGCTCCGGACAAAATTGGGACGGAAACACGGACGGACGGACGGACGGACGGAGACCATTACGAATATCCCCTTGGCCTTCGGCGGGGGGATAAATTAAAGACCGTACCTCCTTATATGACACCAGTAATGGTTTTTTCTGGAAGCAGACTCAAGAGTGACTCGATAAGCTACAAGATTTCTTAACAATCGAGCTAAAATAGATAACATAAATATGTACAATGTATATCAAATATTTTTTATCATTTCAGAGCTAAAAGAAGATCTTCTTTCATTTAACCGAGCTAACCACAGTATCATACCACTGTCACCATTGATCGGAGAAGACCATACCAAACTTATAGGTTTCTATGTATTGCCAGCTTTGAGTACGGTTGAGGTGCAAAAGACAGAATTTAGAGGTCCTGCTTTAGAAGTTAAAACACCAGTTTCAAATTTTAAAGATGTCTTTTATAAAAACTCAAACAGATGCAAAAACGTAATTTTAACGTCAGAGGCTGGTCAAGGGAAAACAGTTTTTTGTAAGCGTTTAGCCTTGATTTGGTGCAATGCCCACCAAATTAGCAACACTGACAAAGGAGAATTCTCAGACGAAGATCTGAATATCATGCGTGAATTTGATTATTTGTTTCTTATCCTACTTAGAGATTCAACGGGAGCTGACTGTGAGATTGATGATATGATTCAAAATCAAATTATTCAGTGTTTTTCACAGTCAGATAGGTACAGTAAAGATCTCTTGCAGACAGTCCTTACGCGCGAATCCAGTTTAATTTTACTGGACGGCCTAGATGAATGGAGTCATCCCGAGCAAAAAGATTCAACTTGTCGAAGGAGCCTTGAACTCTTTCCACATAGAAAAGCAAGAGAGAAATGCACAATAATGACTTCAACAAGATCATGGAAATTTAGCATTGCAAACATCAAATCAAGTGAGATAGATAATCGTATCGAGATCGGGGTACTTGAAGATAAGAGCTCGACACAATTGATTAAACATACATTAACGAAAATCAAGGAATGTAAAAATATTTCTGACGACGTCGAAAAAAATGTAGACAATATAAGTGTCGATATCCGCTCTGGATCTATCAAAGAGTTCACAGACAATCCGCTGCTACTTACTTACCTGATTTGTCTATGGTGTGACGGAAAACCTCTTGGACAATCTAGGTGTGAAATATATACAGATATTCTAGAACTGCTCCTGTTTCGTGCCGCAGAAAAAAATTCCGGAATGATAATTAAAGAATTTTCGCTAGATGCTCAAGACACAGCGACATTTCCAACATGTTTCAAAACTAGAAATCACATTAAATCGTGCTATAAAGTCCTTATTTCATTAGGTAAGTTAGCATTTGAAGCTCTATTTAACGAAAATAGGGAGAGATCTCTAGTCTTTGATCGGACCTTAGTGGACGACATTCTTAGTCCGGAAGCGTACCAGTTGAGTCTGTTTGCCGGATTGCTAACACAAGGTAAAGTTCCAGGGAAATTGGCTTCACGCGATATAAAGATATCATTTTCCCATAAAACATTTCAGGAGTTTATTGCAGCCTTGTATATCCAGTCCCGGTCCGATCTATACGGAATCTCTGCCCAAGTTCTAGGGAGATGCTATTCGGTGGAAACAATTCTTGAAATGTCAAACGTTTTCATTTTTTTGAGCGGACTTAGTGCGGAAAAGGTCAGTTTCCTTTCAGCAAAATTACAGAACTTTGTAAATAAAGATCAAATAATGGTTTTATACAGACGTGAATTCTATAGATCTTTGGTAAGTTTACACAACTTCAAGAACCTTCAAAACATGTATATAACATGCATAGAAGAAAGAAAGAACAATTCCATTAAATCCTTAAATTCCTTAAATCTTGTATTAGAAGACATTTTCCTAGACAAAGACTGCCATGATGAGCGTTATTCCAGTCTGCTACAACGTTTGGTATTGATGAATATTAAGCACATCAAATCTGTTAAGTATAGTGGTAGTGTTTCAGAAGAAGCCACCAAACAAACCATCAGGATGTTCTATCTGACTGACATACGCACTTTTGAAATGCTATATTTCGTGTGCCCAATAATGCCTGATGATCTCGAAACTCTCCTGACAGGATCTGTTGACACGTTGAAACGTTTATCTTTATATGGACGTATAAGGCGGGATGGTCGTTATAAACGGAACTATAATACTTTAACAGAAGTTTGTACTAGTTCTTTACTTAGAGTGAATCAGCTTGAGTCTTTAGAATTAGATAGCATAAAATTGTCTCATATCCAGTTTGAACGTCTTACATTATACCTCACACAAAGAACAAGCATGAAAGAAATATGTTTGTATGATATAGCGTGTACAGATCATGGTCAGAGATGTCATGGATTTAACATGGACCTATCGCAGCATTCGCAACTGAAAACTGTTGGATTCGGAGAGATACCTTTATCATCATTGAAAATCAACATATCCAAACTAGAAACGTGTTTCCTTGGAGAATTGCAAAATGAAAATATGGTGTCGTCATGCATATGTAATTTACAGTCAGCGTCTAAATTAAAAAGTTTCAATTGTGTAGGATTGAATACTGGTTTAGATCTGGCGCTTGATACGATTCCTTTGCTTCTTCGTTTGCAGGTAATTGAGATAGCGTATACTGATATGAGAAACAAATCATTAAAACTTTCAACCGGTATGACAAATATTGAGTCTGTTATTATACACAATACATGTATGACAAGCGCATCTCTCAGTAAGCTTGTTGATGACGTGGCACAGTATCAGCAGTCAGTTATTGTAGAACTGCTGGATTGTACTGTATCACCAACAGCGGAGTATGAAAAGATAAAGAAATATATTAGAACGTCCGAAACATTTATGGTGTTGATTGATGGAAAGAATCAAGATACACTTGGAAGGAAGGCAAATGTCTTTCAGTTTAAAGCACACTGAAAAATGGCAGTTTTTATATCTAAATATACTGTACCTTGTTCTCATTCCAGTATTAAATATACGCATGTATGAAACTTATATCATTTTGTATTGTATTGTATTGTATTGTAACAGGACTGACCGACAGACAACATTTTGGTCATAATTCATAGAACGAACAGACGGACGAAATTGGTCACAATTTCCTGTTTTATATTAACCCAGGTTCATTAGTAATCATTTTATACTGTCCATAACACGTACAGATGAGTTTTATTTGATATCACAACTCTAGTCATTATTTGATTTTACAAATACAAGTTGATAAAAAAATAAAGTAGGTGAGAGAATGGGTAAGGGACCAGCCATTGACAGAAGGTAAACGTTACCTTAGACGTCTGCAGACTGCCCCTTCCCCGCTTCCCCCCCCCCCCATCCCGGCGTAGCCCCTTTGTACAATGAGTGCTCAGCTTTTATAGCCAAAACTTCCCACTCAAAATCTGTGTTGTAGAAGGGTTGATCATAATAATACAATTTATTGTCTTAGATTTTCCTTAATAACACAGTGATAAAACCATATGAAACAATTGAACAACCCTGTTTCAATATAACTGTTACTAAAATTCAAAAAGACATGAAAAGCAAGAAAAGAGAAAAGTACTTTACATCTGCTAAATTAAAGACCTATGTGTACCAGTTTTAACCATCTGAAACAAATTCTATAGAGTTATATCTATCACCTAATATGCAGAATATGATAAATACAGTGAACAATGCATTATACTTAGAAACAAGATGAATGACACTCTAAATTCCAAAATTAAGTTTAGGGTTCCAGTTATACACTGCAAAAAGAACCAAAATAAGGACAAGAGGCCTTTAACAGAAAAAGATATACCTGAGTGACTGCATGAACATTTATTGTGTAAATAGGAAAAGCAAAAACTGGTTATACTGTGTTAAAATATAAAGCAAGAGATCACCATGTACCAGAGTAACTGGACTAGTTGTGTAAAGATCCCTGCTGTACAGTATTATCAAAACGTCCCTCTCGCAGCCAATCATATCTTTGTAACATTGAAGAATGGTTAAAAATATGGTTAAGAATGGACATTTAGATTGAGAAATGTTGTTGTCATTTTAATTGAAAGTGAGGACGATATGATTTTTGGTCAATTGTCACGGGAATCATAGTTAGAGGATTTATATTAATGGTGTTATAACTGATAATTTCATTGGTATGGAAACAGCGACAATGATTGATTATATGTTATTTTGTAACACAAAAAATGCGGTGAATAAATACATTTGCGAACACACGGTGTGAGTGTTATATCTATACTGCGGTTTTGATTGAATAAAGTTACATGTAGCTGTATTCAAATTTATACTTTAAACTCTTTGATGTAAATTTCCAAGCCCGTTTTATTTGCCCAGAGTCTCAAGTTTCTCTTAAAAATGCAATCTGAATGATCTCTTACCTACATGAATCCTGAACGCCGCCTTTTGATTTGTCCTTTTTCCCTTAATTCTATACCTGGGAAAAACGAGAGATGCAAACACCTAGGTCCACGTGATTGTTTAATTATTACCCATTAAATTGCGATTTGTCTATTAATTTTCTAAAAACACTTTGCAGTACCAATCCACCAAATTAAATACCATTTCTTGTAATAACTGCTGGTTAGTTTTAGAATTTTTATATAAATTGTATGGAAGCCTTGGAGGGCCACTTTCGAGTTTCGACTTACGGGTGTTTTTGACTTTTAAGTTATGACTTTCGACTTTTGACTTTTGACTTATGACTAATTACTTTTGACATATGAATCGCGTTGTCTTCGATAATAGTTTCTCTTCTTGTAATCATTCTTTCTCTTATAATACCTCCTACGAGGTATATAAGTTAATATAACGTCGCTTTTTCGCTTCGCTGCGATCATTCCCAAAAGCATAGAGGATAATTGTTGGTTTCGGTGTAAGATCACGTTATAATTTCACCGAGTGGGCACCAAAAGTGATATTTTCACGAGTGGCGCAGCCACGAGTGAAAATAACAACTTTTGGTGTTCACGAGTGAAATTAACGTGATATTACACCGATACCAACAATTTTTCTGTTTATTTTATGGTTAAAACTCTACTTTTATTGAGTTTGTTTCTATAAAATAACGAAAATCGCGGGAAACGTCATCAAAAAACGTAGCGCAAATGACGTCATTTTAACGACGTCATCGTCGCATGGTTTCCAGCATTAATTACGCTCTGTATACTTTTTGACGTAAATCCGGGTTAAAGATTGCAAAAACAGTGAAAAATAAAAATGGTAATCCACTGTTTCAAAACTGTGGATTATCACTTTTATTTCACTGAGAAAACTCTATAATTCACTCGAAAACATTAAATAAACTGCTTTATTTTATGTTTTCCAGTGAATTATAGAGTTTTCTCAGTGAAATAAAAGTGATAATCCACAGTTTTGAAACAGTGGATTACCATTTTTATTTTTCACTGTTTTTGCAATCATAAACCCGGATTTACGTCAAAAAGTATACCGAGCGTAATTAATGCTGGAAACCATGCGACGATGACGTCGTTTAAATGACGTCATTTGCGCTATGTTTTCTGATGACGTTTCCCGCGATTTTCGATATTTTATAGAAACAAACTCAATAAAAGTAGAGTTTTAACCATAAAATAAACAGAAAAATTGTTGGCATCGGTGTAATATCACGTTAATTTCACTCGTGAACACCAAAAGTTGTTATTTTCACTCGTGGCTGCAACACTCGTGAAAATAACCCTATTGGTGCCCACTCGGTGAAATTATAACGTGATCTTACACCGAAACCAACAATTATCCTCTATGTATTGCCTCTTTGGCATTTTTATAAGAACCGTTAAACACGACCACACTCAATAAAATACAATTTTTATTTAAAAGATTTTAATAAAATCAATTATATATATAAAAAAAATATATCATTTCTATCAATACAATGTAGTAACAAAATAAAACATGTTTTAACAGGCTTTTTGTTTTGACTTTTGACTTTTAACTTATTACTTTTAACTTATTACTTATGACTTTTGACTTTTGACTTATGACTTATGACTTATGACTTTATGACTGAGAAAACTCTATAATTCACTCGAAAACATTAAATAAACTGCTTTATTTTATGTTTTCCAGTGAATTATAGAGTTTTCTCAGTGAAATAAAAGTGATAATCCACAGTTTTGAAACAGTGGATTACCATTTTTATTTTTCACTGTTTTTGCAATCATAAACCCGGATTTACGTCAAAAAGTATACCGAGCGTAATTAATGCTGGAAACCATGCGACGATGACGTCGTTTAAATGACGTCATTTGCGCTACGTTTTCTGATGACGTTTCCCGCGATTTTCGATATTTTATAGAAACAAACTCAATAAAAGTAGAGTTTTAACCATAAAATAAACAGAAAAATTGTTGGCATCGGTGTAATATCACGTTAATTTCACTCGTGAACACCAAAAGTTGTTATTTTCACTCGTGGCTGCAACACTCGTGAAAATAACCCTATTGGTGCCCACTCGGTGAAATTATAACGTGATCTTACACCGAAACCAACAATTATCCTCTATGTATTGCCTCTTTGGCATTTTTATAAGAACCGTTAAACACGACCACACTCAATAAAATACAATTTTTATTTAAAAGATTTTAATAAAATCAATTATATATATAAAAAAAATATATCATTTCTATCAATACAATGTAGTAACAAAATAAAACATGTTTTAACAGGCTTTTTGTTTTGACTTTTGACTTTTAACTTATTACTTTTAACTTATTACTTATGACTTTTGACTTTTGACTTATGACTTATGACTTTTGACTTTTGACTTTTGACTTTTGACTTTGACTTGACATTGACTTTGACTTTGACTTATTACTTATGACTTATGAAAAAATAAACCCTAACCCTAACCCTATACACGGTCCTCACGGCAGGTTCAGTAATACTATGAACCTGCTACCGAGGACCCATCAATATAACAATATGCTTATACATATTACAGCACTTTAATTTCCTTTGGTATACGTTGTGATATTAACCTATAGATACATAAAAACATAAAAAAATTAAATGTTACCATAGCAACAAAAAAATTTCAAAATTTTAATTTTTTTTTCAGTTCCTTGATAGTTGGCTTTACGCCTGGAGGGCAAGCCCCCACACCCCTCCCTCCCTCCCCCGCTAAAAGAATGAGGAAACCTGCGTCGCCGCTCACTGCGGAGGCTCCCAAGGTCGCCTCCTGGCGACCCGTAACTGCTCATTGATACTAAAATAAATGACAAAGACAAAAGTAACTTAGATAATTTATTTACACAAACAAGTTTGCAATACTACGCACAGACATAATTTTACTTATTGTTTCTACACCTGCATTGAAGAAACACAATTTTACACCATTATGACTCTTTGGAAACTTTGCCAACTCTGTATCTGTCATAAGTTAAAAGTCGAAAGTCATAAGTCAAAAGTAAAAAAAAAACATCCATAAGTCGAAACTCAAAAGTGGCCCTCCAAGGCTTCCATAGAATTGTGATATAAGTGTACAGAGTATGCTATATTAACAGTCTCTTGTAACTCAATTATGAGTGGCAATGTACTTTTGTTTTACTAATATTGTATACAATGTATTTTGTACTGTGATAAAATGTACATTGATGAGACTTTAATAAATAAATAAATAATGCAAAGTTTGTTCTTTTGTTGACTATCTTTAGCTGCGTGAATACCTTGTAGCGATTTCCTCCTTCAAACTGAATAATCAAAAATGAAAAGAAACCACCGCTTTAACCACTTAATATCCTATGTCGACCGTTCAAGGGCTATTGAACATCAACAGGCAGTAAAACGTTGAACGCTGTGACAACTCTAGAGGCTATATCCTTTATTAAGCAACTGTGTAACTGTGTGCACACTGCCAAGTCATTAAAATTGACGTTCTTTTAATCGGGCTGTAATAGATACATCCTCATGCATCAGTGGTTTGCCAACTTTTCAGACACACTGAATGTTCTGGACGTACAAGAATGTTAAAGAAACACATTCAACTAATTTCATTCATCAGTTTATGCGTCTCTTACTGTTTTTGGTGACAGTTTTATAAAAGCATTTTTTGGTTGCTGTGCATTTAAATGTGGTAAACTAATGATAATGTCGCATTAGCATTTGAAGTTGGTGCTTTAGAAATAAAAAAAAAGTTCCTTTCTTCGCAGTGATCTCCCTTGTGTTATTGTTTTTCGGCAGTTGAAGGGAAGCAACTCCTGCATGCAGTTGTTTTTTTTCTTCAATTGACACTCCAAGTCAAAATAGGAAAAGTAATATTTGGAAATTTTTATTTCGTACTGTCTGGTGGCAGGAAAAGTTTGGTGTATTGGGTTAAAAGCTAATATTTCCTCTACCCTTTTTACACACACCTATTTCAGCTGGATTTTTACTTGAAAAAATGTGCATACTTCCACTTTAATGTTGTGAAACGACATAAATATACGAAACGCCGGGGCTGTCCTAAGATATTATTTTTCCGTAAAGACACAGAACAAACTGTATTAACTACAAAAAAACATAGAAAATGTACATAGAATTCTGAAAAGTGTACAGCACGAAACACCGATGATATACGCACAGGACAGACTCGGGGAGGGGGGGGTAGTTGTATAATGAGTGCAAACTTGGGGTGGGGTGTGGTTGTATAATGAGTGCAAACTTGGGGGGGGGGGTAGTTGTATAATGAGTGCAAACTTGGTTTAAGTGAGAAAATTGAGAGCAAACTTTAGAAAATGGCTGATGACGTGTTTTTGAATGAGGTCATGCGTATTGATACCAGGGAAAGTCGTTTTCTTTACGCTATGATATTATATGAATATGATGTTAGTCAAGGGTTATATGTAACCTTCACTCGGTTCTTTGTTTCTACCCGCAATGATTCGCAGTTTTGAAGTTATTGAAGGTTGAATCTGGTCAGGTGGAAGCTTTCACGAAACGAAACCGAAAATGCCCCGGCCATTTATGATTTTTTTTTATCCAAATCGATAGATGTTGAAGCCAGATATCGACTGTTTTACGAGAAAATATACAGGAAATATTTACCTACACTTCATTGCGATCAGGGGTGTTTTCATACTCAAATATCTTCGTTTAAACACATTTTGGAGACAAACTAATACTTAAATACTTTTTAAAGACAAACTTGTCACGTGCGATTCACTTAGTATACGAATTGTTTGAGATTGTCGACATTCCCTGTTAATTTGATTTTATATATAGATTCTAAGTCTAAGATATCTAAAAGAAAAGAACAAGGTTTAGCAGTGGCTGAGGACTGACATGGATAGGCTAAAATCTAAAACAGTTTAGAAAACCAAACAGCATTAGCGAACTACTTCGTTTCTATGTCGCTCTAAATGTCGCTATTCAAACAGCTGCTTCACAGTTTATACCACTGCTATGTTTAGGGTGTTTTTTTTTTGTTTCAGAAGGTAGTTGGTTAATCGAACTTTGCATGTGTTACCCTGACAACGAAAAGTATTTGTCCGGAATAACTGTAACAAGATAGATGTATTCTACAACATGGACTCTTTGTCAGAGTAATACATGCAAAGTTCGAATAACCAACTACCTTCTGGTAGGTATTTGCATGCTGGTGATACACGCGAATAATTAACCAACTGAGTCTCCTGGTGGATGTAGGGAGAAGGAGATGTTTAAATTTTATAAAACACATCTAACTTATTATATATCCGTTACATTTATTCCGGAAAAATACTTTGTTTTGAGGGGAATACATGCAAATTTCGAACACCCAACTACCTTCCAGTTTGTAGTTTTCACGTGAATAACCAACTGAGTCCCTTGGTGGATGTAGGGAGCAGGAGATGTTACCATGTTGTAGAATACATCTATCTTGTTATATATGTTACAATTGTTTCGGACATATACTTTCAGTTCTTAGGGTAAAACATGCAAAGTTAGAATAACCAACTACATTTGTACCTTCTAGTTTTTAGTTTGGGATTCACGCGAAAAACCAACTGAGTCCCCGGGTGGATGTAGGGAGAAGGAGATGTTACTATGTTGTAGAATACATCTATTTTGTTGTATATTCGTTACAATTATTCCGGACAAATACTCCGTTTTCAGGGCAATCAATGGTAATACATGCAAAGTGCGAATAACCAACTACCTTCTGTATAATATAGTACAGTAGTAGTCAGCCCGGTTAGCTCAGTTGGCAGAGCACGATACTTGTAATCTCGGGTAGCGGGTTCGATTCCCGGGGCTGACCATCTAAAATTACTAACAGTCTCTTTCGGATGAGACTAAAAAACCGAGGTTCGATGAATAGGTGCTATACACCTGGCATGTGTAAGAACCAGGAGTGTCTCTGGAATTAGGACGCTTTCTGTATCTTGCACTATTCTCCGAAACCTAAAATAACTAACCTCTTCGGGGGCGTTGGTCATATGGGAAACCGGTACCAACGATAACACCGTAATATACGATACGAAGTAGTACTCATGTAGATAAGTAAGGCTTCACGGTTATAAGTATAACAGTTTCTTTTGTTGTTTTGTTCGGAGTTTTTTAATATAAAAAAACAATGTGTTTGCATAAGTTATAAATGATACATTTAGACATGAAGATTTCTATTCCTTCCTGTGAACAATGTTTCTATAAATGTTCATATCTGATATTTTTGATAATGTATATATACGTACATGTGTTTCAAAGACTAGCGGCAACGAGAGATGGATGAAAAGAAGGTATGATACGAACTGCAACCAAAGGCACCCGGTCTCCCACCTCAGTTGAAAGATCTACCCCCGGATGAGCAATTTTCGTTCGACTACGCCTGGGACATCACAAACATGAAAAAAAAGCTAATGCTCACTAGTAAGCTTGTTCAGCTGACCACTGGACGCTGGAAAACACTGGAATATATAAAGAATTTTTACACTAAGAAAGTGTTTGTTAAACCCCTTAGATTTACTTAGAAGGTAAATATTTTAAGGTAAAAATATGGGTCTTTTTTTTAAATAATGACGGTTCACCCGTACCGATAGCTATTCAGTTGAACCAGCAACTCAGTGTTTTTACCCTCCGGTCCACCTTATTCTTGGATTCTTGCTATAATGTGGTTCAACAATGCCGATGCCAGTATTCATCAAGCTATATCTCATTTTGGATTTACTCATTCAATTATTGAAGGAATAATACTTGTAACAGACAGGCAGCTTTCCCAGTCACATCCAGTTTTCAAACTTTTGGCGCCTTATCTTCTCTACCTCATTTCCATAGATGCCAGGTCAGTTGAAAAACTCATGGGTCCATCTGGCTAGATAGAGGAGACAATGGTATTTGGTGTAAACGGGTTCCACGAGCTGATCCGGCGGTACAAAACAATATGGCGCATGCATGTGGAAGGAGCACTTCTGGAAGATCTTATGCAACGCGGAGTCGATGATCTGGAAATACTAAAGCGGTATCACTTCCGTCCGATGCGTTGATGCTTTATAAAGCTATAAGAAATTATGTTTCGAAATACCTCAAAATTTACTACGATACTGATGATAAAGTCTTTGCCGACGAAGAAATTCAAAACTGGCTTGCGGAAATGGTGAAAGAAGAGCAAGGCCTCGGCATTCTGGGTATTCCGGGGAAGTCTGGAAAGTTCAATAGCAAAGAACAAGTCTTTACAGTATGTACATGTATAATTTACACATGCAGCGTTGGCCACGCAGCAACATACTTTAAACAATATGATTAATACGCCTTCCCGCCAAACTACAACACAATAATTCGAGGATCTCCACCGAGAAATAAAGAAGACCATACAGGAGAAGGCGCTCTCGCTGCTCTTCTGGACAAAGAAACAACGCTCAATACAATGATAATTACACAAATTCTGAAATGAGAGTGTATGACTACCCACCATGACTTGTCACCATCAAATGAAATGAGGTTGCATGACTACTGGCTATGTCTTGTCACTATCAAATGAAATTCCCGCCATGTCTTGTCACTATCAAATGAAATTCCCGCCATGTCTTGTCAACAACAAATGAAATGAAGTTGTATGAGTACCCGCCATGTCTTGTCACCAACAAATGAAATGAAGTTGTATGAGTACCCGCCATCTCCTGTCACCATCAAGTGAAATGAGGTTGTATGAGTACCCGCCATCTTTTGTCACCATCAAGTGAAATGAGGTTGCATGACTACCCGCCATCTCTTGTCACCATCATATGAAATGGTCTACCGTCTCATTTGACGTCATTCCTTGTCTTAGTATTATGATTTTGTCTCAAAATGTAGCTTTGCATTGACCTTCTTATACACCTATGATAAATAGCATTCATATGCCATAGGGCTCATAAAAGCATTACAACATAAGACATGGAGTAAGAAACTTGAGATTTCCTTCGAAATTTGTCTCATGATCAATGGTCTTTCATTTCGAGTGACGTCATTCCTTGACCCATATTTATGATTGCTTTTTTTTTTTTTTTTTTTATATTAAAAATATAAATAAAAAAAATTTTTTTTTTTTAAAAAAAAAAATAAAAAGGGGGAGGTTTTTTTTTTTTTTTTTTTAAAAAAAAAAAAAATTAAAATTTTTTTTTTGGGGGGGGGGGGGGGAAATGAAAAAATTTTTTTTAGTATTTTTTTTTATATTTTATTTTTTGTAAATTAGAAAGTGTCGACTCCGTGACGATACGATAACAAACTTATAACGCTGCACCGTCTATACAACTTCCGCTGCAAACTTTGCTTACAAAATGACGTCATTTATCAAAAGACATTGTGACGTCATTTAATGTCAGCCATATTTTGTTTTTAGAATAATAATAATAATAATAATAATAATAATAATAATAATAATAATAATAATAAGATAATAGTAATATGTTATTTTCAGAAGGTGCAAACTCATTACGCACATATACATCAAAATTAAATTAAATTAAATGTACATACATATGTTCAATTAGGCCTTCTTTAAAACAACAACATATCAACATACATTGCATAGGCTACAAATATAAAAAGATACATTTCACACACAAAAGAAATTAGCAAATCACCAGTGATTATAAAGCATATTAAACATTAAGCAGATACGTTTTGTATTAATTTTTCAAACTTGTCACGATCTTGAACAGTAAATCGTCGCCTTTTTTTCCAGAAACCCGTAAGTCATTTTTTTTTAAGTTTTGAGAAAATAGAATTTGAAGTTTGAAATTTCAATGAAGATCAGTGACTTACGGGTTTATGAAATTAGCTTTTAATCGAGTTATATTAGTTCCATAATAAAACAGTCTACGTCATCATGAAGAGCTTGATGAGACGAGTACAACGGAACCAAAGTATCAAAACATCAAAAAACGACTTACAGGGTTCTGGAAGTAAGGCGACGAGTTAACCACATTAATTCTTTAAACAGCGGAGCCGACTGTTCAGCAAAGGCTTTGTTAAGATCTATCTTATGATACTTTTTTGAAGACTGGCTAGTTTTAAAAGGAGCTGTTTTGTACAATTACCCCATGTGATTGACCCATAGTCAAGAACAGGAAGAATATATGCATTATAAAACATCTGTTTCATTTCTAGGGTAAGGTATTTGGATATTCTACGAAGTAGTGTAAATTTACTTGAGAGTTTTATGCATAATTTCTCTATCTGTAGATTCTATTAAAAGTGTTGATCAACGTAAACCCAAAGTATCTTTTGACTTTCTACAACTTTTATAGGACAATTGAGTATGGTAAGCTCAAGTGGTCGAGATCTTTTCACATTATAGGGTGATCCAATAAGCATGAATGCAGTTTTGATTGTGTTTAGTGCCATGTTGTTCATAGAGCACCAGTTATTTATATTTATCAATTCAGTCTGTAATTTCGTTTCAATCTGTGAAGAAGTTTTTCCTGCAGCGTATAAAGTTGAATCGTCGGCGTACATATCTATTATTGCGTATTCTGAAACCCAACGCATTTCTTTATGATTTGTTCTTCGGACTGGACTGACAAACGCCAAGTTTCACTATCTGAGTTTTGTTAGATAAATATAAACGAAACAACTCTATGGTATCCGATGTAAAATGATACACTTCTAATTTATGCAGCAAAATATCATGGTCTACCATATCGAAAGCCTTTTTAAAATCAAGAAAAACCGTGCCAATAAGATTACCAGAGTCAATATATTCTAACCATTTACCTACTTGAAGTATTAGAGCGGTCTGACATGAATGTATTTTTTCGAAATCCTGATTGAGCAACATGTAATATATCAGTTGTTTGAAAGAAATTTTGTAATTGTACTGCAATGTGTTTTTCAAAAATCTTCAAAATGGTTGGTAATATAGATATAGGTCTATAGTTATCTTAATCGTCAGTTGACCCATTCTTATATAAGGTAAAACGCAAGCTTTTTTAAGTTTCTCTGGGAAAATATGTTGATCTATACATTTATTAATGATTGCAATAATACTAGTTTCGATACAATTTACAGATAATTTGATTATTCGAGGATATATACTATTAAAGGTGGTAAATTACTTTTAAGCAACATTTTATGACAATTTTTACTTTTTGTATATTCTGTTAGAGATTTATTTAATGAACAAAAAGACCCATTATATAGAGTTAGATCCCTATCAGAAATTTACATTTTATTAACTTTTATAAAAATTTGTTATTACTCCCCTTTGATATGAAAGTATTTAAAACGTTGAGAATTTCTTTTTATTTCAATATAATTTCTACTTTTACATTTGAATGGGATAGATATACAAATATTTAAACATTCTGAACCAAAATGCAAGTTTTAAAACTACGTGTAGCTTCTGAATTCATTTATTTTCAATCTATCTTGGATGCGCACCCAAGATAGGTAAAGGGAGGTAATAATAATTTTTCAAACTTGAATTTCTAATGAATTCCATCTAAATATATAATTTTTAATGCAAATATTTCACAAATATAATACAATAGGTCTTATATTTATATCTTTCCTAAGGCAAAGTATGTGTATCAAATTTTTACTTATGATAAAATAACTCTATCTTGGTTGGGCAACCAGGATAGGGAAATCAAATTTTAAAAATACCTCCAGTGAAATTTTACTTGAATTAAGCGCTAAGTGAACATAAATGAGTGTAAATGATCAGATGTTAAAGTTTCAAACAAATCTGTTAAATGGCCAAAATCTGATTATATACCTATTATATACCGGTTGCTTTATTATTGTTTAATTATTCTATAAATTGTTTAACTTAAGAAACGGTTATATGATTAAATTAATGCTAAAGGAAACGCCCTGTCATTTATCCTCAATATGTTGTTTGAGACTAGTAAAGTTTGCTTCATTGAACTTTGTTTTCTTTACCTTACTGCAATATTAATGAAATTACATTATAGTGTTAAAAGCAGTTGTTGTTACGATATCTCCTCCAACAGTGATATTGTCATTTTTTAATATTGAAGGAAAGTTTATTTTATTTAAGTGAGACTGTCCTGACACTGATTTAAAATGTGACCAGATACTTTCAGTGTCCTTTATCTCTCTTTTGTCTAGCTTTTTAAAAATATTTTATCTGTATACCACTCAGGCTGTTTAAAATACATACTTGACTCTTTTATTTTTTACTGGGGCGTGAACGTTTAAAATGTTATTAATTTTATGATACAGAAGTTCAAATGACATATTTGGGTAAGAAATAGTCTCGGTTGTTTCTAGTCTAGACGACTGTAAGGCCTATTCAAATTTGACTTCATCAAACTTATTAAAATCTCTGTATTGAATTGTTTTATGATTGCAGAGTGCAAATTTAATGGCTCTAATGGCGCTTTAATGTTTATTTTACGAACACAACAAACAGGGTAGTGGTCACTTAAGCTGAGGTCTAACACCCTGATACCTTGGATATTTTCCGAGTGTGTTGAATAGATGTGGTCTATTGTACTCGAAGAAGATTTTTTAATCCGTGTAGGGAGATTGATTAGCTGTGTTAGGCCATATTTAAGAAGAAAGAATGACCACTTGTTGTTTTCAGACCCATGTATTCCGTTGAATGCAGGTTTGTACTTTGAAATGTAAATGTAAATAGATCCTTTTTATACACATTCCTAAAGTGTGATGCTCTTTCTTGTGACGCCATAAAAAGCACCATTTCTTTACGCAATTAACCCTTAATTCATAACAATATGGATATTTGGTACCAATAACTTCTTCGAGCTGAAAGGCTAGAATTTTTATTGATAAGACGTTTCACCGTTTACCACTACTGTACTGACTAGGGTCTACCTGTTAAAAAGGACCGGATCCAAGACATGTTCTGACTGGGAACACTATATGTTCTTTGAGTTTGAATAGTAATTTAAGGTGATTGACTTTGTCGAAGGTTTTACTTAAATCAAGTAGGACAAGGTCGGTATGTTTTCCTGTACGTGTAGAGGTCTTTGGATAGTTCATCAACTAGCTCAGTTAGCTGGGTCTCACACTCCATGCCTCAGAGGAACGTCTGTCACTGAACATGAATCCATGGAATCCATGGTCCAACGTAACTTTGTTTCATGAAAATAAAACCGCAGCTGTATACTAAAGGGACAGTCACCACTGTTGATTTTGTGAATTTAGTTGCCTCCATCCACCACTTTTGTATTTTTTATAAAACGCCAGTCTCACGTGAAACGTAAACCGGAAGTACTGAAACACATGTAAAGGTTTTTACAGGTTTTTCTTAAACCTCCTGTATATAGTTCACTATATTTCTTTTTAATTGATTTCAAATAGTTCGTTGATAGTTTTCCATAGTGAAACACAGCAAAATATTTGTTCAAATTGCGAAAACGTGTTGGTCTGACTTGCATTGTTTCCGGATAGAAGAGTATTTCGGACGACAGAAGCTTCAACTCTCAAAGTACTGGCCAGTAATGTGTACATGACTCCATCTTTTGAAACAGACTTCTTTTGTAGAACAGTTGACACTTTTAACTTACTGAGCTATTGCTAACACTAACAAAGTTAGCACTCTATCCATATGCTACGACTGGATGTAAACATCACGCACACACAGAGCATGGGCGGGTTATTAACCCAACCCTTATATTCAAATTTATTGTTATGTTTTTGAATCAGTCGTGTGGCCATTCTGAGGTGTAAGAGTATGACAAGATATAAATTAATTTGTTCCCACAATATAAATAATTTTTTTCCACTTCGACGGTGATTCAATCTCTGATCTCCCGCGTGCCAAGCAGGAATACATAGCACTGCGCTATAGAGGCTTTGAGTTTCATAGTGAATAACTTCGATATTCAGCAATACACACATTTTTTTCGGAATGGCGATACAAATTTATGTAAACAAACAAATTTAACTTCCAAGACACTTTAAATAAGTAGTGGACACATCATAAACTTGGTAGTTTCGTAAAGTATATTCAAATATCTGTTAGAAAAAAATTGTCTGCATGTTCAAAAAAATTTCAAAGTTGGTTTAAAAGGCTATCTTCATCCGCTACCCGGCGACAAAATCTCAGTCGTTCCGATAAATTAATGCTGCTATTTTTATACTTTGTTTTTCATCAGATGCGGATTATGAGTTTGAATAATCGAGTATCACTTTGAACATTTTTACCATAAATATTATATTGCAATGGATTCCATGAATGGAAATAAATTAATCAGGGCTTCCGTAAATCGGCGTCCGGCCGTAAAATACGCCATAAAATTGGACCATACGCCAATACACAAGACCCCGGCGCACGCTTACTTCCTTAAATTTCCGAGGACGACAAAATCGCCGACCCATGGCGTCCAAACAAAATAAAAATGGAACATTTTCACGATTTCGGGACCGCCCACGTGTGATAAGTCACGCTATTCGTTCATGATCGGCAGTATTCGATTCGCTCTAGAACGGCGTAAACTCCGCCCCAGCAATTATCGTTGGCTGTGATTGACAGATGCCGTGTTTGGTCAGCGTAATTACCTGAAGTGTCGCACGCTTATTTTGAAATGATGCGATAATTAGGGCCAATTAACAACATCTTGTGACGGCATAATTTTACTTCAATTACCGTAAACAATTAATATGACACGGTGTTGTTTGAAGATCCAAACATCTAGCGGTAATTTTGTCTACTCTAGTATTGCCGAAAATGGACGTCCTTTCAAAACTGTGAATCGGCGATTTTGGAACTTGATTTTAATGTCGGTAATGCAGGTGTTCAAGTAAATGAGTAAATGCAAGTTTTGGTGTAAAATGGATTTGAAACAATCGTCATATTGTGCTTGTCTGCTGATATGGTACAACGTACTTTGTTTCATTCCGTTGTTTCGGTGCCGACCGAATTTAACAAACGTTAGCATAATGAGGAGTTTGAAAGCACAGAATCCGCTTCCAAAAAAACAAAAAACTTTAAGGTTGAAAAGATATGTTATTAAACAGTGTTCTTTTTCAGTGTGAGGGGAAAGTAGGCGGGGCCCTTTGGGAGGGGAATTTTTAGTCATTTTGCCAGAAAGTGGACTTTTTAGAAAATGTATTAATTATAGATCTTCTGTGTAAAAATGTAATAAAGAACAACATCTATCAAGTTTGTTAATGACATTATTCTTTTGCCAATTATTATTCTTTTTAAATCTTTTGAACACCGTTTTCGTTGAAAAAAATAACAAAAATCGGGGTCACGAAAATAGGTGACAAACAAAAAATCGGCGATATTCGGCTGACTATTTCACATGTAAGGGATCAAATAGTTGCAAGAAATGATTCTGAAAAGCATAATATGTTGTTTTGTAAATGTATGTATTAAAGTACTTGTTATCTTATAAATGCACTGAATAATTCAGATCTGTGGTCAAAATAAAAGTTTTTACAGACAGGTTCTTCATTTTCATTTTTTAGCATTAAGTAAGGTATTTGATAATGATGATGATGATGGTGATTGATGATGATGAAATGATGATGATGTCCCACATTGTCCAATAGGTTCGCGTACTGGGGACTCCATAAAATTTTCACAGGGACTTCCAAATCCAGTTGCCTTGGAGTCAGGACTTCCTTAATTTGAAACTTAGTGGAAGCCCTGAATTAATATAACAGGGCTTTCATAAACATTTGACTCTCATTTTGACTTTTAGACTCGTGTTATTATTTGAAGTATGACTTCGACTCTTCTAACTTACACATCAAGAGCCATAATCATTTAAAAAAACACATGTAGATCCTGTAGGGCACCAAGTTCTAGAATATTATTATATGAGTTTTGATAAGAGGAATCGGGCGTTTTCATCTTTCTTGTAACAATTTGTATGAACAGAGAAAAGTTTTATTAGTTTCCAATTGATGATCGATTTTGATTGTTCTGTTTGTTCAATGATTGATTCTCCGATTTTCCAACACTGATAATTCATGTTACTTAAATCAGTAAAAATATGTAACACAGCAGGGACTTTGATTGACCCGAGACCTCACTGATTGTCTGATTGACCCGTGAGAATCAAGAAATACCCATATTTGACCTGTTATAAAGTGTCCTGTGCATTAATTTAACCTGTGAGAATTTTCTCCTATGCATCACGAGTCTTGGGTTTTCAACCAGCAACAGGCTTTCTTTGTCATTACCAAAAGTGTTGAAACGTCTATGTAAAACCCTCTGCTCTATAGATACATACCTATCTTTCAGTAAGTTACATAAACATGCCAGAGACAAAACAGAGAAAGGTAAAAGAGAAAAAATCTCAGGATGATGAAACAGTGACAAATGGTACTGGAGCAGTAACATCCAAGAAAATACACAAAGTTAGTAAAAGGTCACATATTTGAAGAAGAAAAAATTCCATCGCTTTTGTATTGCTTCTTGCTAGACAACACAATTTTCATTATACAAAAGTGTACATTGTTTATATATTGTGTACTTGAATGAAGTGTTGAATTACATTATTAGCTCATCTGAGCCAAAGGCTCAATACACTTTTAGATTGAATCATTCTTCAAATTGTACAAATGTATAATTACATAGAAAATTTCTTACAATTAATTAGTTTCTGAAACCCTTGTAGAACAACCTTGAACATGTTGAATACAAATGTATATGTGTAGTTTGTTTACCTGATTTTCAGTCTCGTATTTCAAAGTTGAAGGAGCACCAATCAAAAGCAGGAACCAGATACTTCTTGTCAGCTTGCAAGTTTCTGTTGGCAGTCGTGGTTATCCCTCCTTTCTTGAACTACGCAGCTTTACAAAGAGAGGCCAGTCTCCTTCAACCGGATGGTAGGTCAAAGATTTTTATACCCCCGAAATGAAAATCAAACGGCGTTTTAAATATCGCATTTTAACAAATTGTACGTTAGAACAGGGTTAACTATTAATTGATTTTGACATTTGCGACCGTATATACAGTTTTAATGATCGCACACAGTTTTAACAGCTCAGGCTAACAGCATTGCCGTTAAAAATATTTGCGACCATTAAAACCCGTATATACAGTACTACAAAACAGTTAACTCAGTAATATAAAGCACTGTTACCGTTGTAGATAATTGAATTATGTATCTTCACATCCATATTGTTTCAACAAATATTTCTTTCAGGGGAAGTCTATGACATTGGTTGGGGTCAGAAATTGTTTATGTCATGTAAAGGGAAAGGGTCTCCTACAGGTAAATAAAGAGTGTTTTTGTATTTCATGCTTTTCAATGATTTACATAGAGGATAGTTGCTGGTTTTGGTGTAATATCACGTCATAATTTCACCGAGTGGGCACCAAAAGTGATATTTTCACAAGTGGCACAGACACAAGTAGTGATAATAATTACCTTTGCTCTTAATGAGTGAAATTATCGTGATATTACATTGCTAACAGTAATTTTGCTGTAACGTGTTTACTGAATGCATCAGCATGTCTGACTCTGTGTAAAGTACATTGTATAATAATTAAGTATTTGAGAAATTTATCACCAACAGACTATCAAAATAGTACTACCCAGACATCGAACATTCAGTGTTAATTTATTTTGTACTAATTCATTTACTCTCAATTAGGAATCAAGTTTTTACAACTTAGATTAAACACTCTTGAGACTCATTCCAGATGGAATCAATCTCGAAGAGAGATAGGCGGTGTGGAATTATTTGTGTCTGGCCTAAGGACACTACAAACATGGCAGTGGTAGGGATCGAACCTGGACCCGTTTGATCCTGAGGCGAAGGTGCTACCACTGCACCACCAAAGCTCCAACATTCAGTGTTGAGAATTTCACCAATGTTATGTATAACAATACAGCAGACCAGCTTTGACATACATGTACAATGTAGTTTTGACAATGTTTTATTGTAGTTATTCTGGATGCTCCAACAGGGATGAACTCCGATGTCTGGTCACTTGTTGCGGACAAAGTAGCCAAACATACACATGTAAGTGACCAGTGTTACTAGACACATATTCTATATACTGGTTCTTAAAAGAACAAAACTGTGGAAAAAAACAGATTTACAAAGCTTAAGTAATGTCCTGGTTGGAGTGGGATCAGTGTTGTTACATAGTTTATTTTGTTGTCTGGTAGAGGGACATCTTTCTTAGATACAGAATTCACTATAGGGACATCTTTTTTAGATACAGAAATCACTATCAATAAATATTGGGGCATGTTTTCTTCATTCACGTTTTCCTCCAAGTACAGTGATCTACAGAGACTATACCATACACTGTTTAGAAACCTTAGAAAACACAGTATTAACGAAACAGTGTACAGGTTAGCATAAAACAAACAAGAGTAGATAGAAAAATAGTAGGTGTATGCAAGCAAGCTTGAATAAGAAGCAAAGATGTTGGTTACATTGTGTTGAGGAAATTTTTCCCAAATAAACTGTAGTTTGACTTTGTTTTAGGTATGTGTGACATGGAAGTTTCTATTGAATAAACTGTAGTTTGACTTTGTTTTAGGTATGTGTGTATGACAGGGCTGGTCTAGGCTTCAGTGACAGACCATATCAGGTAAGATAGGTTGAATAGCAAGGCTGTATTGGGGATAGGAAATTACACTGCTTTGTGTAATGCAGCAACTATAATACTTGCTATTTGATAGGTTAATAAACTTGTGTGTGCATTTAATGTATGTTTCTCAGTTCAGATTATTTGCATGGTTTACCTCATTAGGTGCCTCAGAATTTGAAGATTTCTCTAAATATTTAAAGTTTTCAAATTGGAGCAAGATAAGGAGTTGTAGTATTATATGTTCTCAATACAGGTCTTTGCTGTGTACAATCTGAATCAGCCAATGCAGATAGATTGCAGTTGGCAATTTTTATTAAGACATGTTTGTACGTAATGGAAGTTATCAAGAATGTATATTACCTGGTCACAACTCGGAATGTGTTATCATTTAAGGGAGAATAATTCTTTAAATTTCTTTTTTGTAGCCAGTTTTTCTACATTTCAAGCATTTGTTATTCTATTCATAGAACACAACAGAATCAGATGGAACTGACAGTAATAGTAACTATAGAAACAGATGGTTTCCATTTACTGCAGAAAGGTTAGTGTTACTATAGAAACAGACACCAACACATCCATTTGATATAGAACATTCACATGATTCCTCCAGTAATGAATTTAATATGATCTCTTGTATTTTCTTCATCAATAATTTTCAATGTAGAAAATAGAGCCTTGATTGGAATTTCTGTAGATTAACAAATTGTATGCCATATAAAACCGCTCTACACTAATATGTCATTGATTATAGCCTTAATAACTGTCCTATTAACTACTGGTTATAGCCCTATTAATTACACAACCTTTTATAGAAATGTTAGAAAGCAATCTTGTTTAGAAAGACGAGAATTTTTTCATCCCGATACACTGCCCACCAATGATACATGATGTTAAAGAATGCACAAAATTGAACTTAAACAAATAATCTTGTTCACTTACAGGATGGTTGAAGATTTGCATCAGCTCATATCTAGAAGCAGTGATCAACCAAAACCATTCCTGTTAGTTGGGGCAGAACTAGGGGCACTTGTAGCACAGTTTTATACACACATGTTTGAAAGGTATTTGTTTACACGTTTCTTTATTTCTATATAAGTACCTATATACTTCACTCTCTCATTCAAAGGTCTAGACCACTTGATTCAAGTGAATTTTCATAATTTTCACAATTCATCTTTATTCATACATGTATTTTTCGGTCTTTCATAAGTTTGCGTAAGATGTATATTACTGTTAATAAATAATTTCTGACATTAGGGGACAGAATTTTTTAATAAACAGTATAGCATAAAAGACACATCAATGTAATAGATTCTTTTTCAGCTATAAAATACATACATATTTATGAGTAACAGCATGTGTGTCTGTTACCATGGTTACATGCAGAACTGGTTATTCTGTATTTTAGTGAAGTGATGGGACTTATACTGATCAATCCCCTCTCAGAGGATCTGTTCCTACAGGATAAAGGGATCTGGGTACATAATTGGTAAGAAACAAATTGGGATGGCACAGTTTATATTGGCGCATTTTCTGTATAGGCACAGTTTGTGTAGACAGTTCTTGTATAGGCACAGTTTTTGTGTAGGCACAGTTTTAACATCAAACTTTAGAAGAAATCAGTTTGATGTGTCAGTTTTTAGCTCTACTGGATGAAGTGGTTCGTCCGTCTGTCTGTCCGTGATGTCCATCCGTAAACTTTTCCTTGATAACGCTCTACAGGTCGCAATATTCATTTGACTTTGATGAAACTTGCTGATAAGGATCCCTGCAACTTTGTAGATGTTCCCTGTTGTTTTTGGGGTCAGTTAGTCAAAGGTCAAGGTCACTGACCTCTAATAGCAATTCTTCGATTACACTCTACAGGTCACAATTTTCATTCAACTTTCATCAAACTTGCTCAGAAGGTTCCCTGCAATATGAAGATGATCGCTATTGTTTTCGGGGTCAGTGTGTCAAGATCACAGTGACCTTTAAATTTTCGTTGATAATGCTCTACGGGTCAGTTTTCTTTCAACTTTCATCAAACTTGCTCAGAAGGTTCCCTGTAACATGTAGATGTTCCCTAATGATTTTGGGGTCAGTGGGTCAAAGGTCAAGGTCACAGTGACCTCTGTTAGATTTTCCTTGATAACGCTCAACAGGTCTAGTTTTCCTTCAACTTTCATCAAACTTGCTCAGAAGGTTCCCTGCAACATATAGATGATCCCTATTGTTTTTGGGGTCAGTGGGTCAAAGGTCAAGGTCACAGTGACTTTTGATAGCGTTTCCTTGATAACGCTCTACAGGTCACAGTTGTCTTTCAACTTTCATCAAACTTGCTCAGAAGGTTCCCTGCAACATGTAGATGATCCCTATTGTTTTTGGGGTCAGTGGGTCAAAGATCAAGGTCACAGTGACCTCTGTTAGATTTTCCTTGATAACACTCTACAGGTCACAGTTTTCATTCAACATTCATCGATCTTGCTCAGAAGGTTCCCTGCAACATGTAGATGATCCCTATTGTTTTTGGGGTCAGTGGGTCAAAGGTCAAGGTCACAGTGACCTGAACTTTGAAAATCTTTTCCACTCAATATATTGAGATCTACATCACCCCCAGTCTTCAAATGTCATAAGGTGATTGGTGTTACTGAGTAGATGATCCCTACTGTTTTTTGGGGTCAGTGGGTCAACATCACAGTTAACTCTGTTAGCTTTTCCTTGGTAACATTGCAAAAGATTTTCACAAAACTTACTCAGAACAGTCCAGTCAGGCCAGTAGAGCAATACTGGCCCTTTTGGGCCTCTTGTTTTATGAGTTTTACAAAATAAATAATTCTATTTGTGATCTGTTTTGGAGCGTAGCTGTTTGAAAAGGTACACTTGGCACAAAATGGGTGCAGGTTGAGTTGCTGGTGTAGGATCACTGTGATCATTGTGGTTTCAAACCCTGCCAAAGGATTGTATATTTCCATGATACAGTATTAAATATATCTGTCTTGCTTGGAGGCAAACATGAATGGTTCTACCTCCTTGGTGTCCTAAAGTGCTTTAATTTCTCTGTCAGCTTGAATCTTTCTTTAGGATTGTAAAGTATTGGATAATACTTTTTAGAAAGGGAGGAAATCAGGAAGTTTATTCAATTTTAACTTTCAAGCAATATTCAAGTTTACAACCATTATTGATAGTTGTTTATATTGAGATATATTTTAGTTTATGTAAGTTATGATAAAACTCAAAATGTGCACATCACATTTAGCCACTGTTAGCCAGAGAGTCCGTGACTGCTAATTATGTACTATCGTGAGAGTTGTTTTGTAGGTTTGGTCACATGATACCCTCCTTCCAGACTATACAGCTGGGGGCAGCTCTAGGGATCACAAGGCTCTCCATAATGTTAGGCTACCTACAGTATCCCATGTACATGGCAGCACAAATATCAGAACAAACTGTTCAAAGACAGGTTAGTGTTAACATGTACAGTAAAACCTGTGGTAAAAACCACCTCTGAATAAAAGACCACCTCCCAGTATATACCACCTATTGGGAAAGACTACCTTGCAATTAAGGACGGGCAAGGAGAAAAAAAATGCACTTATTATCAGTATTCAAAACAGTTGTATATAAAGACCACTTGTCAACAAAGACAGTGATCAAAACTAGTGGTCTCTTTTTACAGGTTTGACTGTACTTGTATAGCTTTACTATATATATCTATATAGTTTTCTCTCAAGTTTTACTTACAGCGGTGCTAAGATTCAGCAGGGTTAAAAGCTTGTGTTTGGTGTGTAGAATAAGAACTTATTAATAAGTAGATAATTGAATTAACTGTCTTACTAAGACCCAATGTAGATTTTCTTGTTTATTTCCAACCATTATTAACCAATAATAACCATACACATACTAACATTGTGCCGTTTGTTGTAGAATATAACAATTCCCTACCAAATATTGGCCGTATTTTACATAAATACTGGGATTTGTTCAAGCTATCACCAAATCCATCGGTCCAACAATTACACTCTTATAAACCAGTCCTAGCCTATAAACGAGGTAAAAATCTCAAGGATTTTTTAGTTAGTTCAAAATATACGTCTGCACCCCTTACCCCCATCAACGCCCGTTCAAGTCGATGCAATAGGCCCAGGTGTACACACTGCACTAGAATTATTCAAACTGATGAATTTATCAGTTCATGCAATCTGTCTAAGTTTAAACTTAGAGTAAATACAGATTGTACATCTACAAATGTAATTTATCTCATAACATGCAAAAAATGCAAAATACAATATGTGGGCCAAACACGACAACAAGTTTCGAGACGGATGAACAGTCATAAATTTGATATAAATAATTTCAGCGATCCGGCATTTGCTAGTAATGTTGCTACTCATTTTAATAGCTTTGATCATAATATGGATGACTTTAGCTTTTACCAATTGATGTTGTTAAGAACGATTTGGACAGACTGATGCGCGAGACTTACTGGATCCATACTTTAAATACAACTTGGCCCAGTGGTATGAACAGTAGCGTATTATTTGATGTGTGAACTTAACATATCTTATATTCATTAGTAATGGTTTTCATATAGTTATGTTGGGTTTTATATTTATTTATCGTGTATTGAATAAATACATTTCTTTTTAATAAAACCCGCCGCATCAGTCTGATCCATATCTATATTATAAACCTTACGTTGTTTTTCATCACGCGGACGTTCGCGTCCTTTTAACGGACGTGACGCCTTTTTGTTTTGTATACTGTATGTTGTATATTTTCTGGCGAAGACATAAAGTCGAAACATGTAAATTGAAAACTTCGTGTTGTCTTGATTTTATTTATACTATATATCGGATAATCAAGACTTTGTATCCAATATGACGGATCCACGTAACAACCTACAGAAACTTGCATTCAAACAGATGAAAAGCAAATTACACTCTCAATTTCTTCAGAAGTGCATTAACAATGATCTCGTCCCAAAGGGACTTCGTTTGAAACTAAAAGGTGAACACAAGTTCAGCATCAAAAGATCTGCAATCTTCCGTAGACAATCTTCTGAAGAAAGTCTCGCTTGATATTATGGCGAGAATTATGGAGGATCAACAGCGCTATAGCATTGAACTGTCCAAAAATATCGAAGAAGCTCGAAAAACTGCATCAGAAAAAGTTCCAGAAGACAAGCTGTTCGACATTGAAACGGAGATTTCTAACAAAACAGAAAAAGAAAAGGAAATTGTGATACAGCGACATGAGAAAAAAGTTAACCACGCTTTTGCATGACAGAAATCGAATATCACAACCAAAGGGCGACAGTGAATCTACAAAACGTGTATCCAACAATGTTGGGCAGAATCATCGTAAAAACGTCTAAGAAATCAAAAGTTAAAAAGGACATCACGCAAGCCAGAGAAGGTTTTGACAGATGACTCAAAAGAAATCACAAGTAAGTGATACTGATAAATCTACTCAAAATGACGTGAATTTACAAGCTAAGGAAAGTAGCACCACTGAAAATTCAAAAAACATGACAGTCCCGGGCACCAAAACAACGTATGCGGAGGCCACCGAAACGGGGCACCAGTAACACAGATAAAAATAGCCCAAACGTTACAAGAACTAACGAAAATGCTAAAAATCTTTGTCGAAAGTCAAACAGGCGATTCGTCCGAGCCAAAAAACAAAAACGCATGGAGGAAAATCAAAAAGAGGAAACAAGCCATTCAGAGGGGCAAGGCGACAGTAATCAACCTATCGAAAAAAAGTTATCTGATGTCGATTATATTCTGCTAGGAAAAGGACTTTCTTTTGTCCCTAAACTAAAAAGTCACGATAAAAGTGAATTTAGCAGAAGAAATATTCAGATTTTCACGACGTTTGAGACTAAAAAGAGTATTTTTATGTTGATGGAGAAAATGACAACAACCAGTATGAAGGTAAACATTTTTTAATAAAAAAGCAATCAACATTTATCCCAAAACAAGGGCGTGATGAGTATCTTGACTTCTATATCGAAGCAATTCACCAAGAAATACTACAGTCGTCAAAACAGTCAAAGTATAGTAATATTACAAGAGAAGAATATTTAAGTCTGCAAGCTTTGGCAAAGGATAAAGACATTATCATCAAAAAGGCAGATAAATCGGCAAATGTAGTGATAATGAACTGTAGTGATTATCAAAATGAGGTGGTAAGACAGCTAAACAATGATAAGTATTATACTAAACTTAGTCATAATATTGCAGAAACAGTGAAACAAAATATCTGCGACTGCATTGGCAATTTATCAAAATGTGAGGACTATATAGAGGAAGAATTTGACACTTTCCCAGATGAAATACGAACCCCACACTTTTATATTTTACCAAAAATACATAAGCATCGTGATCATACTTTACCTATTGGCTATCCTGTAGGCCCATTGTATCGGCATGTAATTCCCCTACTGATAACATTTCCAAATATTTGGATTATGTCTTAAAGCCCTACATGCAATCCCTTCCCTCTTATGTTAAAGATACGACGGACTTCCTTACAAAAATCAAGAACTGTAAGTTGTCTCCCAGTAGCTATTTGGTTACGTTAGATGTGAGTTCATTGTATACCAATATACCTCATACTATGGCATTGAGGCCTGTAAGTTTTCTTAAGTAAAGATAAAAGTCTGTATAATAGTAAATTATCTATCGATAATGTTTGTGCACTTATCGAACTCACACTTAAGAATAACCACTTTCAATTTAATAATGACAACTACCTTCAGATTATGGGGACGGCTATGGGTGCGGCCATGGCTCCGGCATATGCGTCATTGTTCATGGGTAAGCTAGAACAAGATTTTCTAGAAACCTGTCAGTTTAAGCCTACTTTATGGCTCGTTTCTTGGATGATGTGTTCATGGTCTGGGATCATTCCCTTGATGAATTAAACAATTTTATCAAGGTTTTAAATATTTTCATGATACAATCAAGTTTACTTACGATATTTCGAAAGACCACGTGTCTTTCCTTGATGTAGATATATGTAAGGATTCCGGTAATAACATGTCCACAATGGTTCATGTTAAAAATACTAACATTCATCAGTATCTTGAATATTCTTCCTGCCATCCTAAAACTTGTAAGGATGGGATACCCTACAGTCAAGCTAAAAGGTATCGCTATTATATCTGATGATCACCAATTTGCCGAATCCTTAGATAAGTTACGTGATTTTTTCAAGATTAGAAATTACTCTGATGACACTATTGACAAGGCGTTTAATAGGGCGCGTGCTTTGACACAGGATCAAGCACTGGTTTACAATAATAACCATACACATACTAACATTGTGCCGTTTGTTGTAGAATATAACAATTCCCTACCAAATATTGGCCGTATTTTACATAAATACTGGGATTTGTTCAAGCTATCACCAAATCCATCGGTCCAACAATTACACTCTTATAAACCAGTCCTAGCCTATAAACGAGGTAAAAATCTCAAGGATTTTTTAGTTAGTTCAAAATATCGTCTGCACCCCTTACCCCCGTCAACGCCCGTTCAAGTCGATGCAATAGGCCCAGGTGTACACACTGCACTAGAATTATTCAAACTGATGAATTTATCAGTTCATGCAATCTGTCTAAGTTTAAACTTAGAGTAAATACAGATTGTACATCTACAAATGTAATTTATCTCATAACATGCAAAAAATGCAAAAATACAATATGTGGGCCAAACACGACAACAAGTTTCGAGACGGATGAACAGTCATAAATTTGATATAAATAATTTCAGCGATCCGGCATTTGCTAGTAATGTTGCTACCATTTTAATAGCTTTGATCATAATATGGATGACTTTAGCTTTTACCAATTGATGTTGTTAAGAACGATTTGGACAGACTGATGCGCGAGACTTACTGGATCCATACTTTAAATACAACTTGGCCCAGTGGTATGAACAGTAGCGTATTATTTGATGTGTGAACTTAACATATCTTATATTCATTAGTAATGGTTTTTCATATAGTTATGTTGGGTTTTATATTTATTTATCGTGTATTGAATAAATACATTTCTTTTTAATAAAACCCGCCGCATCAGTCTGATCCATATCTATATTATAAACCTTACGTTGTTTTTCATCACGCTGGACGTTCGCGTCCTTTTTAACGGACGTGACGCTTTTTGTTTTGTATACTGTATGTTGTATATTTTCTGACGAAGACATAAAGTCGAAACATGTAAATTGAAAACTTCGTGTTGTCTTGATTTTATTTATACTATTGTTTATTTCCAGAAATACCTGATGTGTTACCCACGACACTTGAGTTCAGTAGTAGATGAGCATTATTTTGTAAATGAGACATTTTCACAGTTTAGGTAAGGATATTTTCATAGCAACAGTATTCTATATAACATTTCTTAAAAATTATGAGTTTGACAACATAAAGTTAAAATCTTTATTTCCTCCAAGAGGAAGATTACGATGTTAACATCCAGGTGCCTTCATTTCTTCACTAATCATAATACTGGAAAAATTATGTAGGACTTTTTAAGATCATGGTCGAGTTTAATTATGGACAAAATTGGACAAGTAGGTCCACAGGTATTGATTCAGCCAAAACTGCTATACTTGACCAAGTTCACACTCTAGCACCTTTATTTCTCCACCACTTGCACAAGGTCTGTGTACATGTATTACAGTATTCACCTGAACATTACTGTAGAGAACATAACTGTCGAGATCATTACTGTAGAGAACAGTAACATTACTGTAGAGAACATAACTGTAGAGAACATAACTGCAGAGAAAATTAACATAACTGTAGGGAACGTTACTGTAGAGAACTTTAACATTACTGTAGAGAACCTTACTGTAGAGAAAACTACTGTAGATAACATAACTGTAGAGAACATTACTGTAGAGAACATTAACATTACTGTGGAGAACATTACTGTGGAGAACATTACTGTAGAGAACATAACTGTAGAGAACTTTACTGTAGAGAACATAACTGTAGAGAATATTAACATTACTGTGGAGAACATTACTGTAGAGAACATTACTGTAGAGAACATAACTGTAGAGAACTTTACTGTAGAGAACATAACTGTAGAGAACATAACTGTAGAGAATATTAACATTACTGTGGAAAACATTACTGTAGAGAACATAACTGTAGAGAACTTTACTGTAGAGAACATTACTGTAGAGAATATTACTGTAGAGAACATTACTGTAGAGAACATTACTGTAGAGAACATTAACATTACTGTGGAGAACATTACTGTAGAGAACATTACTGTAGAGAACATAACTGTAGAGAACATTACTGTAGAGAACATTACTGTAGAGAACATTTACATTACTGTAGAGAACATTACTGTAGAGAACATTAACATTACTGTGGAGAACATTACTGTAGAGAACATTACTGTAGAGAACATAACTGTAGAGAACTTTACTGTAGAGAACATAACTGTAGAGAACATAACTGTAGAGAATATTACTGTAAAGAACATAACTGTAGAGAACATTACTGTAGAGAACATTTACATTACTGTAGAGAACATTACTGTAGAGAACATTACTGTAGAGAACTTTACTGTAGAGAACATAACTGTAGAGAACATAACTGTAGAGAACTTTACTGTAGAGAACTTTACTGTAGAGAACTTTACTGAAGAGAACATTACTGTAGAGAACATTAACATTACTGTGGAGAACATTACTGTAGAGAACATTACTGTAGAGAACATAACTGTAGAGAACTTTACTGTAGAGAACATAACTGTAGAGAACATAACTGTAGAGAATATTACTGTAAAGAACATAACTGTAGAGAACATTACTGTAGAGAACATTTACATTACTGTAGAGAACATTACTGTAGAGAACATTACTGTAGAGAACTTTACTGTAGAGAACATAACTGTAGAGAACATAACTGTAGAGAACTTTACTGTAGAGAACTTTACTGTAGAGAACATAACTGTAGAGAACTTTACTGTAGAGAACATTACTGTAGAGAACATTACTGTAGAGAATATGAACATTACTGTGGAGAACATTAACATTACTGTGGAGAACATTACTGTAGAGAACATTTTATTTTTGAGTTGAAATATTTTCTCAAGTTGTAATACATTTATGAAGATTTTTCACATTGAACAGAACAGCTAAGATGATCAGAAAAATACCAGAGAATATTACAGTGACTGTTATAACAGGCAACTATTATGATGAACAGATGCCAGGACCCTTAAACAAGGTAATGTCTAAACTAACAACTGCAGTGTATACATTATACTGACATCAGTTGCCATGGCAACTACTCTATATACAATATACTGACATTCAGTTGTTGTCACAGCAACGACACTATATACATTATACTGATATTTAGTTGTTGTCATGGCAACTACACTATGTACATTATACTGACATTCAGTTGATGTCACAGCAACTACACTATATACATTATACTGACAGTTGTTGTCACGGCAACTACGCTAAATACAATATACAAACATTCAGTTGTTGTCATGGCAACTACGATATATACATTATACTGACATTCAGTTGTTGTCATGGCAACTACGATATATACATTATACTGACATTCAGTTGTTGTCATGGCAACTACACTATATACATTATACTGGCATTCAGTTGTTGTCATGGCAACTACGATATATACATTATACTGACATTCAGTTGTTGTCACTGCAACTACACTATATACATTATACTGGCATTCAGTTGTTGTCATGGCAACTACGATATATACATTATACTGACATTCAGTTGTTGTCACTGCAACTACACTATATACATTATACTGGCATTCAGTTGTTGTCATGGCAACTACGATATATACATTATACTGACATTCAGTTGTTGTCACTGCAACTACACTATATACATTATACTGGCATTCAGTTGTTGTCATGGCAACTACGATATATACATTATACTGACATTCAGTTGTTGTCACTGCAACTACACTATATACATTATACTGACATTCAGTTGTTGTCATGGCAACTACGATATATACATTATACTGACATTCAGTTGTTGTCACTGCAACTACACTATATACATTATACTACATTCAGTTGTTGTCATGGCAACTACGATATATACATTATACTGACATTCAGTTGTTGTCACTGCAACTACACTATATACATTATACTGACATTCAGTTGTTGTCATGGCAACTACGATATATACATTATACTGACATTCAGTTGTTGTCACTGCAACTACGATATATACATTATACTGACATTCAGTTGTTGTCATGAAGAGTCAGTCTTGGGATTGCAATTTCACTTTATACTGGACTGGTAAGGAAAATGACAAATTTGCCTTCTTACAGAGGTGTGTTTGATAAAACATGCATGAAAAGTGCCTGGAAATATTAATATTTCTGTAATACTGATGTTCATGTTATTTTCAATGTATATTCAAGTACATCTTATGCAGAAATAAATCTGTCTACTAAAATTACCTTCAGTGATGTTGAGAAACTTAGTAAAGCCCGGAGAATTGTCATTTACCAGTTTCTTAGCATGTTTTATGCATGCAACTTTATTATTTAAACATGCCTGTTGTCTAAAAAACTTTGAGTTTTAAGCTCTCTGTTACACAAATATTTTACAATTCTAATTATTTTTCAGGCCTGGGCTAAATCAGAGCAGAATTTAATTTCAAAGACATATCCTCATAGTCAACACATAGTGATTAATGGTGGTGATAGACACTTGTTATACCAGAATCCAGATGCTGTTGTAGAGCCAATTAGAAAGGCAGTTAAAATGTGGAGGTCAAAAGACAGTAACTCTAAACAGAATGTTAAAGTCAGTTGATTCTGTGACAAGCTTTTAACTTTTTTAAGGTGAAGGAGTATTTATCGTACCTAAGGTACAACTAGCAGGTGCTTTATGATTGTAAAATAATCAGTGTTGATAAATCAGTTTCGATGACAACACAAACATCAACCCATGCCACTTGAACCAATGTTGTGGAAATCTGCTTGTGGAGACATCCGTGTCCTATGGATGCAATTCATGTATGATAAAATTTTGTAAAAATTTTAGTTATACTCGACATAAGAATATTTTTTTTAAAAAACATCAAGGCCAACTTTTTCTACCGTAAATGGAAGACTGTTTAAAATCATTGTTTTGACAATCGGATCACTGTTGTGATTATTATCATTACTATTACAAGTTTGCTACAAGCTTTAAAGATGTACATGTACCAACAAATTTGGCAGATGTACATGAACTGACAAATTTGGCAGATGTACATGTATCAACAAATTTGGCAGATTTACATGTACCGACAAATTTGGCAGATGTACATGTACCAACAAATTTGGCAGATGTACATGTACCAACAAATTTGGCAGTCATGTATCAACAAATTTAGCAGATTCATTGGCAGCTGTCCTGTAATTAAAATGAAAAACAGTTGTTTTGGTTACTTTTTTTTTACATCATAGGTACTCTGTAGTAAATAGGTCCACTTGCCATTTCTGCTAGATATGCATGAAAAAGTTACAGTCTGGACACATAATTATATGCATATATACAGCATTCTGTTACTTTCAAACTGTTAGTGTGACCTTGGCCTTTGAGGTATGTAGGTGGGTCTTGCATGTGACACATTTTGATGTGCTGAACATTTGTGCCAAGTTATTTTAAAATCCTTCAATGCATGACGAAGTAGCAGCCAGGACATGAAAAAATGTAAGGGCAGACACACAGACGGTGCAATTTTAATATGCCACCCTTTGGGGGCATTAAAAGAAGACATTGAATTAAAGAAGTTCTTTCATGGACTAAACATGGTGAGAATCCGACCATGTAGTTATAATGAAATGGCAATAAAGTCTTCTGCAAGCAGACGTCATAGTGCTAAGAGTTTCATCTTAAAGTACTTGCAACTGTATAGATTAATTTTGTTCAACTTTGTCACCCAAGTAGGATTAACAAAAATTCTGTATGCAGAGATTAAATAGTTTACCTACATCAATATAATCATACTTGCTTCTCAACAAAAAAAAACTTACAGTAAAAGCTGTTTTTTATGCCCCCCTTTGAAGATGCAGGTGTATATTGTTTTGAACATGTAGGTCTGTCCATCAGTCGGTTGGTAGAGAATGGTTTGCAGACGATAACTTTAGAAACTCTTTGGCATATAATCCTCGAACTTAATGTGTAGGTTAGAAATCACAAGTAGAGGACCCCTATTGATTTTGAGGTCAGTAGGTCCAAGGTCAAGGTCACAGTGACGTGGAATTGGTCAGTGTGTACAGAATGGTATCCGGATGATAACTTAAGAACGCTTTGGCCTACAATCCTCAAATTTGTTGTGCAGGTTGGTCATCACCAGTAGACGACTCCTATTGATTTTGAGGTCAAAGATCAAGGTCACACTGACTTGGAAAAGTAAAAGGGTTTCCAGACGATAATCTAGAGAATGCGTGGGCCTAGCATCTTGAAACTTGGTGAGGAGATTGGTCATGACCAGCAGATGAGTCAGTAGGTCAAAGGTCAAGGTGACCCAGAATTGTGAAACTGTTTCCGGACGATAACTCTTGAAATTGTAGGCCTAGTATCTTGAAACTTTGTGAGGTTGGTCGTGACCAGCAGATGACCCCTAAATATTTCTAGGTCAAAGGTGAAGGCCACTGGGACATTTTTTTTTCATGCTATATGTATTGCTTGTTCAACATTACTGATTGCATCAAAGGGGGCATACATGTTTTACAAACAGCTCTTGTTTGAAAGGTAAGTTAGAAGTACAAACAAAACTAGCTTTTCAAAGCAGTTGTCTGATCCATACATTTTAGACAGTACCATTAACAGTTTGTTTTCAGGGCTGCTTGGTGAAAATTTACACACTGAGCAGTGAATGGTATAGACTGATCATAATCTATGCTGGTCACAAAGGCAGAACCACGGTAAAGGTTGAAAGATTGCTGCTTACAACAGGTTACTGCTGGATACAGAGGTTTGACTGTTGCCATGGTTACTGTCTGAACATGATGAAAGCAAGGCTAATGTTTCCCTTTTAATTGAAAACAAAACGCGGATGCAACCAAAATGATATACATGTATCTATTTTTAGGACTTGATTAAGAAGAATCAAAAGCAGTTGGTATTTATTACAACACTTGTTACTAAATGGCTTTAATAGATGATAGACAATACAAAATCTTAAAGAATACAATAATTAAAAGTTAAAGTATACAATATAATCAGAGAATAAGCATTTAAGATAACACAGCGCAAAGATGCCCACATGACCCTAATTAACATAAATATTTCACCATGTACATGTATAGTTTAAATGTATTCCAAGGTTTTATAGGTAAACATTTTTGGAATCGAAAATTCTGAAGATTAATTAATGAAGGCACAAGGCTAGTTTACTTACATGTAGTAGATGAAGCATTTGTTTCAATTTTCACAAAGATTATTTACAAGAAATTGGCGTTCAAAGATGAAACTATACATGATTACACATTGTCTCTTTATAAAGATGAAACTACACTCCAAACTATAAGAATGGCCTTTTTGACAGTTAATATAAATAGCTTTTTTAAAAGTCAATATTGAGGGGTCATCATGTATATAGTTTTGCGTTGACCCCTTGATACTGACATTTTATACATGTATATGAACACACTGCATCTCCGCAATGTTCTCCTTTTACATATGAAAACCATCTGAGACAATAAATAAGCATTTAATAAAGCTACAAAAGTTGTATGAATCAGATCTATCTTTGCAGAGAGTAAGTAAAATGTAGTAATATACATGGTACCGGTATAATTATAGAAAGGTGTATATAGGTAATGTGTTACATAGATTTTCAACTATAAGTCAACCAAACTAAAGTCTTTAATCTTACATTATGAAATGCTGTCATATTATAAACTGCATTGTATACTAGTAATATCATTGATCCACCATAAATACTTAATTCTGATTGGCTGATAGCAATCATGTGCTTGGTCCGCAAAAGTATGTGTAGACCTAGAAAATAGCATGTAGACCTGCATGGATTTCAAGACCTTGTTTCTGTTATATTTTTGCATCTTTTCACTCCTTTTTATGATGTATTTCAGACTAATTAAACAGTCAATTTATAATTTTTCATTCTTAGTATCACTTTTAAATGACCCAATACTAAGCCCCTGATAGGTATTATTTTTCATCCCTTATTGTCATGTTGTACATGTATCTAATAATTGGCTAAAGATGTTATATAATTTAGACTTTGGCAAGAATAAAGTGCCACCTTTGCAAGACGGCAGATATAAACATTAACTTCTAACTGCATTCAGCAAAACAGTATAAAGACCACCCAGGTCTTTTTAAGTTAAGTTTCAATGCATGTATACCTTTGTAAAATATTTTACAATGGTCGCTAGAAATTTGAGAAAACATTGCTTGCCAATCATCATGTTTTTACGAGATATTTTAAGATGTATGTTGACCTTCGTCTCTGTCTTTGTATCTTGAATAGGTCCGCAAAAGTATATATTGACCTAAAGTCTATACAAAATGTAATTGTATATTGAGTCCCCTTCCCATGCTGTTGAGGCCCTTTGAAATATGATGACTGGGACCCTTAGCTGAGGTTTCAATGGCAATTCTGTACCACTACAAAGGCACTGATGTGTTTGGCTTTTAAATATGCTTTCAATTCTTAAGAACAGAAGTGACCATAAATGAAGGTAAAATTATTACATCTTAGACATTTGTCTTCTATATCATACTATAGATGTATTGAAATATTTTTGTGCATCTTTTTGAGAAAATGAGCAACTTATTCAAGTCTTGTGGAGGTCTTTCAAGTTTCTCAGTGACATAGGCAAATGAAACATTTTAAAGTACGACCTTAACCTTCAAACAACATGTGTAAATGTGATCTGTTACAGTATTCTTACACACACCTGATTGGTTACTTCAATTAAATGTACAATCATTAAATAATGTATATTCTCACATTTTAGAACATTATAATAAGGTTCTTTGACATTTGTGACAATAATGAGTGCTAAAAGTTTTTACAGCACTGGCTAACACCCCCGCTATATATTTGCAACCATTAAAAGCTATACACCATTTCAAATACAAATGTACAAATAAATAAAAAGGCTACAATATAAAATGAATAAGCGATATGTCAATATATTAAAGTCTATGTAAGGTATCATATAAAGTCGTCTCTAACGTATCGTGCACAATGGGACTTTATATTCTATGTACCAGTTGAAGTCTTATGAAGGTATACCATAAGTTTTCCTCCCATCCCTGAAGGCTTTCGCAGTCCAATCTAGTTGTTTCATAAGCTTATCCAAACCTACAAAATAAAACTATTTGTTAAGATATATATAGTTTACTCAAACTTGGTGAAGAATTCAAACTGGTGAACAAGAGTTCCATGAAGGCCCTTTATCGCTCACCTTGCTAATACTGTCTATAATACAAGGTCAACAACAGCTTGGCAGAAAACAAGGAAAACTGTACCTTACATTGTAGCTCTAAAACTATGTCAAAAGTGGGAAAGTGTAAAAATATGACTCTCAATTATCTGGTTGCTCTCTGATGTCTTTTCACAAGAAATAGCTCTCCTAAAATCACTGGAATTATAGAGAAGTTAAAAACATTGTCTCATGACCTTTGACCTGTGTGACCTCATAATTTGAGCATGGGTTATGGACAAGATGAACCCTTAACCCAAGCTTCGTGGAAATCCGTAAAGTTTCATGGTCTTTGAGGCATAAATATGACCATATACTATAATGTGCAAAGCTAAACATCAAATGATGCTTTCTGCCAAGTTTGATCAAATCTAGCTGAGGGTTAAGGTGGTTAAGTGCTGATAAAATTTTCCATGAACAGTCCCATTTGACCTTGACACTTGTGACACTGATCCCTGTGACCATGACACTTGAGACACTGATCCCTGTGATATTGACACTTGTGACAGTGATCCTATGACCTAGACACTTGTGACAGTGATCCCTGTGACCTTGATGCTTGTGACAGTGACCCCTGTGACCTTGATGCTTGTGACAGTCATCACTGTGACCTTGATACTTGTGACTGTGACCCTGATGCTTGTGACAGTGATCCCTGTGACCTTGATGCTTGTGACTGTGATCCCTGTGACCTTGATGCTTGTGGCAGTGATCCCTGTGACCTTGATGCTTGTGACTGTGACCTTGATGTTTGTGACAGTGACCCCTGTAATCTTGAAGCTTGTGACAGTGATCCCTGTGACCTTGATGCTTGTGACAGTAATCACTATAACCTTGATGCATCTGACAGTGACACTTGTGTCAGTGATCCCAAAGTATAATATGCAGGACTATATCAAAATCCTGCAAATGGTGTCAGAGAAAAAGCATAATCAAAGTGAAGTGGACAGAAGAAAAGAGAGACCACAAGGGGAGAAAATACATAACTACCACTGACCGCTTTCCATATGGTCATTCAAAGCATTCCCGTCTGCATCTATTGCATTGAGTACTTGAGGAATACCGAATATATTAGACACACTGATACATCCTAGCTCTCCCGTCATGGCTCGTAACTGCATCGCTGCACGCATACCTCCATATATACCTACAACACCAATAGATGCAAATTAATTTCTGCACAGAAACTTAGGTATATAACCAAACCAAACATTCAGACAAATGGCTTCATCGTGGTCAATGAAGGGAAAGCACGACAAACATTTATTTTGTGAACTTTTGAATTTTCTGTATCACTAGCAAATACTTCAAAGAAAAAGCTTAAAAAGTTTTTGAAAATAAAACTCAATTGTTCAAATCTGTATTAATTAGCTGATTCTTTCCAAAGTTTGTGTTTTCAAGGTCAGTTGTGTGATATGTATTAGATAGAGTACTGTTGGCAAGAATAATTATGTTATTTCGAGGAGGCGTAGCCTTCGAGAAATGACGTAATTATTCAAGCCAACTGTTACTCTATCTGATTTGTATCATGGTACGTTGATTGACAGTTCTCACGCCCTACAATGTTGTGTGACGTAATATCATGTGATGTAACAAAATTGTTTGGTAGCGACCTCAATCTTTTTTACTGAAAGATTATAAATACATGTACTTGTTTGCTTTTTTAAAGCTGCTCGCTCTCAGTTGCCGTTAAAAATGTTCTCTTTTTTTTAAAAAACTGACATACTAATACATAAATATAAAGCCAAAGGCTAGAATCTACAACAGAAGTAAAAATCTACATAGGAATTTGCAAAAATCGATTGAAAATGCTGGTTTTACGGCACCGCTACACTATATGTTTATACTAGAGTTTCAAAAGCGTTTGCAACACTTTATTATTTGGTAGCGTACTATTTCAAAATTATATTTGTTTACCTAAATCTGAGTGCAAGCAGATTTTAGTGTTCTGTAGCCTACAAAATCATATACCAGAGCAAGTGTATTTATTTCTTATTTTGTTTTTGACCAGCCAATGGAGACTTTTCCAAATCATTCTTGTAAACCAAAAAGCAGTTGTATCTAGGCAATAAAAAAATCTGAAAAGTGTTCTCTTTTCAGATAGATCATGTTCTCTATTGCAGATAGATCACAGTCTAAGCTCCGCCTCAACACAATGTTCAAATTATCAGAAATACAGTACAGTGTTTTCCTGTACAAATATGTAATACACATGTAGCCATGATACAAGATATGTAAAAGAGCAAAATGAATTTTTGTTGCATAATGAAAGATTTCACATTCTGTGAGATAGTTTTACCAAATGAAAACTGAATGTAATTTTCTAAAGTCAAAGGCACTCGGAGAAAACAGGGACTAACAACAATATCACTTTCTGTACAATCTAACAGTTACTGTTACTGTTTTAAGCCATTACAAGACTTGCATGCCAATTCATTCTGTACTGTTTGAGCTAAAACTATACTTTGGGTTTTGGTATCTCAAACTAACACTAGCAACCAGAAGAGTATAATTACAAAATATCTCCTTTCTTGCTGGTTTGTGATTTCCATATTTTTTCACAACCCCACTCTGATTCTCACATTTAATGTTATGCCTGATTTGCATCTAACCCTTGATCATTACTGTGAACCATTTTTGTGTCCCCTTTTGGAGAAAAGGCAATACATAGGGATCGCTTTGTCCATCCGTCAGTCCGTACGTCACACAAACTTAACGTTGGCTATAACTTTGCCATTTCTTAAGATTTCTTCATCAAACTTTACAATTGTATTGCTTATGACAAAACGGTCATGATGCCGCCAAATTTTGTAGGTCAAGGTCATATTTGACAGAGTTATGCCCCTTTTTGTACTTCGATTTTGTCACGAAAACTTAACGTTGGCTATAACTTTGCCATTTCTTTAGATTTCTTCATTAAACTTTCAAATTGCATTGCTTATGACATAAGGGTCGTGATGCCGCCAAATTTAGTAGGTCAAGGTCTTATTTGACAGAGTTATGCCCCTTTTTGTACTTAGATTTTGTCACAAAGTTATTGGTTATTCTGACAAAGCACCCATCTAGTTGATAGAAATGAGGGAGATTAAATTTTGTCCTAAAAATGAGGGAGATTGGTCATTTTTGTGGGAGATTTTAACACGTGCATGTGCTTCAAGCTAATAAAGTCACAAATGGCATTGAAAAGCTGCTTTAAACATCTGTATTAAATCAAAGCATTTTTAAATCAACTTTCAGTTCTGTTCATATAATTATCTGTAAAGTGAAAGTAAGATTTTAAAATATGCATAAATTATACATGTAGAAATAAAAATATATCTAAAATGATAGCTTGGTTATCATGAATTCTTATATAGTGAATACAAAATGAAAATCGATCTAGAAATATTGCCAGGTAATATAGTTATACTATTTTATTTTCCAGCCTTGTTTTGTACCTTTTGTCCGATCTGTTTACATCCTGTGATTAATTAATTTTATGGACTAGGATTTACCACTCTGCCTATTTAGCCATACATTGTAATCCATTACGTAATGACCCCTGATGGGTTCAGACCCCAATTAAATCCCCATCATAAAATGCGAACAAAATGCAATTAAGCATGGAAGCAGACTGGTATACGATTTGATTTAGCGGAGATATTGATTAATCAGTCTGCACAAATTGCAACACCAGTCAATAATTTGTTTATATTCTGGGTTAAAGGTAAATTTGATCACAATTGCTAATTTACGGTAGAATGGCACCTCCCGGTGGGAGTTTATTTTTCTCTTTGAATTCCAGTAGTAAACCGCAAGAAATGGTAGGGTTCACAGGTAGGCCCTTGATATAAAATTTGGTCCTTTATTTTCCTTCAGTCTTTTTAGAAAAGGGGAAAAAAAAAAAAAAAAAAAATTTTTTTTTTTTTTTTTTTTTTTTTTTTTTTTTTTTTTATTTTTTTTTTTTGGGGGTTTTTTTTAATTTTTTTAAATATATTTCCAATTTATACGGGGTCCATTGAATGACTGGCTTTATAAATGGGTATATATGGTACCTGGTGAGTATGTAATAATGCCACTTGGTCTCCAGGCGTAGCTGCTACAAGGAAAATGATCAAGTAAGTTGGCCAGCGCTGGTGGTATGCAGTGGTTGTACTCACAGGATATCAGCAGAAATGCATCTGCAGCTTTTATTGTCTCATTTGCCTGAAAAACATACACAGTGATACACCAGTACACTGACCATGTATAGCCTCAATGTAATCTCTTATCATTTCATATTCAGAGATTCAAACAAAGTATATGAGTCAAGAAGTAAATCAATTATTAATTCTGAAATAAACAGTTTCCATGCACAGACCCATATGACGTAATAAAGGGCACCTAACTGTACCATGCATACCAGTAGATGACCAAATAAAAGAAATCAGCTTTACATTTCTACCTTCAGATGCTTAGTTATAAACCACTCAGTCCTATGACATTCGTGATTTTACATGTATTAGCACATCAGAACTCCAAAGCATTGTTTATTAGACAATAAATAATTCTCAGACAGACACGTTTAACTGACCCCACAAATTTTGGGGCTACCAAAGTGCAATGATAGTTCCTCCACCACAGTATAGGGTTCAAGGTTGGATCCTCACCAGTGCCATGGCAGAAGCTACTTTAGGTGAGGCATTAATGATTTAATTCCACATAGCCTTCTCTCTTAAAGCATGATTTACTCTGGAATGAGCCTACTAGTGCTTAATCTTACCTGTATCACGGACCTATATATGTGCATACATGTGAATATAGGTCTGTGCTTGTAAAAACATGTTTCCCAACCAAGATAAATAAATTTGTACATCACCTCTATACATGTACTTCAAATGTTAAACAGAGAACTTACATCTGCCATTTTTTGGGGGACGGTAGATTTGTCTTTATACATATGAAGAGGCTTCTGAAGCATTGGATAATTCATCTCCACTGGATCTGAAATACATTTCTCATCTTTATCAACTTTGTATAGTACTGGCGTTATATAGTGTTTCTTTTCTTATCTAATGGTAAAATCTTACTGGTAAATTCTGTAATGAACTTGAATGTGAACTTGCAATGTATCTGCATTCTACACTGACAGAGGTATACTAGCACCAAATTTACATCAACTCGTACTACAACATGGGTGGTATTCTAGGAATTTACAGCTGCAATAGAAATTTAAAATTAGTGTTGTTGTTTTTTTCTGATCATGCTCAAGAGATTATTTATGCAGATGTCTACGTTTACGTTTTACTGCTAACTGCTTTAGGTGTATTACAATCCTTCAAAGAAAATGTAGTCTCATGACCTTTGACCACTTATTGAACCTTGACCCAGTGAGGTTGTGACATAGGTTCTGCAATTTTACTTAATGATTTGAACATCTGATTCAACTTTCAAGACAATCTTCTTTAGGACATAATAATGGAGCTGACACAAAATTTTAAAAGGACAAATGTCCTTCCTATATGTCACTTTCTCCCTTTATTGCCAGGATAACAAGCAAGTTCAATTCTATTTCTTTTTTTTGGGGATCTGCCTTATCTCCTTTCTCAGCCCTCTCATTTTTCCTTTCCTCTCTCTGCAACACCTGTTCGCACTAGTAATCAGCTATCCGTTCTCACGTACTCTTCACGGAACATTGCTGTATATTCTTTTTCTACTGTGATTTCACTTTTCTACTGACCTGCATTTCAATTATTTCTTTCTTGTTTTTCCCTTTCTGTGCTTGTTGTCATGGGACGGATTTTTCCCATGGTACTCTACGGAACTGTTTTACAATTTACTTAGCTATAACTGGGATATTACTCAGCTACTATGTCACTGTATACTCTGGACACACCAGTTTATGCCCTTAGAATTTCCTTTCACCAGTGTTCCTACTTTTGGACTGAGTCACAAGTTAGCAGAGAAGAACTCGGTACTAATGAAGAAACTTTGAAATTTGACAAGGCAGTTTTTGTTGAAAGATGATGAGGAATGACCAATGATAGATGAAATGAAAATGAAGTGGACACTCCAGCTTCCAGCAGTGTCTGAACCCAAAACCGTCCACTCTTGCATCAAGTGTACTAACCACTGAGATTTAGAGGACCCAAATTCAATTCTTGCTAAAAGGTTTATTGGAGCATATAAGAAAAAAACTACCAGAATTCCTTCAGCAACATTTTTCAGTTTTCTTTTGGAAAAAAGGCTTTTTTTCATTTGTAAGAAAATGAATTAAATTCTAACCACTGGTTTCAAAAAGAATTATATGGAGGTAACAACCCAAGTTCCCACTCACTACCAGGGGTTCTGATTATTTAAATAGATCATCTTGACTTTATAAATTTTGGAACTGAGTCAATAGTTGATCATTTGTACCAAGTACATGTAACATATAATTCTAACAACCACTTCAGAAAACAGGAATTTAAATACATGTATATCTAAAATACATGAGAAAAGTTACAAAGGTCAATAACTCTATCATTCCACAATCTCACTGAAATCTGCCCGACATAATTTTGTTATGGACAAAAATCTATTCTACATTTCTACAAAGTTTAATTCAAATTCTCAAAACCAGTACTATGTTAGAAAAGGCTATGATTTGTTGCACATTAGGCAAAATGTGCCCTGCTGGTAAGTAGCGGTACAAATCTGTTACTAGCCTTTGCTCCTTATCAAGGAATATACATACCAAACACTGAAATGTCATGTCCTCCTTTTTTCGTCAGAGCGTTTACGACAAATGTTTTAACTCTCTCTCCCAGTCGTCCCTCCCTAGTAGAACCCAGGAATATAACCAGCTTCAATTTCTGTGCTGCCATTTTTGAAGGAGTTGTTACTTTTCTGAAATGCAGAATTACAGCTATGTAGGTTAAAATACATGCCTACAATAATACAAGAAGGCCATGATGGCCCTATATCACTTAATATGTTTGACAGGTGTTGCATCTAACATATGTAATCAAAACAGTGGTATTTAAAGCGACTGCACTCCAGATGGACAAGTTACGCTAAAAAAAGAAAATTTTCAATTTCAAGAAAACAATTGTCATTACTGTATCAGGGGCATTGTATTATGATAACGTGACAAGTTTTCTAACAAAAGAAACAATTAAAATGTGTTGTTTTGCTTACTTTTATTGTAGAATATATCACCCCGTGACTAACGGGGTTGGCTCTTTGGTATATCAATATTTTTCACTCGTATCAAATCAGCTGACTCTGTAGTGTAGTAGGTTAAGCCGCTGTAAATTTTTTGTAAGCGCAAAGATCCGAGTTCAAAACCTGGCTCGGGTAAATATTTTTTTTCTACCTTTATTTTTAGCTCTTACACAAAGAAAATAATCTTGATGCTGACAAATTGAATATATATTGATTTTACCAAAAAATTAAAATTTACTAAGAATTTGGAGTGCAGTCGCTTTAAAAGTGATCAATCACATTTAAGCAACCTTAAATTTTGATGACAATTTTTACTTTTTATATATTCTGTTAGAGATTCATTTAAGGAACAAAAAGACCCATTACGTAGAGTTAGATCCCTAAATTAGAAATATACATTTTATTAACTTTTATAGAATTTTGTTATTACTCCCCTTTAATTAATATGAAAGTACATTGTATCTAAAAAGTTGAGTATTCTAATTTATTTCAATTTAATTTCTACTTTTGCATAATTTGCATTGGATAGATATACAAATATTTCAACATTCTGAACCAAAAGGCAAGTATTAAAACTATGTGTAGCTTCTGAATTCATTTATTTCCATCTATCTTGGTTGCGCAAACAAGATAGGTAAAGGGAGGTAATAAGAATTTTTCAAACTTGCATTTCTAAATATATTATTGTTAATGCAAATATTTTACAAATATAATGCAATAGGTATTATATTTATATCTTTCCTTAGGCGAACAACTACAAAATATCTGCCTGTAAAATCGGTATTCCTCCGAAGACAGTCGAAATGGTAAGGCTACCCAGCTGGAAGATCAGCAGCCAGATACAACATGACAACAGAACTGGTTAACTGAACCAGACCTGCCCCTGTGAGACATACCTGCTCATAATTACAATTCCAAGTACTAAACTTTGCTGAACTACACTAACAGACACTATATTATCCTGCTCTGTCTTATAACTGAGATTGCTAGAACTGTAGAACATTGCACATCTAACTTGGGCTATATCTATATATAATCTATATGGTGCCCTATCGTCTCATTGTCTGTACAACTGAAAATTACATGCAAAAATCTAGGACGAATAAACTGGAACTCACTACAAAGTTTCAGTTTTGATACAGATATATCCATTAAATGGTAACGCACCTGTCAAATTATAGAGCAAGGTTAAAAGCAAGGACACCTGTTGGCTCTTTTATACTTCCTTTTCCTTGCTTGTGGGACACGGTCATAAACTCGAACATGAACGACAAAAAGTAGAAATATGTAAGAATGTGACTTATAATGTAGAAAACACTGTCTATGCATTCATCCTTGGGATAAATAACTCAAAGACAAACCCGAAAATTGCTTACCAAGTCAGTGTGTGAATTACAGTACAAATGGTGTATTTCCAAAGAAGGGGAAGCAACCATGATCTTCGTATCGGGTTTCTTCCCTTTTATTCTTTATCAAAGTACTGAAGTCTTAAGCCAAGTCAAAGTTTTCAAGTACATGTACTGAAGTCTTAGGCCGAGTAATATATATTTTATCTTGGCATCCGTGGCATTAAAACCTGAACTATGAAATCGAAAGAGTACAGACAGCAGTAGCACGATATGTTTTTAATGATATTTCTTATTATAGCAGCGTTAGTAACCTACATCCATGCTTGAAACTTTAAATGATGGCCAACTCTTGAACAAAGACGAATTTATAAACGCCTCTCTGATAATGCTTTATAAAATACATAACAATCTCGTCATCGTAGACCATAACCGTCTGACACTCTCTAGAAACCTTCATACCATTCCCACGCACTCGATCAATATCATATGAACTCCTTTTCCCCACGTACCATCAGATACTGGAATGATAGATACCCTATAACATCAAGGCCAGTGCAAGCCTTCAGTTCTTCACTGATAGTCTCGTCTCATACATGTCTTAAGCTCGAGAATACTGTTTTTATTTTTAACCAAGTTTTATCTGTACATAACCACTGTGTTACACATGGTGAATTTTACAACGTTTGATTGTAGTAATAGTCCCCGACATCCAGTTATAATCAGTAATTGATTGTTGGAGTAACAATGTAGATGTAGTAGACATTTACAAAAGTCTGGCGATACGGCAATGTTGCTATGCAATACAATACAATACAATACAATACAATACAATACAATACAATACAATACAATACAATACAATACAATACAATACAATACAATACAATACAATACAATACAATACAATACAATATACAATACAATTTATTTTGAGTCCGCAAGAAATAGTCTACATGTACTTAACACATCAACATAAGCTCTCTAGTGGTGCTCAGTGTGAGCAGCGCTCACTGAACAGTGGTGACCGTGAGAAGTGCTCGCTGAACAGTAATCACCGTGAGAAGTGCTCACTGAACAGCGCTCATCGTGAGAAGTGCTCACTGAACAATGTTCATCATGAGTAGTGCTCACCTGAACAGTGGTCACCGTGAATAGTGCTCAATGTACAGCGCTCACCTTGAGAAGTGCTCACTGAACAAAGCTCACCATCAGTACTAAATGAATACAAATCATTTTGTAGGTTTTGAAAAAAATGGGACACTTTGCGACCGTGCGACCACATACACGCATCGAAAAGGAACCGCCCGATTTCCGACGAAATCGAGAAACAAGTGCTCACTTTAGTAACATGTCAAGCCTCCCCGATGGGGATTTGCAAACTGGTTAATAAGTTAACTTCACATATGTAACTTCGAAACTTTTACTGCAGTATATATAGCAGAATTTTGTAACATTTCAAACAGTCTAAAATATTGAACAAAAAAAGTCAGAATATATAATGAAATCAATTTGAACTAAAATATACTATAGACCTTACAACCAATTAATGCATATGCCTTTAAAAAAGATAAATAAGTTAAACGAATATGACATACATTGTATTACCGTCAGCTTTTAATTCACACTTTTACGCCTGGACAATATTGCGGAAACATAATGAATTATATTGTACAGTTTTGTTACATTGCCTTATCATTTATTATGCAACTGCCATGACGACGACCCGATAACGCCGGTCTGATATTTAAGAAATAATCTATGGCTTGGAGTGCTTTATCGAAATTGAAGCATTCCCAGGAGGTGATGTGCCTGGCGGAATAATTCACGAGGGCGAAGCCCGAGTGAATTATTACACAGGCACATTACCGACGGGAAATGCTTCAATTTCGATAAAGCACTCCAAGACATAGATTATTTCGATTCTTATAAGCCGAATTGTTGAAAACTATCGTAACTACTACGTACCTTTTTTTCAGCACGGCGGTAAAGTGTAAAATAGCATAAAAGGGGCTGTTGGAATACACTCCCCTGTTCGGGCAGCTATTCAAGATATCATACATAACTGTATTATACATACTTATTTTAGTTTAATCATCTAATAAATAAAACATAAAAAATACCTGTCTGTCACATTATGCAGAAGACGTCAGATTCAGAACAAAGCAGACAATCGATTTAATTGCGTACCGTTAATTTAAACTGTACAACGTTTTAACGTGGAGTAATGACGTCAGTGTGATGACGTAAACGTTTTCATTCATTGTTTTGTCTCCCGGAATCAAAACATTGTATGACTGTTAATGCTGAATGTCTTGGTCTTTTTAAAGGAAAACAAGGTGAGGGTATTCTAAGGCTGACTTGACGCAATCAAAAATAATATTTATGTTCTTAAACACAACTTTTTCATGCGACTGATGTATTTATACAGATATTATTTCTGTTTCTATATTTCATTTTCTGCACGGGAGTAAATAAGAAAAGCCGGAAGGTGCTACTTCCATTTCCGAAACTCCGCCTACTTTTCCGAGTGCATTAATCATATTAAAGCACTCGAATTGACTATACAAATGTACCATAGGCATATTAGAATTGTTGATATCGCGACGTCTGATATCACAGGACAGTGTTATTATGACACTGTCCTGATATCACGTTTGAGGCCCCGCCCACTATAGACATTAAGTGAGATTTATGAAATAATATCTAGACTATTGTGGATTTCTTACACGCTACACAATAAATTAACTTTTCGGTAGCTACTTCAGACTACAGAGGTGCGTTTCATTAAAATTTCTGGGAATACAAGCAAACCGCACATCACATAAAATCGAAAAATGACTGTAGAATTTTTATTTTTGAATTAAATATAGTGTTGTGGGTATTCATTTTCTTAGTTAGATCATTATCTATCCATCTATAGCAATTTCGAAGCAATTTTCGAGAAAAAGTTGATTTTCATTTTTTCACCCCCTTCCTTTTTTCACACTAACGTCTTATTACTTGAATGATATGAGCTGAAACGTTATAAGCCGCCTCTAAAACTTGTACAAATGCTTTTTAGGTATGTTTTAATGTTCAGCATTTTCTATAAAGCATAACATCAACATGTTTAACGCTGCTTGATTTAAAATGCCGATTTAAAACTGATGACGTCATAAACACAACGTAAATCACTTCATTTACTTCTTTGATTTTAATTGTGAAAAGGGAAAATTGAAGTCAGCTGCATAATAAATAGAATACAAGGTTACTGTCTTTTGATAACAGTTGATATCGAACTCGGATGAATATCGACCAGAAAGCCTCGGCAAGCCTCGGCAAGCCTCGGCTTCTCTGGCCGATATCATCCTCGTCCGATATCAACTGTTATCAAAAGACAGTAACCTTATATTCACTATATATTAGCTAACAGACCTCTTGTCACTTAAACCCTTAAAGAAGTTTAAAACTCGATCTTTTCATGACTGGAGTCCAGCAAAAATGAAAATGTAGAAAGGTTTCTTAATCGGTTCAAAACCGGCAAACTCGTCTGCGAACGAACTACTGTATGCATAGACTGTATTTAAACTCCAAAAGAAATCATATAAAAACTATGCATATACTAGAACTCTGCGTATATCGTCAGTAATTATAGCACGAGACGGTTGAAGACGTACCAACAGGGTGTATTGGACTTATGAACATTCATACGGACATTGAGTTAATGCAGAGATGATTGTGGACATATTCAAGCAAACATACAGTCTAGTGTTTGGTCTTACGTTTTAAGGACATGCAAGAATGCTGGTTACAATGGCTACGGAAAGGAAAAGCTTTAAAATATTCTTCTCAAGAGCAGGAAGACCAAGTGCTTAGATATTAATTTTGGCATGTAGCATTGGCTAGTGGACATCTACCAACATTGCTCAAATTATAACCACCCGCCCCAGGGTCCGAATTGACACAGCCCGGGGTCACTTGATTTCAAATAGGCTTATGTAGGAAAAACTTTAAATTTCTCGAAGAATGCAAATTTCTAACATTTGTAAGTGTTCCTTTTCTCTCTTGGCACGCAGCGTTGTCTTTAAGGTAGTGGGGGTCTAATGGACACTATTCCAAAACACATTAAACTTAATATTTATATAATCTACATCTGTTAACCGACTAGTGTGCAAAATTTAAGGACATTTCACCGTTTAATTAAAAATTAATTTCGTTTTTTGTTGCCCTACCCCCACTTAAGAAATACTGACCATATTAAAAAGTACCATAAAAGTTAAAATAGGTATGTTTGCAAGTATCTATTTACATTTAATTTTTTTCTGGGTTCCAAAAAGTATTACAAGCAATGTAGAATTACAAAACATGTATTATAATTATACAAGCTTAACATGTGTAACAAAAAAATATGCAATAATGCCAAAAACTAGGGTATGCAATTTGCCTAATTTTGCTAAGAGACATATCACACATGTACATATACACGACTGTAGCAAAAGATTCGGAGTAGGGCCATCACTACTGATTATAAAACTTTTATTAGTAGTATATGAATTGAAATATAAGAAAAAATAAAAATGTTTTACCGTCTACTTTTTGAGATATTCAACTTTTAAAAATGAGCACGGTCAATTTTTATATTTTCCAGTAACTGTACAGCTTGATAAAATCAAGGAAAATTAAGATACAGTTTTCAAATCTTGTAAAATGGCATAATTTTTCATGTTATTCAATTTGATAACTAAAAAAGAAAAAATAATGAAAAAAAAATTTTGGCTCCTTCGGGGATTGAACTCGGGACCTCTTGATCTCAAAGCAGACGCTCTAACCACTGCACCACTGTACAAAATAGGTACAGCTATAAAATCCAAAGTATTCCAAATGATCCTTAAACAGGAAGTAGTCATTACACATCCACTACCTTAAGAAAAACTTTAAAATTTTCCTTCTCTGAAACCACACGACATAGAGCTTAGATATTTTGCATGTAGCATTGCTTACTGGACCTCTACCAAGATTGTTCAAATCATGATCCACGGGTCAAAATTAACCCCAAGGAGGGTCACTTGATTTAACAAAGGCTTACATAGGAAAAACTTGATTTCTCATAGGCTTATGTAGGCAGAACTTCAAACCTCTTCTTGTCTAGAGCCATAAGGCTCAGAGCTTAGTTATTTGGAATGTACTATTATATGTAGCGGTTCTCTGTGATCCCACCCCCAGTCATAAACAGCCGTTCTGCTATTGTTGACCTTGGGTTATAACCAATGATAGCCAGGTGAGCGATATAGGGCCATTATTTGTTTAGAGAATTGCAAGGTCGGTTGTGCTCACCAGTCTGCCTGTGATCGACACCAGCATATCTCCCTTGATGTTGTGAATGTTTGTTTTTGTGTCTAAATAGTAGATTTTTATTAGGAGATGCTACCCTCCGAGAAGCAAAGGATCCCGATTTCGAGTTTTGGTCACGCTGTACTTTTTCGAGCCGTGTGACACATAAACCGTTGTTGCTTGAAAGAAGGAGTTTCTGTAACAATGACCCTATATGATATGATACAGGTAAGGCAGAGCATTATTTAATACGTCTCAGGATAGAGTATACATTGCTTTCAAATCTTCTTGGATTCTGAATACATGTAATAAAGATAATTTCATTATCAATAGTGATCCTAATGAAAAGTATTCCTTTTACTTATTTATATTTCACTGTTTTGTTCTAGCAGGGTCCGTATATTACATACGGACCATGGTTCTAGAGCCAGTCTACTATCCAGCTGCGTTTTGATAAAAATGCCCTACTGTACAAAGCAAAAATCATATAAAATAGACTGGAAATAGTGCATGAAATATAGTTTATTGAAAAAACATCAATTTTATCAGGCTAGTAACTAGTATGCAGTTCAGTCAATGGTGATGATAACGTTTACATCTTTTTTGTTTTCGTCAGAAGTTTACAACACACGAATTGATGACGTCATATAATAATACGCAAATGGCCTCACAGCAGCGAAGTTCAACTGGAACTTGGGGAATGGCAAAAAAGAAAGTTCAGGTGATTCAATTGTCCAGAAACTTCAGAAGTTCATTGCTGCTTGACTATGATTCACTTTGCAAAAAATGTCTCCACTTGTCAAATTCAAATGCAAAATCTGTACAGTTTCCGAGCCAGTTTTGAGGTTATGGATTATTCATAATTTTGATCCAACACTGCTTTAACGTTTGTGCAGCTTTAGTTTTATTTGAAGAACTTAAGCATATCTTTAACATGGTGGAGGATGGCTCAGAGCTCAATCCGGAGGTCCTTGGTTTGGATCCCTGTACAAGGCAGTAGATGTTTGCAAAACTTTCAGTGTTTCCCGCCCATCAAGAAATGAACTCGTAAAAAACCCAGAGGAAGTCTTGCATGTATTAGTGCTACACACCAGGCACATTTAAGAGCCAAGGATCTGTTCGTAAAGAGCTGGTGTCTGGTACCTGGATTTACTTGAATCTGTCTCTGAACTTTTCTGCTCTTGTCAGACATTTATTCTCGTCTTCACACATCCGGGTACTGATAAATTATTTACTTTCGGGAAAGGTGATTCCTTGGCTGTC